>CM024576.1:5980852-6430852 GCA_014182395.1 Eucalyptus sp. ANBG9806169 | reverse complement strand
ATCTATTTTAGATATTTCGATATATTGAATTATTATTTATTTAATTTCCTTGTTTCTAAATAGAATAAAAAAATATAGTTGATTTTGAAATGGATTTTTTCAATAAGAAATTCCTAATAAGAATAATACTGATTAGAATCAGGGACCAAGTTTCATCTCAATTGGAGAATACTTCGTACCCATATTTTTCCACCACGGCGCACATTTCTTGTCATTGCTCGTCGCCCTGCTTCTATTTGTCTAGATGTGATCCAAGCGGTTCAAGTGCCTGAAGAGCATATTTACCGAAACAAATACGATTACCTCGATAAGATATTCCTTTCATTCTTCCTCTATGTTGTTTTCGAAATCTGGTTCTTTTAGGGTTATAGATGGATACATATTGAATTCTGTGGAAAGTCGTATTCGATGAAAGTCGTATGTACGGCTTGGAGGTATTGGACCTGGAGTTGGTCAAGGTACTGCTGCGGGCCAAGCTGTAGAAGGTATTGCAAGACAGCCCGAGGCGGAGGGAATATAAAAAAAAAAGTGATTCCATTTCTACCATTTCCATTTCTACCATTATTATGATATTACAAAGAGGCGAATTGAAAGCTAAGCAGTGGTAATTCGAAAGATTCCCCGGGGGAAAAATAGAGATGTCTCCTACGTTACCCGTAATATGTGGAAGTATCGACGTAATTTCATAGAGTCATTCGGTCTGAATGCTACATGAAGAACATAGTCCAATGGGAGCAAGAATTTCCAGGAACATTTGGAACATTTCGTTTCTAAGCAGAAGAGCCGTTTTCAAGTAGTCTTCGATCGATTACGTATTAATCAATATTCAATTGATTGGTCTGAGGTTATATGATATCAGCGATTCCTCTCGATTTGTAATCCAATACACAAATGAATTGAATCCAATTTTTTCCATTATTTTCGTATCCGTAATAGTGCGAAACGAAGGCCCGGCTCCAAGTTGTTCAAGAATAGTGGAATAGTGGCGTTGAGTTTCTCGACCCTTTGTCTTAGGATTAGTCAGTTCTATTTCTTGATGGGAGCTCAGTAGCGACACCACCCACAGAATTTAAAGAACCTAAAGGAGCATGAGTCATATATTCTGCGGAACGGCGTTCTTGCCAAGGCTGTATATCTTTTTTCAGCCTACTCAAGTCCAATCCATTTGGACCCCTTAGAGGTTCTAACCAAGGAGCACGCAGATCCCAAAAACGCATAGTTTCCCCTCCAAAAATTACTTCTCCAGTCGGGGAACGCATTAGGTATTTACCTAAACCAGTAGGTCCTTGAGCGGATCCCACGTTAGCCCCAAGACGTTGGTCTCTAACTAGAAAAGTGCTTCTAAAAGATCTTTTATACTGTGCCCAATCCCGAAGTTAGTTCTATACATATGACTAGCAACGAGAAAAATAAATGCAATAGTATCCGTGGCTACTGCTATTTTACCGGTCTGTTTGTCCCCAATAATTAATTCTCGCTGACCACGTCCTATAGGGATCATCAAATCAATAGCAATAAGTCCAGTTTGAAGGGGTTCATATACGGAACGTCTCGAAATAATACCTGGAGCAGGAGATTCAATTAATCGAGATTCAGATAGTGTTGCATATTTAGAGTAATTTCTAATTCCGAATTTAATAAAATACCAAAAATATCTTCTCGGAATAAAGTGGATTTTCTTTTCTAGGATAGCTTGCTTGTTTAAATTAGGTTATTTAATTAATTCTGAATTTAATAAAGAAAAATACAAAAAAGGTCATGTGCATGTCATGCTTGCATCGATCACCTTGTCAATACCATGTGCCACGTCATTCATATCTTGCCACGTCATTAATAACTTGCCGTGTCCTCGCTCCCATGTCATCTAGTAATTATATGTGTGTCAAGCAAGAATAGTCGCATATTAATTTTGCTTGTCATTAGAATTGCATGTTAGGTCATTTAATCAAAATTGTGTGTCGCGTTAGAATATGCACACTTTGCACATCATCATATTAGAATAGTTCCATAATGTTTTTTTTTTTTTTTTTTGTCATTAGAATCAAGTCATGTAGTTAAAAGTTTGCCTGTCATGGCAGAACAATTTATGTAATTGTCATGAGAACTAGGATGTTCATATGTCGCATATCTTCTTAGGTTAATAGCGTGCATTGTATATACTTAGTTGTCATTAAATAAGAGAAAAACTATAACAAAAATTTGAGTGAAATTGCGTGTCAATTAGAAATTATATTTGGGATGATGATGTAATTTTTTAGCTAATATTGTAGATGCTTTCATTGCTTCAAGGTAGGTAATTCTTGCCTTTCCTCGCAATTTATTTAACGCTTTGATTATTGAGTGTTAAATAATGGTTGCACACCCGCTTAATCACCTCACATGTTAGGAGTAAATTAAAATCAATGAAAATTGCCAACAAAATATTTTTCTAATTAAAAGAGAAAAGGTAGTGAGAGGGCGTTAAATAAATCTAGCATAATCAAATCCTCATACCCACAATCTCTAGTTCATACAAGTAAAGTAATTCTTCCATTACTTCACTAGGCTTTTAATCAACCCGCTGAAAATAGATTTGTGGCGACTCCAAAATAAAAATCATTTGCATGTTAAGAACTTGAACCTAAGTCGAGAATTGATCTAAGCTTGGGAGAGCTCGAGTTAAGTCTAGGCTTACCCCTAGTTAGAAAACTGCGAGGTAGGTCACAACAGACATATGTTAATGTAAAAAGATACCTGAATTAAGGGAAAGCCGACCTAATATGAATCTTATACATGAGAGGAAGATTGGTGAAATACCTATGTGATTGTATTAGAAAATTCCCACATTAGAAAATTGGTGCGGTGTATAGTACTTAATATATCATAGTTTGTTCATAATTCATTGATTTAAGCTTTTGAGTAAAAGTGGGTCTCACTAGACATGTTGATAGACTTGAACTTGGGTTCCCTAGATTTTGGACTTTTGTTGTACGCTCCTAATGTTTTAATCTTAATCGGTGACTCTTTTGTCACGAAAGTGCAATTTAATTCTTAACTTTAAAAAAAGTGCAATCAAATCCTATAACTTGTCAAATTGGTTCAATCAAGTATTTTTGTTAATTTCATCCAACTTGACTAACGGAGAATACTGACGTAGCTTTTTTTAAAAATTATTATTCTTATACAACTAACCTATTTAAAAAAGAAAAAAAAAAAAAGAGAAGTCAAACGAGCAAGGCTGCAAGCCCTCATCAATGGTAGGCGAGAGCCGGCAACTCTCGGATTACTTTAACCTTAGAATTATATCATATTCTAATTTAAAAAGGGTCATGTAACTAAATCACTAAGTAATATTTCACTGCTTCTAAGATAACTTCGTTGGATAAAATTATTATCCAGGATTCAATGCATCTAAGTTGCGAATAGCCCTTATGACTTGGCTTCTCAATTAAGCAGAGTTTTTTTAGCCAATTTGACCCATTAGATAGGATTCCATAAGGGCTTTACTCGTTTTATAAAAGGGTGCCTCTCCTTTTTGAAAGTGTAAGTCAGCAATTGAAGCTTCGTCTGCCCAAACTCCAGTGCCGATATTGGGAAGGTGAGGTTGCTCTATGATATAACGCAAGGGCTGAAGCTCAACCCCAAGCAGACCCTTCCTTCATCGAAATTTTCAAGTATTGTTTGACATGAAAGCCATGAATATACTAGTCTTCTTCTTGCTCTGCTGTCTCTCTTTGGAGTCCGTTTTGTCAAGCCCCAGGTGCTACGAAGCAATCTTCAACTTCGGCGACTCTCTGCGCGACACTGGAAACTACCTCCTTTCCGGGGCACCCAAATTTCCGGTCATCGAAAAGCTCCCTTATGGAGAGACTTTCTTCCACCACGCAACTGGTCGATGCTCGGACGGACGCCTCATTGTTGATTTCATAGGTATTTCATGCTCTCTCTTTAATTTCTTCTCTAACAGGATATTTCGTTTTTAATGCTAATAATAAAGTATTTTTAATCTCCCGATGAACGTAAAAATATGAGAATGCAGCTGAAGCATTTGGACTGCCGTATCTCCCACCATATCTGGCAGTAGCCAAAGGTCCCCATGTCCACATCCGTGAGGGAGTGAACTTCGCAGTTGCTGGTGCCACAGCGATCGACTCGTCTTTCTTCTCTGCTCAGAATATTGTGTTGTGGACAAATGACTCGTTGAGTGTTCAGCTTGGCTGGTTCAAGAATTTGAAGTCGTCTCTTTGCACCACCAAACAAGGTAAATCTCTACCTTTTATTATCAGAAAAAGAGGGTAAAGGCATTATTGATTCCTTGATTTTGTATTATCGGTTTTAATTTTTCTCATGTTTTTCATTAGTTTATTTCACGTCATCATTTTCTGTCCGGTCAATGCTGAGTGGCCGTCCACTTCAGTAATTCTGCACATATTTGGATAAAAAGCAATTACATAACCCAGATGAACCGATGCATGCAATATGTATCTTTTGACACATTAGGGAAATAGCCGTGAAAACTGAGATGTGTACACACTCGTCTATCAATGAACGTATTTGTAAGTTCATTTTTTTTATGTTAGTGATAGAGATGTAATTCAATGATGACTGAAGAAGGGACCGGCGGATGTCTGTCACCTCCTTCTGCTACTTGGTACTTAGTATTACTTTCATGAACTTTGTGCTATATTTTATCAACTTGGAGATGAAAAAAATTCCTTCCCTGGCCTCGTTGAGCTGTGCTAAGTGCAGAATTTCGATATGAAAAATGCGTTACAACTTTTTTATTTTTTATTTTGGGTGCAGAATGTGATGATTACTTTAGCAAGTCTCTGTTTCTGGTTGGGGAGATAGCTGGCAACGACTACACCTTTCTCTTTGTTAAAGGTCGAAGCATCGAACAGATACGTCCTTTGGTACCACAGATCGTTGGATCAATCAGCCGTGCCGTCCGTGTATGTTCCACAAACTTACTTCAGCACGACCTTAATGTTAAATTCACGTAATGAAATTAAACACATGTTGATGCAACATTTTTCTTAGGCATGTGCCTAGCTTTTAAGATGAGCACGTTGAATCAGACAATAAAGAAATGCCTTTCTCAGTATATTGTTTGGAGAAACTTCTTATATCAATTGTCGTACAAAATGTAAACAAAGACAAAGTTGAAATGTCACAAGGAAGCATTGCCAATAACTTAAATGGTGACATAATAAATTGGAGCTTTCGTGCCTACGAAAGAAGGTCCACTTTTTAATATACATAGATCGTGTAAAAAAAATTATTAGAAAAGTCTTATGATCTCCATGGTGCATGAAACAGTTCCCAAAAGTGATTTACGTATACATACAAAATGATCCACGTGATCTGCCTCGACATTGTTTTCTTATTTATTTTTTTCAGTATTCACCATTATCAAGTTTCTTCCCTTTTCTCTTTATCATTTTTCTTGAATCATCATAACCATAACAGATACTGATAGAAGAAGGGGCTGTGGATCTGGTGGTGCCGGGACAGCTTCCAAGAGGCTGTGGCTCCTTGACTCTAACTCTGTTTCCAAGCAATAATATATCGGCGTATGACCCGAGGACCGGGTGTCTCACGCCTTATAATGCTTTTGCCAAGTATCACAATGACTACCTCAAGCAAGAATTGCAAATTTTGAGAGAACAATACCCACATGCAAGAATCATGCACGCTGATTATTATGGTGCTGCCATGTCTCTGTTTCGCCCTTCAAAACAATATGGTGAGCCTTCTTTTCACCCATCTTTTTTTCCTCTCAAATTCATTATCGATGCATATTTTTAGCTTGAACAAATATTCATGTGATAACCCCTAGATTTATGACTTTTATTTTCCACGTATCACAATTATCACGATTCGTATAAGTAATTATTACATCAAATGAAAGCCAACCTTTTTTTTCTCTTTTTCCCCCCTTTCTCACTTTACATCTACACTCAAGATTGTGCTTAATCACAAAGAACAATTAAGGGTGGACTAGTGGATTGACGAATATAATGAAGCCAAATCTTAAAGCATAATTTGGTGATGGGGTCTTGTGAGGGTCGTACAATGATGACTATCAGTCGCGCGACCTTTGTGAAACCTAGGCAGTGATCACCTAAGTCGCACATCTCTTGGGTTGAGCTACTCTTGTCGAGGGTCGCTCAAGCTCGGGCGATCTTAATCAGCGGCCATAGCCCTTTGCCGGACCGGCAAAATGTTTGGTCTTTTATATACACACACATAACTATAGATATTTGATTGTTTTTTAGCATTATTGTCTTCAATTTTAAACAAATGAATTTAAAAAAAAAAAAAAAACTAAGATTAATCACCAAAATGACTTTTCAATTGTATTTTCTACCAAATGACATTTCTCCCAAAGTTACTTTTCAAAGCGTAGTTTACCAAATAGTCTTTGCATTTGCCCAAAGTTCTTTAGGGTAAATTATTTTATATTTTCCTAATGAGCTTTTAAAATGTTGAACCAAACACACCCTTAATGAGTATTCAAGACACTTAATAAGTAACAAATGAAAGAATGCTGTAATTTTCATTATTAGAACATTCTTTATAAGCTATATTGAGTGTCATGGGAGGTCATCAACAAGTATTGGATCTTTTGGCTCCTAAACTAAAAGCCGAAAACTAAAAGAAGACATATCTATTTGAAAGTCCCGTACTCTTCCTAGAAATAAAATCCTAGTATTTCTTTGATTTCAGGAAATATACCAAACCACATATATCAGATTAGGACATTTTGGTTGATGTCATTGAGATGAAAAAATATATAGTTGCATAAATTGCTCAAAAGTCTTGAGATGGATAAGTCCATTCACGCAGCCTTTTATGGAGGGACGCTAAGGGCTTGTTGCGGAGGAGGGGGTCCATACAACTTTAATCCGTCAGTAATATGTGGACAGACTGGCTCGACTACTTGCGAAGATCCATCCTCTGTCGTGAATTGGGATGGGATTCACTACACCGAGTCTGCTTATCATCACATTGCCAAACGGTTGATTTACGGTGGCTTCGCATCTCCACCGCTCCTATCTTAATTTAATTATTGAAATAACATATAAATGCATTCAGATAGTTGCATATATCAAGGTCAATTGCACCTTTCCGAAGTAACGAAGTTTGATATGTTACATAAATAAATATATCAGACATATGTATCATTTGTAAATTCATCTTCCAAATTTACACCCTATTCGTCTATATCAAGTCAATTATGTTTGATGTTTTCTCGTATTTGTTGTATTGGACATAATAAAAAGGTAATTGCGCCGATTGAAAGTGTTGGGCGTTTCTTAAAACTTATAATACCAAAATTTCCCCTAAATATCTTCATCTGTCATAAACTCGGACAACGATTATTCGTGTAAGATAAAAATCATGCCAACACAAGTAGGCTTTAAGCATCTACGACTATCAACGAGCAGGCAGACTTAATAGCAACAAAACACAATGATGATCCGTTTTGATCCTCGTGCGCCAACCCCTAAAAGGAGTAATTAAGTGCACTTGATTAGGGCAATATGTCGTAACTTTGCAAACTCATTTTTTGACATGTTACCATACTTTTGTACTTGGTTATGATGACACGTTAATATGTTGTGTGCTTCATTTGAATTTATGATATTTTGCTTCAAAAAGAATAGTGTCGTCATACTGGTCTCCATTTAAGGGCAAGTGCTTGCTTCAACCCATTGCATCTTGAAATGGATTAATCTCAGTTGTTGATTCCAAGAGTCCCATGTAAATCCACAAGATTCAGTTGTTTTGATTGCACCAGATCCTAGATCCGGATCCAAGCAAGAATATCCATATATAAGGATAAAAAAGAAAATCATATTTCTATGTCAAATTTCCTCAATCACAAGAAATAACTTAGCTTACGTTGAATTGATTGTATAACACTATCAATCTTAGAGCCCGCTTGGTACAACTATGGCAGAATAATATATGGTTGTATTGTAGTTCTACTGTGAAATATTGTAACTTATGTGTTTGTGTGGTGACTTCTTGAAAACTGCCACATGACGACATTGCTCTGGAGGTGCTGCATTTACTAAATGTTCACCGCACACTTTACAAAAGCTATGACATCTACTTTCACAACTGAAAAAAATGCAGGGAGTTATAAAAAATAGTTGGTTAATTTAATCTTACGATCCAAAAGCTTCATAGACAGTGCGATGAAGTCCTCATTGAATGAAAAAGTAAGGACCCAATGCAATTATCTCGCGTCAAGAATTAATTTCTCTTAATAGTTCACGATATGCAAAGTGTCATATACAGTAACTTTTAAAAGGAAAACACTGTGTATTGATTGAATCATGGATTGAGAAAGTGAATTGCAGATTGCCTTACCGGGACACCTTTATCACATAAATTCATCAATGAAATAGACTGCTTTTGTTTGGCCACACATATTTTGCAATAATTCTTGAATTATATTTATGCACATGGTTTTTCCAGATATAGGATAGACACTGTTCAACTATCAAAGTCATCGTCTGCACTGTCCATTAACTTCCAAGAGCCATCCCCTTGTTGAACCGTGCCCTTATCCATCGGACACCACCATGAAGCTGGGACAATATATTCAACTTTTAAAGTATCTATGGTTTTGTTTATAAGTGAGCTTAATGCCACTCTATTAGTCCCTTATGTTCATGTTACACAGTATACGTAAACTTCAAGATTATGCCAAGTTGAGACATTTCCAGGACTCTTTCAGTACGTGGATTTCCGATAATCGATCACTTGCTCTTCCCCAATATATTCATTGGAATGAAAAAGGCGACAACTAATTCCTATGATTGAAAGGAAATCCTAGAACACAGCAAATTCTAGCGAGTTCTAGAAAGCAACAAAAGTTCTCACGTATGGGAATGTGCAAAAAAATAAAACCTCTATTTTTTCACGCCATTTTATTTTTTTTCTTTCTTTTATGAAACAGCGATAATTTTTTTGGATAAAATATTGACTTATGACACGCCTAGGAAAATATAAGGAAGTAAATTTTCTAGAAAAATATTTCTTTTTTTGTTTTTTCAAAAGACTTAATGAATATTACTTCCAAATTGAAGTGACCATGATATCAAATCTACAACTCAAATAAACTAATCCTGAACTGACCGAAACATATGGAAAAATAAGTGAATGACAAAGTGTAGGGATAGAAAACTTATTTAATTAAAGAACCGAAGGCAACCACTTAGACATGCACACAAAAAGTGAGGTTTGACGCATAGAGATGTGGAATTCTAAAGGCTTAATGCTACCATTTCAAAGAAATAGAAATCCTTTTCCAATGTTGTAAACTATGGGAGGGTAAGAATTTTTCTTTTGAGGAAATAAGTGGAATCGAGAATGATCATCCCATAGTCACTAACTACGGATTGTCCAATCTATCCTCGATGCCTCCTAGGAGTTATGTAACATCGACACAGATATGCGACAAGTGATATAACATCCTGACACATCATTTCTAAAAAAATAAAAAATTTCGACATGTTCCAACACACTATATATTAAATATATTTTTATATATAAATGCACAAATAAAATGATGATGATGATGATGATGATGATGATGATGATCATAATAATAATAATAATGATGATAATGATGATGCTAGAATTAATTTACACTAAAAAAATTAATCCAACATTTGTTAATAAATTCAACCACGTTCCATTGCAATAATTCATAAAACTTAGAAGAAAAAACAATCCACATTCCACTATTAAATTTAGGGATATGCTTACCACAAGTCTTAAAACTTATTGCGAAAGCACACTTAAGTCTTAAAACTTATCATATCGATACAATCGAGTTCTTCCGTTAACACGATCAATTTGTTTGATAGAAAATGCCAAAGTAGTATTTTTAAATTTTTTTATTTATCCTACATGGAATTTTTATTACTTTTTTCTTTAAATCTTATTTAAAGAATAGTAAAAAAAAATTAAAAATGCTAAGTTAATTCTTCAAAAAATTGGAAAAAATAAGAAAAAAAAGGCAAGGTCGTGGGTAGTTGGACACGCTATTGCCGCTATCACTGCCACTGCCATGCATGCCTAGCCATTGGGCCGATGAGATCCCTAGCCCTAGGTGACGGAGGGGAGCAACCCTTGCCAGCCCAAGCGAGGCTCAGGCATGGCTCGCCCAAATCTTAGCCAACGCCTCGGTTGGGGCTGATGAGGCTAACCTAGATCTAGGTGACGCTAGCCCTCACCTATGGCTAGCTAGCCTCCCCAGCCCTAGGCAAGGCCTCGCCGGCCCCAGGCAAAGGTCGGCGACCCTCACGAGGCCAAAGTGAAGGGGCGATGTTACCCAGATCTAGGTGAGCCTCGCCTAGGCCTTAATCGAGTCATCACCTAGATTTGGGTGAGCCTCACTGGCCCTTATCGGGCGGGCGATGGCCTTGCCTGAGCCTACGAGGGCCACCCCCCCCCCTCCGCCACCTAGGGCTAGCGAGCTCGCCAACCCCCTCTAATGGTGGCAGCAGCAGTGCCCAACCATAATCCTACCCTTTCTTTTTCTTTTTTTCATATATTTATATTTTGACCTATCAAGTATTGAAAATTTTTAAAATTAACCATGTGTGTGTTGGAATGGCATGTTAGAATTCCGGACTCGCGTGTTTGGGAAAGTTGATCACATGTTAGATTTTCCGACATTCATTAATTGCATGTCGGAGAGGTGTTGGAACATCGGACACGATACGAAAGCTCCCGAAGAGTGTTGGTGCTTATTCGCCTAAGAGTTGCCTAATTGTGCAACTAGGGTTTAATCGTACGTTGTGTGTGCAAAAAGTGTAGTACTAAAGACTTAAAGCTATAACTATATAGCACTTCAAAAGTTTGAAAAGTAAACATTCATTACCAAACTCTAAACTTACAAAACATGGAGTCAACAATCACTCGTCCCCTTATAACTCTCAATTGCAAGAATATTTAACATTCACATTAGGAATGTAACAGATATACCTATTGCAAAAAAACAAAAACAAAAAAAAAACCAAAATAAAATAAAATGAAAAAGATAAATTTCAGCCTAAATCAACTGAGATCTTTTCCAGTGGACTTGCCAAAGATGTCGCAATTTACCTTATCCACCCAGAGAGGAAAAAGTATAGGTTTAAGGGTGCCCAAAAGACAGGCCAATTATAGCTCTCAATTAGATGCAAACTCTCCTAAGCCTATACTTTGCACGACACTGGGATATTTGATATTAAGTCAAATTGATGCTATGCGGATTTTTAAATGAGGAGTTAACACTAGCCTATTGGGACTAGTTAGAAACCAAGTGAAGTATGAGAATGTACCTCACTTCCCATCGTGGTGCACTACTTGGAGATCTAGCTAATAGATTATTAAGCCTACAATTAACTCAGGTTCTCCCAAGCCCAAATTAGTTTGCGACTTAGTATTCAAGTTCTTCACATACAAACCATTTGCATTCACAAGTCGCCACTAATGGTGAGTCAACTAGAGACCCAAATAAAGTATCGCAGAAATACTTTATTTCTACTAATCAAAGATTATGGGTATGTGACGTGGCAAAATTAGATTTCTCTAATGTTCTTTCAATGTCATTCTTTTTATAAACAAAATGTTTGGCAAGCAACTTAAATCAATTTTATTACTCCTTTCCATTTGAATAATTATGAGGGTGTGCAAACTACCAATTTAACATCCAATAAAGTGGTAAATAAATTGCAAGATTTACCTCATAGCAACAAAAACATCTATAATGTTAGCTCATAAATCACATTATCAATCATAAATACGATTTTTGATAAACAAGCAATCACTCAATTTTTGGGATTTTCACTTATTTAATGAGTCCATAAAACTAAGTGCAATGCAAATGCAATGATGTACAAAATGTGTCTATACTAAATAACATGCGACGTACAATTAAATAAACCTAATCAGCAAACTATATGTCATGCGACATCAATTAAATGACATAATCTAATGATGGACAAATACTAAATGCAACTAATTTAACATGTCATACATTTTAATTTAAGTGATCCTAAATATGCAATTTACTAAATGAGGTGTGCTATGCAAATTAATCCTACGTGATACATGCATTATTATTTTTTTGTGATTTTATTTAATTAAAATTCGTAATTAAACATGCAATCTATTCTAAGAAAAGGAAATCTAATTTATCCTCAAGCAAGGTTTATATATTTTTATTTAAAAATTCGGAATAAATGAATTTTCATATTTATACATGCAATCTAGTCTAAAATAAGCAGTATTCTAGCAAGAATCAAATCCAATTCAAATTATTATTTTATTTTGGGTTTTCATTCTAAGAAAAGCAAGCAAACAATGGATAAGTATTTGATTATATAATGAAATTCATAGACCTATATTATCTATCCTTAAATTTGGTAACAAAATAAACTAATAATCATATTCAAGTGGTTATGTATATTGATGGAAGGTTGTCCTTTAAATATGGAAAACAAGTAAATCGACAATCATATTCAAATGATTATGGATTGGATGGAAGATTTTCCACGCTGTTGGAATAAAGGAATTGCCATATTTAAACATGCAAGCTAGTCTAAAATAAGCAATATTTTAGCAAATATCAAATCCAATTCAAATATTTTTTTGTGTTTTAATTCTAAAAAAAAAAGGCAATCAATGGTTAAATAATGCAATCCACAAACCCATATTATCTATCCTTAAATTTGGTTGAAATAAACTAACAATCATATCCAAGTGGTTATGAATATCAATGAAAGATTATCCTTTAAATTTGGAAAATGAGTAAATTGACGATCATATCCAAATGGTTATGGATAAAATGAAAGATTTCCCACACCACTGGACATTGTATCTCGTTATTAGAGATTGGACAGCCATCCAAGCGTATTCTTAAGTTATGAAAATTTCCAAACTTGAGGTGAATTCTTAAAATTTTGTGGACATACTTATTTAACTTATTTAATGAAATATTTAACAAAATATATCAATTAAGCAAAACATACAGGTAAATATTTCAAAACAGATAAAGATAAGAATCTTACCAAATTGAAAATTAACTTTTCCAATTTGAATCAAACGCAATCAGATTAGGATCGCGACGGGCTCCACTAACAGGAATGGCGATGGGCGGCGGCTCGTGGCCAACGGGTCAGCGAATTCAGCACAGCAAGGGGCTGACCAATGACCTACAAAACAAAAAACTCATTCGGCCGGCTCGATCTGGGGACGAGCTCAATGGTGGCGCGGGAATCAGCAGGTGCTCGATGGGGCTTGTTGCCGATGGTGAGAGGTAGGGTGTGGCAGCAGCCCCATCACGGGTTCTGCGGCAAGGACTCTCAATAGAGCATGGGTTCACGGTGGTGCAAGGCTCGGCTCGGACGATTGGATAGCAGTAGCTTGTCACGGGTCGCGGCTATCGGGCTTTACTTGCGGACAGCACGGTGACGATTATGGATGCAACGCGGGGCGAGATCGATTGGAAACTTGCTGGAGGGTCCGTTGTGACCCCGTTGAGAGGTGGCTGGCTTTGCTATAAAAACAAGTTGGTTTCTCTTCGGGCGTTTTTCTCGGTGCTCTTCTCCGTGATGCACTATGCCTTATGTCCAGCCTCACCTTCCGTTTTCTTTCCACAAAGAATTTAGTCACATCAAGACAAATCTGGTCGCTTCCCTCGCTATCTCCTTGTGTATCGTGTATGTGAAAGAGGAGAATATGTGCATGAGTTTACGCATGGAAAGGCTCGGGAGCGTGTGTCCTGCTCAATTTGCATCAAACTGACTGCGACCACAACATAAGAACAAAACAAAGTACATACCAAAAATATTGAGCGGACAAGTATAATAGGAAGAGAAACAACTTGGTTTTATCGTAGCGAAATCACTACATGACAATCGGGCACGTTGGCCACACCGGTGTCTCGTTGTACTTGTTGGAATTGGCGTCGGAGATGCAAAAGCCCGCTCGGATTGCTTTGATGTTCACCATATTGCTGAGTCATTGGGATGACTCAGGCCGTGGAGCCGCTACAGGATGGTCTTGCTGGAACACACCACTGGAGTTGCTGGACCGCCAATGGCTTTACAGGTGATCCGTGGTAGCGGCTGCAATCTATTTTGGGTGGAGCTACAGCAGGCGTGAGGCGGAACTTCGGGTGGTCTCGGGTGGACGAGCTGCTTGTAGGGGTCTGCAGTGATGAAGAAGAGAGAACACCACGCTTCCTTTTTTGTCAACCTTGTCTCCTGATTCTCTATGCATATCTCCTGTATTGCGCCATGAGTTTTTATATTGTGTGGCTTTTGAGAATTTGCTAAGCTCCGAATTATGAGGCATAAAGTCCTATTTATAGTGTAACCTAGGTCCAATCTTGGTTTCATGGGTTGATATCTATGTCAACGATGTGACCGAATATTCAACTGTGTGGCTTTTGAGAATTTGCTAACCTCCAAATTATGAGACATAACGTCCTATTTATAGTGTAACCTAGGTCCAATCTTGGCTTCATGGGCTGATTTAGGACTTTTCAAACTAATGAGCAGAATTAAGCTTAAAACCTACGTTAACACATAAATTTTAACAATCCATTTACTCATTCATAAATTACATAGAAAATTAAGGATTAATTTTGAGCCCCTAAAAAAATTAATTTTCATTTAATTGCATCACATATGGACGGTTAGGAGTATTTGCATTGCTAGTATCAATTATTAAAAAAAAAAAAAAAAAAAAAACTGCATTGAAAAAAGAAATTATTAAAAGAGTTTAAAATAATAATAATAATACTAAAAAGCAGCAGGGCCGGGCTGGAGACAGCCAAGCCCGGCCCCTTCTTCTTTTACCTTTCCTTTTACCCACCTGGGCCGGCCCGGCCCACTCCTTCTCTTTTCTTTCCCGGTCAGCCTCTATCTCTCCTCCTCCTTTCCCCTCTCTTGGACTAGCCGCCGAACGACAAAAAGGGCAGAGAAGGACGAGGCGATGACGGTACGATCCGTCTGGCAGCAGCTAGCGTCGCGGCTTGAAAGGGGGAAAGGAGAGCAGCCAACGAGGAGGTTGGTCGTTTTTGGGGGATCGCGGCTGAGAATGAAACGGGGGAGAGAGAGAGAGAGAGAGGGATTCGCGTTCGCCGGAGACCAGCCTGCTAGTCGTCGCCCGCCGCAGCCCAGTGCCCGAACCAGGTAGGTCTCCCCTCGTTTGTACGTGCTCTGTTTTGGGCATGCAAGACCGGAGTTCATGGCCGTCCGGCTCACGTGGGCTCCGCCTCCCACCGGTTCCTCGTTAAAGTTGCTGTGCATCTTGGTATGTTTTTTGTGTGTTCTAGTATGCATGTTAAGAGTCTCGGCCCAGGCTTAAGTCGCGGACGAGGTGGAAGTCCCTCATTTCTCTAGTGTACACCAACTGTTCGATGAAATGCTTCAGTGGGGAACCGAACTCGAGTCCTTAAACCGAAGCCAAGATCTTCGTTACTCGCGTGACCTGTTATAGTGCTGTCGTCTTGACACTGCTGTCGACGTTTCCTTTGATTTTGGGTGGCGAATCTCGCGTCGTTCGAGTCTGCCGTTGTGTGAGTGGCCCTCGGCCGAGTAGATCCAGCGACACTAGAAACCGCTAGCCGCTACTGGTGTCAGTCGGACCAAACGGCCTATGGTGGCTTAGCGGCGTTGTGAACGGAAGTGGTGGAGGTTCGGTCGCTGCTTCGGTGAAGTGAGGCAAAGACGGGCGTCGTTCGGGAGAGTGTGAGGAAGAAGAAGACCATGTGCGAACTAAAAACGGAATAAGAGAATAAAAAATGAGAGAAGAAATAAAAGACTAGCAATTTAGAATTTTGCTACATTCATAATTCATATATCGAATAATGCATCTTAATCTTAAAATTCAAACAGAGCTAAAATATTTTATATTTATCATTAATAAAAAAATCATAGTAAAATATCATTTAAATATATATTGCATTAAGAATAGGGTTAGTGAGTCCCACATCATGCACATCATTTATTGCACATCGTGTAGTGAGTCGCATGCTTCGGGGTCTATATTATTAATAATCACATCATGTAGATTGATTTAATTAATTATTGCATCTCATCCATTATATATTCTTAAAAATATACAAAAGATAGAGTTGGTACCACATCATTAGATCATCATTTATTTGGTAATGGTCCTTAGGTCATGTTAGGTGCTTAAAATCTAGTCTTTTTATTTATAAAGAAGAAGACACAAAAATAAATAATCCCATATAGTTTAAATAATTGGATTAATCTCCTATCCCATGTCATTAGAATTGCATATAGGTTGTAGTTATTAACATAGTATACATGTCATTTAGGATTTTGTGTTAATTTATCAGTTTGCATGTTAATTAGAACTCATATATTCATAACATTTAAATTAAGCCATGTTTATTTTAAACAAGAAAAACCCAAAAAGAATTCATTAGTATAGCATCATTACATTTATAAATCATGTCTAAGTAATATGTCAATATCTGGTTTTTAGTCAACATTATTTTGTGAAATCCTTGTTGCACAAGAAGAGAAGACAGTGTCTTTTTTTTTAGCGCATCAAGGTTTTTTTCATCTCCGTTAGTTATTTATTGATTGCTTTGATTGTTGACTGTTACATAAATGTTTGCACACCTTTCACATGTTAGTGAATTAGAATTAAAATTCATAAAGAGAATTTGCCAAACATTTTCGAAATAAGGAGAAAAGGTAGGGAAAGGGTTTTTAGCATAATCAAGTCCCATTTATACATGAATTTCCGGTTCATAGAAGTAAAATGTGTTCAGTCCGGAACTGATTAATGGCAGCTCTTAATAAATTGAATGGCACGCTTAAAAATATTTAATAAAAAACCTATGTTGCGGTTGATATAAGTTTGGAGGAGTCCACACTAGGCCATTGTACTATCTCTTTAATGAGTAGTTCATGCCTATCAAGTAATCTGTCAGCTTTTTCTTGATAGTTCATCTCAAGAAAGGTCATGACAACAATCCCAATAGCAACCTGCATGGTTCAGTCAAGAAAAAGAGACCAAAGATGAATCGGGGATTGGTAAATCAAGTTGAGAATTGAGGTTCAATGTGACATATTTTAATGTAGAAGGAGCTTGAATTAAAGGAGACTAGACCTAATATGGATCTCACATATGAGAGGAAGATTATTGAAATACCTATGTGGTCGTGTTAGAAAAGTCCTACATTAGAAAATTGGTGTAATGTAGTGGTTAATATATCATAATTGGTTCATAACTTATTGACTTAAGTTTTTTAGTGAAGGTGAGTTTCACTAGATATGTTGACATGCTTGAATTTGGGTTTCCTCTTAGTAATCTCTCCATATGAAGGTATTCAGTTGCATGCTCTGAATATTTTTTAATCTTAGTTAATGACTCTTCTTTGCTATGGTTAAAACCAATATCAAAGTTGTCATAAAACAACTACATATGAAAAATGGTTATGAGTTCTTTAACTCTAAATTGAGGAATTTTGGGATATGGGCATTGAAAGTCCTACAATTTGTCATGAAAGTACAATTGAGTCGTAAAACTTATAAAAAATGCAATCAAGTTTCAAAACTTATCAAATTTGTTCAATCAAATCATTTTGTTAACTCAATCCAATTTGGCTAATGGAGAATGTTGACATGACTTTTTTTTAATTGTTATCTTATACAAATATAATTTAAATTAAATTTAAAAATAATCTTTTTTTTTTTTTAAAAGAGAAGTCTAACGAGGATGGCTGCATTGGCGAGGGCCTGCAACCCTCGCCAGTGGAAGGCAGCAACCCTTGCGTGCAGCCCTATTGATTTGATTTTTTTTTTTTTTTTTAATTTAGCAATGAAAATCATATTTAGACCAAAGCGACATCATTTCAATCTTATATTTCATGATTTAACCACGTCATTGCCACATAAAAGAGAGCATTTTCTGTTAGCCAAATTAGACGAAGTTAACAGAATGAATCAATTGAATTAATTTGATAAGTTTTAGGACTTGAGTGCACTTTTTGTAAGTTTTATGACTCAATTGCACTTTCGTAAAAAAATTTAGGGTTTCCAATGAACATATTCTAGAAAATTTTAGCTCAAATTCATTAGCGCTCATGCACCGGCACAATGCAACAAAATGGGGTTGTCAAGCAAAACATGGCCATTTGCTCAATGTTGCACGCGCACTAAATTTCTAGCCATTTGTCCGTCGAAATTTTTGGGGCGTATGCATCGTCACTCCAGCATATCCCATTAACCGGACACCGACCAGAATCCTCAATGGTGAAGTATCTTATAAAATTCTATTTTATGTAACATCCTTTCATACCTACTTGCATATTCTCATTTGTTTATGTTTTGGGCGCCCTGTCGGTTTATGTTAGCCGTAACGTCACTATTCGAGAAATTGTTTTTCCGCAACATGACAGATTCTCCTGTTTCGCCCGTACCCACCCCAGACGTTAGTCTAGCAAATCAATCCACGTTTTCTTTAAAAATACGATATGTGCATAATTCGCCACCGAAGTTGCGAAGTCCTAATGACTTGCATCGAAAAAGCAGACTTGCTGTATCCTTATGACTCGAGATAGGATTAGATAAGGGGGAGGGTACCATTCCTCGTTGAAACTGCAAGTGAGCAATCAAAGCTTCTCCTGGCCAAACTCCCATTGGAAGGTTGCTATCTATGAGAGAACATAAGGGCTAAAGCTCAGCCCTAAGCAGACTCTTCCTACAGTGAGACTTTCCAGCATCGCTCGACATGAAAGCCATGAAGATGCTAGTCTTCTTTCTCTGCTGCCTCTCTCTGAAGCCCGCTTTGTCGAGGCACAGTCGTTACCATGCGATCTTCAGCTTGGGCGACTCTCATAGTGACACCGGAAACTACCCCCGTACCGAGGCAGTCGCATTTCAAGTCATCAAAAGCCTCCCTTATGGTGAGACTTTCTTCCGAAACGCGACTGGTCGATGCTCGGACGGACGCCTCATTGTTGATTTCATAGGTATTCCATTGTATCTCTTTTATCTCTTGTCTACCTTTTCCAATCACTCATATAAAGTCATATACTATAAATGCATCGCCATGCATTCTCAATCATATACTATACCTGCATCGTCATCCATTCTCAATAGATTAATGTTTTACGAAAAAATCATTTGAGTAGTAACCCAATGGCACATCACTACAATGCTATCTCATATGAAAATGGTATCGTTATTTTCGCACGAGGCAAACTATATTGAATCATTATTTCAAGAGCTTTTAAAATAGGAGCAAGAGCAGGTTATGTGAAAATAGGAACAGCATAAGTTCCGATCAGCGTGCGTTAAAGAATGTCCACACGTCCAAAGATCATCTGACATTATGTAAACACTTTTTTTAGACAACTTTTTATATCTAACAACACAATTCCTATCTGATATTCGGGGAATGAATACCCTCCAACTTTAGGTTTTCTGGAATGAAATCTCATTTCAAAAGCTACTAATGATATAATAATAAATATCATGATGAACGTTAAATATGAAAATGCAGCTGAAGCATTTGGACTGCCATATCTTCCACCATATCTGGCAGTAGCCAAAGGTCCACATGT
Source organism: Eucalyptus sp. ANBG9806169 (assembly GCA_014182395.1). NCBI lineage: Eukaryota > Viridiplantae > Streptophyta > Magnoliopsida > Myrtales > Myrtaceae > Eucalyptus > Eucalyptus sp. ANBG9806169. The sequence goes on along the minus strand of CM024576.1, from coordinate 6,411,252 downwards.
CCGTATCCGTAAGGGAGTGAACTTCGCAGTTGCTGGTGCCTCGGCAATCAACTCGTCTTTCTTCTCTGCTCAGAAGATTGCGTTGTGGACCAATGACTCGTTGAGTGTTCAGCTTGGCTGGTTCAAGAATTTAAAGTCGTCTCTCTGCACCACCGAACAAGGTATATTTCTACCTGTTATTGTTCAAGAAAAGGGGTAAAGGCATTACTGATTCCTTAATTTTTCTAATCGATCGTGACTTTTTTCCTTATATTTATACGTTTTTCCACTTCATCACTTTTGGTCTGGTCGATCGCTAGTGGCGGTTCAGTTCAGCAATTCTAAACATATTTCGATCTTACGCAAACAAAAGGACTAGAGGATCTAATGGGAAAAAGAAAACTAATGGACCTGTTTGAATATTTTGTTCAAAATTCATGGATTAGTGGTGCCTTTATTCAAAGCAAAATAATCCGATGCACGAAACATGTATCTTTTGACATATTAGGGAAATAGTCATGCTCGTCTATTTATTAACGTATTTGTAGGGTCCATCTTATACATTAGCTATAGAGACGTAAATCAATGAATGACCAAAGGAGGGCTGGCGATGTCTGTCTTTTTCTGCTTGCAGATAAATAATTCCTCCATCGGTCGAGCGGTGCTGTAATTTCTTATTTTGAGTTGCAGAATGTGATCTTTCTGGTGACACTGACTTTTACGGAACATGTGCTTGGTATAACCTTTACGAAACGTGTATCATAAATCTTGATTTTTGGGTGCAGAATGTGACGAGTACTTCAAGAAATCACTGTTTCTGGTGGGGGAGATAGGTGAAAATGACTATAACTTTCCTGCTCTTTCTGGTCAAAGCTTTAGACAGCTACGTGCTTTGGTACCACTTGTCGTTGGAGCAATCACTCGTGCCGTCAGCGTATGTCACACAAACTTACCTTGATTCTTGACATGTATTCCACACGAAAGCAATCTAAATTATGTCTATTAATGGGGCAATGACCTTAATTTGGGCTTCTTTTGCCATCACCACAAAAAGCAAACATTTCTATATAAAGACTAATGGAGATGTATTTCATTGGCAAGGGCTTAACATTAAATTCACATAATAAAATTAACAATCGCTTTGAATCATTACGTTTCATCTATAAGGATATATTAGTGAGTTTCTCCTAGCCATGAGCGAAACGTTCAATTCTGGTAATGAAATGAAGGATCACTTTTTTTGAAAATGAGAAAGAAATGCCTCATCACTACACCTTAATAGTTCTACTAAATGAAAACCCTAAAATTAATAGCCAAGACAAAGTTAAAATGTCACAAAGAAACGTTGACAATAACTAAAATGGTAACTAATAAATTCAAGCTTTTGTGCCAACCAAAAGAAGGTCCAGCTTTTAACATTATACATGGATTGTGTAAAAAGAAACTAGAAAAACTATTAGAGAAGTCCGATGATCTCTATGGTGCATGAAGCACTTCCCAAAAGTGAGTTACGTATACATACAAAATGATCTATTTAATTTGTCTCAAGATTGCTTTCTTATTTATTTATTTTTTCATGTCTTACAATTATCAAGTTTCCCTTCTTACTTTTCTTGCTCAAGTCGTCATAACCATGACAGATGCTAATAGAAGAAGGGGCTGTAGATCTGATGGTGCCGGGACAGTTGCCGGTAGGTTGCACCTCCATGTTTCTAACCGTATTTCAAAGCGCTAATGAATCAGCGTATGATAATAGAACCGGGTGTCTCAAGGCTTATGATGCCTTCTTCAAGTATCACAATAACTATCTCAAGCAAGAATTGCAAAATTTGAGAGAACAATACCCTCATGCAAGAATCATGTATGCTGATTATTATGGTGCTGCCATGACTATCTATCGATCTCCAAAACACTACGGTAAGCCTTCCTTTCACCTATCTTTTTTCCTCTCAAATTTCATTGTCAACACATAATTTTTGCTTGAACTAATAATCCTGTAGTGAATTGTAAATGCGTGACTCTTATTTTCCACATAGTATATCCATCAACATTTGTATAAGTAACTACATATTTATTTTAAAGATAAAATCGAGAACCCTGAATATAAAGATGATTTCATAATAATAATAGTAAAGAAAAAGAACTTACGCGATCTAAACATCAAATGAAAGCCGACTTTTTTCTTTTTCTTTTATTACCCCCAAAGTTTTCCCCCTTTACATCTAAAGTCAAGATTATGCATAATCAGAAAGAGCAGTTCAGTGGGGAATAATGGATGGACTGTCTACTATATTGAAGATCTACATCATGGGCTTTGGGTTTCAGATGCTTAGGCCCGAAACTGCCCAACAAGCCCGAACTAATTTCTAAAAATAAAGAATACATTGTATATATGAAATATGAGAGTATTAGAATATGCATTATTTATGCTCCAAACACTTTAATAAATTCATAAATAAATTTAGAAAAGAAATAAAATCAAATGACCAGAATCGCTATGCTAATATGGGTTGAATTGGAAAAAAGTGGCTGAAAACATACAAAAAATGTTTGAGGCCAAAAATATAATAACTAATCCATCTTAATTTTGGAACAAAAAAAAAAAATCAGGCTTACCATGATCCGGTTTAGCTCGTTCTAAGCCTATTCTTGTATGATTAGACCATGTCTAGAGATCAGGCACGATTTATATGGGGCCAGCCGAAAAAATGCTCCAATCATGACCTGCCCAACTTGTACTCACCCTCAATGGGAACTTATAAAGCATCAATAATTTGGTATGATTTAGCAAGTTATATAACTTGAAAAAATTACTCTTGCCTTTCCTTTGACTAACACAAATGGCATGCACTTATATGTGCGCTAAACATAACAAATATTTTAATAAAGAAAGAAAGGTGAGATTTTATTTTTTTACTTTTTTTTAGGAAAATTGATTTAGAATCTTTCTGAATAAGAAAGATTCAAATAAATTTGCGATCCAAGAGATTTTAGCATTGTGCTTTCGACTAATTACACTAACAAAGTTCCCCATAGTTTACTAATATATATGTTTGTAATTTGTCTTATAACATATGTGGACTTTTCAAATCAAAGCTAAAGTCTTTCCTATTTTTAGTTGTTTTTCTCCATAAATCACACCTGAGAGAGACATGTAATTGTCCATCAAATTAAATGTGGTTGTGTTAATTTGACATGAAATCAGCAATTATTATAATGATTAGATGAATGGCAATTACCACTGGTTGAACTTTCCTTTCAATTTGTTGCCTTGAAAAGCTTCATGTCCTTATTTTATCTCTCTCATTTAGAGTTAGGTGGTAGATCTCTTCATGTATAGGCATTTGGCAATGTTGGTTAACAAAGTGCCAAATTATATTGTCTTTAATAAAGTGCTAAGAAATGGGTGGCAGCTTACCTAATTACTTGCTTTCTGGCTCCATTTTTATACTAATGTTGTTTATGAGTGTCCAGGACACCTAATGGAGGCATTCACGTATAGTTGATTAATTTGTTCAAAAGTCTTGACACGAATGAGTGCATTCACGTAGGCTTTTATGGAGGGACACCAAGGGCTTGTTGTGGAGGAGGTGGTCCAAACAACTTCAATACGACAGCAGTATGTGGTCAGACCGGCGCAACTGCTTGCAAAGATCCATCGGCTTTCGTGGATTGGGATGGGATTCACTTCACCGAGTCCGCTTATCATCACATCGCCAAAGGGGTGATTAACGGTGGCTTCACATCTCCACCACTCCTATCTTAAACAAATTCTTTATATTACAAAATTAAAAGCATCCTGACAGTTGCATCTATAGAAGGTCAAGTGCACATTTTTTAAATAACGAGGTTTTTTATGTTGCATATACAAGTCTATCACATGTATATTTCATATATCTTTCGAATTTACATCCTATTTCTCCAGATCAAATTTACTATATTCAATGTTTTCTCATATTTTACTGTATCGAACATGATAAGAGGTAATTTTGCCTAGGTATCTCATTGGAAACCATCCGCCGTTCCTTAAAACTCATACCAGAATTTACTCATATGCATCTCCATCTTTTATGAACTTAAACAATGATATTCATATGAGATTAAGATCAGGCCAATGCAATTAGGCTATAAGCATCTACGGCTATCGAAGATTAGGCATTCTTGACAGGAACAGATCACAATAATGACCTGGACTGATCCATGTGTACCCACCCCTAAAAGAAGAAATCAATTGAACTTGATTATGACATTACGTCATGACCTCACAAATTCATTTTTCAACTTGTTACGATACTTTTGCTGTATTCTTCATTTAGAATCCATGAAATTTGCTTCAAAATGTGATGGTGTTGTTATATTGATCTTGATATGAAGGGCAAGCACATGCCTTCGACTCAATCTATGATGAAATTGGTCAATCTCAATCTTTGATCCTATGAGTTCCATATGAATCTTACTTCAATTATTGTGATTGCACCTGGTCGTAGGTGTAATCTAGGCAACCATATGTACAGATAAATAAATTTATATTTCTAATTAAAATAACTTAGCTTATGTTGAATTGATTGCATACTACTATCAATTCTAGAGCCTGTTTAGTAGAGCCATGGCTAAAGAATCAATGGCCGAACTACAATTGTGTTATATTATAGCTGTGCCGTGAAATGTCGCAAACTTATGTGTCTGGTGGAGTAGGTTCTTAAAAGCTGCCACAACTTGCTACAATTTTAGAGGTGCTGCAGTTATAAGGTGTTTATCGAGCACTTTATAAAAGCTATAACACTCATTCTCACAAATGAAATTATTGTAGAAAGCTCTGTCAAATAATTTTTCAGTTGAATCTTCAAACCAAAAACCTCACAACCAGTAAGAATACTCCCGAGAAATAGAATTGAGATAAAGTCCTTATTGAATAATTCAAAAATGCCAAACGCAATCATCTCGCGTTAAGGATTCGGTCCTCTTAATAGTTCACAATATGCAAAATGTCAACTGCAGTCGCCGTGTATTGATTGAACCATTGATTAAGAAAGTGAAGTGCAGATTGTCTTGCCGTTGCTAGCACACTTATTTTGGTAAATAACTCTAGCCTGCACTTTTGATATCAATATACTTACTAACACAACACACAACACATTCCATCTTATAAAATCAATGGACAGATTACATGAACTCATTCAATAAATCTACCAGAATTAGAGATGCAGATTTACATCCATTACATTTATTCATCGGTGAAATTAACTGCTTTTGTTTGGCCACACATTTTTTACAATAGTTCTTGATTTATATTTATGCACATGATTATTTTAATAGAAATAGGGTAAGAACTGATTCAACTATCAAGGTCATCGGCTTCACGATCCATCAAATTCCAAGAACCATCCGCCTGTTGAACCATGCCCTTATTCTTCGGACACCACCATGAAGCTGGCACAAGATATTCATCTTTTAAAGCATCTAGGGATTTGTTTATAAGTGCGACATCGTGATCAACCATGAGCTTGAAGCCACCATTAGTCCCTTGTGTTCCTGCTACACAGTGTAGGTAAACTTCAAGACCATGCCAACTTGAGACATTTCCAGGACTCTTTAAGTACTTAGATTTGCGAGAATCGACTGCTAGCTGTTCCCCAACATCTGAATATCCTAGCAATGGATAGTTCGGGACGATGTCTAAGGCATTGCGGACTCGCAGGACCCGAAGATCACCAAGCTCAGAAAACAACTTCCTGAAGTTTGAATCTCCAACTCTAGGGCTAGCAAACGCAATGGCCGTGACCGGACAACCATTAGTTTGGTGACCTATAGGCTTGTTAAATGCGTTTGCGACAATATCAACCGCATTCAGTGTCGCAATTGCAGCAGCCAAGCTGTGCCCGGTGACTGTGATGCTGATTTCTTCATTTTTGTACAAGTCGACGAGTCTCCTTATCTCTTCAAGAACCTAATTATGAACAGAGATGATATCCTCGTCAGATACTAATGTGAGAGTAATGCTGTAGGCATACTAAAACTTTTCCCTCCTTATAGTAGTTCCCTTTTAAAAGGGTTTATTGAACTCCAAAGGAATTGAGAAGCGAAAAAGCTAACCTGATGTCTAGCACTCTTCTTGTTGAACGGCGAACGTGGGTCGCTAGAATTGTAGATTGAGTACCAACCTTGGTGCACCTTAGGATCATTAGCCTTACCGAGTACTTTCGAAGCCGAAACCAAATTGAACTCGAAATCATCAACCCACTCCAAGGTTTGCTTTGTCCCCCGCCAAGCCACGACAATGTCCCTCCGACCCAATGCAGCCTTCCCTTCATCCGTGGCCACCGCAACATACCCAATCCAATTCGACTCCTTCCTCCAAGCCTCTCGTGACAGAGGCTTAATAAGAAAAGCGTCAGGGACATGGATTTCTGAGGTTGCGTACAAGAATTTGGTCACGGAGTACTTAAATGGGTTTCCTTTGTCAAGGCCAACCTTAGAGAAGAAATCTCTCTTCGCATATCGGCTACTCCCAGCAAATCTTGACGCCTTCTCTGTGTCGAATGCATCATATGTGGCCTGAGCCATCTCTCCGTAGTGAATGATAATACGGCGGAGATCGATGTCAATAGGATCTAGCAAACCCTCCCAATTGTTTTCTCCACTTAAGAGCCTCCATTTCCGGGGTATCTCATCCTTGAGATATCCTTGAGCTAAACATTTTGTTATTGCATCCATAATTTTGATCATACACTATACTTTCTATACTTTGGATTAGCATTTTCATTGCTTATATAGAGCAATGGGATGCTTGAGATAGCTATGGAGTAATCCGGATAGCTTTGACCTTGAAGTATTTCATATCCTAATTAAAGAAAGATGGTCTGACTATACTAAACTATTTCTCCAAGTAAGAATCACTTCTTGGAAGATAAATTTCTTCAATATCATGTGCGTACTTTGTTTATTAAATAAACGAGAAAATATTCTCCTCTTTTGATTTTCCATGGATCTGCATTTGTCCTTTTGAGAAATAGGCCTTTCCTTGAATGATTGATGGAGCTAACAGCCAACTGGAAATTGCCCTTAGTGAGATCCCCCCATTGATCAGGAGCTGGTGGTGAATCATTTGGCTAACCTTTCTTAAATTATTACAGATTGAAGCATTCAACATATCACAATTGCTAAAATAGTGGAGTATTTCGTAGGTCGATGATTTACGTTTCTTAAATGAAGTTTCTCATCATAAAAAGTAAAAATAAATACTGTGAAAAACCCTAATGATTCTGTTTTTGGATAGAGCAGAATAGTATGCTTATTTGATAAGATGCAATCGAAAGAAAACCTTAGTCTTTGGTGTGTGTGTATATATATCTATCTATTTTGGGTGTGTTCATTTCATCCCTAGAAGGACAAATCATTCCAAACACTTGCTATGTGACAATGAAATTACCACATGGGCAACCGAAGAGCTGTTTAAATGCTTATACATATCACATCGTGATCCTCTTAGTTATATTAAGCATTAAGCGAATACTCATCCAAGTTATATTTTTAAACTTCATCCATTGGTCCTAATTGTATACATTTGAACTCAATGACGTGCTCTTAGCCACCAGTCTAGACCATTTGGTTTTCCTTAACACATTTCTACCAAAAAGTTTTATTCATGTCTTGAGTAATCTTAAAGACGTACTTTGATGAATGTACGTGTGGCATGAGCACATTTATCATATGACCAATTGAAGGTTTCCCAATTTTTAAGTCATCCAAAGAAAGGAGGACTGGCAATTCATGTGTGTTCATGCCGCAATAGTGTCGTGTCAAATCTAGATTTAAGCTGAACACGACATATTTTATTATTCGTGTTACGACTTAATAATCCAAACATGGCATGTTTCTTAATTAAGTAAGATACATTTAATGCATTTGAGATTTTATAAACTTATAAACGTTGTTTTTAAACAAGTATAAACATGTCTAAATGTATCTAAATGCATCGCAATGAATTTAAACAAGTCATGTTTACACGAAAATATGAGTAAACGTGTTTAAACATGCCATAAACTGTTGAAAATGGTTAACCCACGCGTTTATTACTCATGTGTAAATGGGTAGACCGGTCTAAAATCCGAACTCATTTAAGCTAGACATAAACACACTTATCTATGTGTCACGTAATAAATTTGTCGAAAATTGCAGCCTGGTCGACAGCAATACTGGGTCATGACTGTAGAGGAAAAAAGAAAGAGAGAGGAAAAAAGAACAAAGTAAAAATAATATTTGGACCATTAAAAAAAAGCTAGATGGTGATGTCTCAATAATAAACTAGGAAGGTCGAAATTTGAGAAGGAAACTCAAATGTGATGATGGATATACTCTCCACCTAAGGAATCGATTATAAGATAAAGGCAAGGCTGTCAAATAGGTGGTTCGGGTTTTTTGATTAGGTCGAAAATGATCCAAACCAAATTGATCCATTTAATCCATTTTGATCTAAATACTTCTATATTTAATTCCACCTATGAAAATTGGTATTCACCTAGTTAAACCACTTTAAACTCTTTATGTGCATATATTATTTGGTTAAAATTACTATTTTAATTATAAGATGCTATAAATTGGCCTTCACACTACATAAGTTTTTCAATTTGTGTGTTGATTCACAATGAAGGATAAGAGAAAATTAATATTTGATAGTAAATTTATGAAATTAAAGTAACAAATCACATGGAGGAATTGAAATTTCAATTAAATGGAATGTAAGAAATTGAAGAAGATGATTTATATTGACCATGGATTAACAATGACAAGAATTAAGATTAGAATATTACGTAAAAATAACAAATCCAAATGCAACCAAGGAAAAAAAAAATACTCCAAAAACTAATAGACAAACTTACAAGATTAATAAAAATAAAAAATATGGGAAAAAATGAAACTGTTTTAACGTTTTTTTGTAGGCTCATGTTATTTCCAGCCCTTTTTAGCTCCTAATTCTATAAATTACAATGAAATGACTACACTATCCCTTACTGATCCCACTCTTGATTAAGAATATTTATCACCCCTTTTTTTTCTTTCTCTTTTTTTTTCTAAAAAAAAAAATCTTATTGGAGAAGAATTTACCATGCTCCTGACAAACAATAATTATTAAGGTTTAATATGAGGCCTACTCTTGATTTAAGACTAATTGCTTCTTCTTCTTCTTCTTTCTTCCTTCTTTTTTTTTTTCTCTCATTTGATTTTTTTTTTAGTTCTTCCTAGAAAAATATTTTATTTGATAGATAGTTAACTAATCATTGTGCTTCCCATAAAAAATAATTATTTTGTTAAGTCTTTGTATATTTCTTTTTTTTTTTGTTTTTGTTATGAGAAAATATTATTAAAGAAAATCATAAGCACAAGTAAGAGGATAATCTTTGTGTAATTGTGTATAATCCACTCTAATATATAATTAGTACTTGCTTAGATTATAATAATGGAGAATAAATTTAAAAGAAGACAAACATAAACAAAAATTGAAATGTAATGGGTGCAAAAGAAGCGGCTAGGGTGAAAAAATTATCTGGATGGAATGTGGATAAGTTTTTCTATTACTGAAATTGAAAAACCAAGAAGAAAAATGGTAAGAAATAATTTTAGAACAAGAGTGGGATCTGCAAGGGATAATATAGTCCATTTAATGTGATGGGGGATGTTAGGAGCCAACAAAGGGGTGGAAATAGCGCGTATCCTTTAATGAAGGTGAAGTCGGGCCTATCTTGAAAGGCCACCAAGACTTTTGTGAACTTTCTTGGAATAGTCCAAGGAGTCCATTTTCCTCATAGAGGATAAAGAGAAAATCATAAATATGAATTGAATAAATTTTGAACCCATTTAACACTTATATATTGCTGGGATTTTCCATTCTAAACACATTTACTATATAAAGCTAACTCATATAGTAACCTAGTCCTTCATATATGAGTTAAGAAAAGATTTGCAATCCATTTTGACAGGTCTAGATACATGGCATTAACTCAACACTCAATGAAATTCACCAAATAGATATGAAGTTGTAAAAAGGTATTCTCATCAAGAGATATAAGCAAAAATATCATTATTTAAAACACTTTGACCCTCAAGAAGGCCTAGAGAGGTTTAAATAGACTCATCCTGCAATAAACCTCCCAGTTAGGCAGATTTCACGTTACCTTATCTTTAATTTTCCAAGACAAAACCAAAATTCCCCAAACAAACCGTGAAAGATGACTCCGGGAATATGTTACAATGCATAGGATACAATAGAATCATAGAAATTATAAAATACTCATTCTCGGATAAAACAGAGCACTACTAAGTAATTTGACAGCGAAATTATCACACGCGCAATTGGAGAGCTGTTTAAATGCTTATAGGGCCTGTGCATGCTATCTCATGTCACATCCTGATCCACTTAGTTACATTAAGAATTGAGCGAGTGCTCATCCACATTATATTACTAAACTTCATCTGTTCATTGGTCCTAATTTTATACATTTGAACTCAATGACGTGCTCTTGGCCACCAGTCTAGACCACTTGGTGTTCCTTAATACATTTCTACCCAATTTTTATCCATATCTTGAGTAATCATGAAGATGAACTTTGATGATGTACGTGGCATGAGCATATTTATCATATGACCAATTGAAGGTTTCCCAATTTTTAAATCATCCAAAGAAAGTAGGACCGGCAATTCATGTGCGTTTGTGCCGCAATAGTGCCGTGTCAAATTTAGATTTAAGCCAAGCATGACATAGTTATTATTTGTATCACAACTTAATAATTCAAATATGGCATGTTTATTAATTAAGATACATCCAATGCATTTGAGATTTTTTAAACTTATAAACGTTGTTTTTAAATGGGTATAAACATGTCTAAACGTATTTAAATGTATCGCAATGAATTTAAACGAGTCATGTTTATACGAAAGTATGATTAAACGTGTTTAAACATACCATAAACTGTTGAAAATGGTTAACCGGCATGTTTATTTCCCATGTGTAAATAGGTTGACCAGTCTAAAATACGAACTCATTTTAGCTAGACACAAACACACTTATCTATGCGTCAAGTAGACAATTTATCGAAAATTGCAGCCTAGTCGACAGCAATACTGAATAACGACTGTAGAGAAATAAAGAAAGAGAGAGAGAGGAAAAAAGAAAAAACTAGAAATAATATTTGGACCATTGAAAAAGCTAGATGGTGATGTCTCAATAATTAATTATAGTGGTAAAATTTAGAAGGAAACTTAAAATGTGACGATGGATATAGTCTCCATTTAAGGAATCAATTATGGGATAAAGGTAGGGCAATCAAATGGATGGGTCAAGTCTTTTGGTTAGGTTGAATATGATTTGATCCAAATCAATCCATTTAACTCGTTTTGACATATTTATTATGTAAAACAAATTTAATAATCCATACCCATTCTAATCCATTTAATAAAATGGCTCTAGTTTTAATTCCACATATGAAATCCGTATTCACCTAGTTAACCCACTTTAAGCTCTTTATGTGCATATGTTATTTGGTAAAATCATTATTTTGATTATAAGATGCAATAGAATTGGCTTTCACACTGCATAAATTTTTCAATTTTTGTGTTGATTCACAATGAAGAATAAGAGAGAATTAATATTTGGTAGTGAATTTATGAAATTAAAGTAACAAATAACATGGTAGAATTGAAATTTTAATTCAATGCAATGTAAGATATTGAAGTAAATGATTCATACTGATCATGGATTAGTAATGACAAGAATTAATATTAGAATATTACATAAAAATAAAAATTCAAATGCAACCAATGGAAGATATACTCCAAAAACTAACGGACAAAACTTACAAGATTAATAAAAATAAAAATAAAAATAATGGGGAAAATGAAACTGTTTCAATGTTTTTAATAAGAGTGAAGTTGGGCCCATCTTGGAGGCCCATCAAGACTTTTGTGAACTTGGAATAGTCCAAGAAGTCCATTTTTCTCATAAAAGGTAAAGACAAAATCGTAAAAATGGATTGGATAAACTGTAAACCCAAAAAACACCCATATATTATTGAGATCTGCAATTTTAAACCGATTTACTAAATATAGTTAACTCATATAAGACCCAGCCCATTAAATATGAGTTATGAAATAGATCTCCAACAAATTTTGACAAGTCCAGATGCATGGCATATAACTCAACACTTATAGAATCCACTAAATAAATACAAAGTCATAAAAATATATACTCTAATCCAAGAGATATAAGCAAAAATATCATTAATTTAAATACTTTGACCCTTCAGAAGGCCTAAGAGAGGTTTAAATAGACTCATCCTGCAATTCCTAGTTAGGCAGATTCCAATATACCTTATCTTTAATTTTCCAAGACAAAACCAACATTCCCTTGACAAACCGTGAAAGATGACTCCAGGAATATGTTACAATGCATAGCATTCAATAGAATCAGAGAAATTGTGAAATACTCATTCTCGGATAAAACTGAGCTCTATTAAGTAATGTGACAATGAACACGTGGTCAACCAGAGAGCTGTTTAAATGCTTGTACGGCTTGTGCTTGCTATCACAGGTCACATCCTTTCCTCTTTGTTATATTAAGCATTAAGCGAATACTTATCCAAATTATATTACTAAACTTCATCTGTTCGTTGGTCCTAATTTTCATACATTTGAACTCAATGACGTACTCTTGGCCACCAGCCTCGACCACTTGGTTTTCCTTAATACATTTTCACCCAATGTTTGTACATATCTTGAGTAATCTTATGACGTACTTTGATGAATGTCCGTGAGGCATGAACATATTTATCACATGACCAATTGAACGTTTCCCAATTTTTAAATCATCCACAGAAAGCCATCTCTTCTTTGTCGCAGACGCCAACACACACAAGAGTGGGGGGATTGCTACGGGTGGCGTCGCACTGCTCCGTGAGGGTTTTCTTTTTTCTCTCTCTCTTTATCATTCAGGAAGTAAGACTGGCAATTCACCATTATTCAGGCTGCAATAGTGTCGTGTCAAATTTAGATCTAAGCCAAACAAGACATATTTATTCATTGAGTCACAACTTTGTAATCCAAACATGACATATCCATTAATTAAGTAGGATACGTCTAAAGCGTTTGAGTTTTTATAAACTTGCAAATTTTATTTTTAAATGGATATAAACAGGTCTAAACATATTCTTGTGGAACCATGGCACCCCTACACTCTTTTGACTTCCTAGTCTTTTGAGTGTTTGCTTTTGTTGGTGCCGGGCCTCCTACCCTATACATTCTTTTGGTAAAATCTATACAATTCTTACCTTTACCAAAAAAAAAAAAAAAACAAACAAACAAAAAACAAGTCCAAACGTAGCTAATTGCATCACAAGGAATTTAAATGAGTCATGTTTACATGAAAAAATGATTAAACGTGTTTAAACATGCCATGAACCGTTGAAAATGGTTAGCCCGCACATGACATGTTTATTACTCATGTATAAATGGCTTGGCCAGTCTAAAATACGAACTCATTTTAGCTAGACACAAACACACTTATCTATGTGTCACGTAAACAATTGGTCGAGAATTGCAGCCTAGTTGACAACAATATTGGGTGATGACTGTAGAGGGAAAAAGAAAGAGAGAGAGGAAGAAAGAACAAAATAGAAATAATATTTGGACCATTGAAAAAAACGTTAGATGGTGATGTCTCAATAGGAAACTCAAGAGGTCGAAAGAAGGAAACTCCACTAACTGAGTTATTCCAATCGATTTTCAGATTCGAGACTTACAATTATCAAAATAATTTGCATGTGAGTGACTACTATATTAGAAATATATCAATTTTAGTGGTTATTACTTTTAGTTTGATTTGCATGTGAGTGACTACTATATTAGAAATCTATCAATTTTTGGTTTTTTCGTCGGAAAAAGCTTATGAATGAAAGAAAACATAACCCTTATTGCTACCAGATTATAGTATTGGCTGTACATCTCCTGTGCAAATTGAGGGGATCCCATTGTATCGTATTTAAGTATATCTTCAAGAATTTTAATGAGATAATATTCACTTTTCAGTAACATTCGCTTTGTTTGAGATAATTGTCCAACAAGTTTTAAACTTATTGCACGATGGTCAATTTAGCCCAAAACCTTTTAATTTTGCTAATTTAATTATAAACCTTTTGAGAATTAAATTAGTCATAAACTTGTTAATTTAGTTATAACTTTTTGAAGATTTGTCAATTTAGTCATAAACTTATTATTTGAATAATTGGTTGAAATGATAATATTGGCAAATTGTCAAAAGATTTATAATTTAGTTAGCAAAACCTCAAAAAGTATATGACTAAATTAACAAATAGCTAGAATGTTTAAAATTAAAATTGGCAAATTGAAAGGATAAAAACTGAATTTTGGTCACCATACAATAGATTTACGATTTTTTAGACAATTTTTCCTTTAGGGTAACAATGTCTAGGACATTGAATTCCCAAAAGATATGGCTGATAGATCAGGATGAGAGTGATGATCTACATACCAAATTTGTCTCATTTTTTTTTCACGCCCATGAAAAAAAGTATATACTAGTACTGAGAAAATAATATATGGAAAAAGTCGTCACGTGCATTATTGGTTATTATCCTATGTCGGGATAGAGACCAACCGGATTAGCACCAATAAATCAAATGAAATAGACGAGTCCATGTTACAACGAAAGTGATCCATAGTTTTTATGCAGTATGTTCACTAGAAATCCTAAACTTATTGCGAAAGTACAATTGAGACCCAAAATTTTCAAAAAGTACAAACTAAGTCTAGAAACTTGTCAAATAGATGCAATCAAGTCCTTACGTTAACTTTGTCAATTTTGATTTAATGGAATATGCTAAGGTGGCTTTTTTATTGCTTTCTCTCTCCTTTGTGACGCTAACGTCACTAAAAGAAGGGGATAACTCTAAAACGACATCGTTTTGGTCTAAATTTAAATATTAATTAAAACAACATCGCCGGAAATAGTTGGCAGTGGTGGTGCAAGGGTCTCCAAGCCTCAGCTAGTTGCCGATGACCCTGGTTGACCGCAAGCGAGGTCCTATAGGCCCTTGCCTAGATTTGAGGTAAGGGTTGTCGGCTCTCATGCAAATTGGGTTGAGGATTGCCATTGACTATGGTGCGGTTGGGTGGCGAACCCACCCCAACCGCATTTGGTTGCCCTCGGCCCTTGCTAATTTTCTATTGTGAATTATTTATTTATATTAAAAATCATATCTATCTCGTCTTAGCCATAGTGCCACATAGGAGCGAAAAAGTAATAAAAAAATGTCATATAAGTATTTTCATTAGTTAAATTGAATGAAATTAATGGAATGACTTGATTGCACCTTTATGATAAATTTTAGGATTTAATTGCACTTTTATAAGAAATTTTAAAATTTTTAGTGAACATATCTCTAATTTTATATAGAAAAATATAAATCTACGAAAATACTGCTCATGACGTGGACATGTTGTTGATCATCAAAACTCTCCATAATTTAATTAAATTTTGGATGAGGACTCTAAGGTCTCTCTTCATAATACCCGATCAAGTTGGCATGAATGAGAAGCCATTCATGAAGAGGTTTCCAGTGATATTTAATTTGCCAAAAATCGAGCTGCTGACATCACAAGTCTTAATTAATTTCATCCATCCGATCTTCATGATCTGAATAATTTGATAATTTTCATAATCAATTGGTATCTTCAGAAAAAGTGAACGCTATAATTTTTCTACTGTATCAAGGATCTCGTCGACTACACTTGAAACGAGAGATGAAATCGCTCTTCGGATTTTTCTGTTATTGGAATAATGAAGTTGCAGATCTGTGGTCTCCTAAGTGAAATCACATATGCTATGTCCATGACAGTTGTCTATCCAACTCTTCTCCTCATTTTATTTAATCTGTAAGATTTTGTGAGACTACTGCAAACTATTCTAAAAACATAAACTCATCACTCCTCCTTACACTTAATCTGGTCTTTTTATCTAGCATCAAGCTTGGACATATATAATAATAAAGGCAAATGGGATCCAAAAAGAATTAAACTCAAAATCTTTTACTCTGATATAATATCAAATTTTATGGGACCACCGCCAATGATTTAAAAGCTTAAGCTTATGATAATAAAAAAATCCTCACCAAAATGTTTTCGTAGCCAAGTAGTATATGCAACCGGACCTGATAAGGGGTGAGCATAATATCAGATATCTACATTTCGTCGTCGGGTGCACTGAGCAGTGGATGAAACCGGAGTAAAGAAAATGCGAATATGTCTCTAAATGATGGTAAGAGTAAATGACGGTTGCCCTCTGGCTGTCCCTACATACATCTCTCGAAGATAACTCGTTGAGCTACAAAACTCGACTAGCAGCTGGTAGGCATCATGAGGTTTAATTCATTGAGCTACAGAACTCTACGAGCATGGAGGACAGTAAAATGAGATTTTCCAATTCTAAATTGATACGTGGATTGATACAAGAGTCAAAGGGGCATCAGATCTCCTAAATATGTCGTCTTACTGCTGAAGTTTCTTTAGATCCTACATCCAGAAATGAGCTGCCCTTGTGCAATAATTTCTTCATATATTAACTAGCTGCAAAATTTTGTTACTTCGTGCCGAAAACACAATTTTCTCTGCCCGTGTTGATAAATTGTGATAAGTGATGGTGGTAAGTGCCAAAAAGCCATGGGTAAAAAGAAAAAAAAAAGAAAAAGAGACGGGTAACTTATCTTCTAAATAAATTATTGATAACTTGTCAACGCTTATTAAAACCACCATGTTTTTTTATGATAGCAAATTACTAATTTTCATAGTAATTTACCAACTTTTATTTACATAAACTAACGCTTCAATTATACTAACTCTTATATGAAAAACAAAAGAAAAGTTTAATATAACGAGAAATCCTAACTTCATACTCTCATAAAACATTAACTCAAGCTAATTTTTTGTGTCACAAAAATTCTTAAATTGATACATCCGTGACAAATCGACTCCCCTATAGCTTCAATCAATATCCCTATTAAATTGCTTACATGGAAACACACACGACAAGTAAATCATCTAACGTGGATCCAATGCAAAATACGTAGCATACATGGCTTTCCTAATGTTTTTGGAGAAACCAAATTTAAAGAAAATGAA
Source organism: Eucalyptus sp. ANBG9806169 (assembly GCA_014182395.1). Classification (NCBI taxonomy): domain Eukaryota; kingdom Viridiplantae; phylum Streptophyta; class Magnoliopsida; order Myrtales; family Myrtaceae; genus Eucalyptus; species Eucalyptus sp. ANBG9806169. The sequence goes on along the minus strand of CM024576.1, from coordinate 6,394,089 downwards.
CTCACTAATTGGAATCGTTCAAGCTTGTCCAATAGATCCTAATCTAGTGAGGAAGAGAAGATCTTGTGAAGAGTCATGAAACTTCAACTGTCTAGGGGGAAGCATTTAGATCGTTGGTAGCACATCCCTTCATAGAGATGTTGGTTGTTTGTTTGTAAAATAAACAAAATGTGCTTTTCCTTTGTCTCCCATAGGAAAGTTGAGAGGAGATTGGCTACTTTATAAGTATGAGCCTATTCTAGTATGTTTAAAGAAAGGATTGGGGTGCATGCGAGTGAGCAAATAATTGAGCAATTTTGGCATTATTATTAAGTGTACTTAACACTTTGCACACTTGCATGTCCTTGATTTAATTAGCACTAACCTCTTTATTTTTAATTTTAATTTTAATTCATATGGTTATCTTGATTATCAAAGGTTGTATTTATTCATTCAATATTTTTGGAAATTATGAAATTCAGAATTTTATTTTATAATTTTTTTTTATTAATTTTCATATTCTTAATTTTATATGCCTTTTTAAGATAACCTTCAACATTATACTTATTTAGTTTGCAACATTTCCTAAAGGGTTGCATTTGTTCATTTTGCAATCTTTCCCGAACAGTTGCCTTCGTTCACTTTGTAACTTCTTAATGGATACCTATGTTTACTTTGCAGTCTTTCATGAAGATTGCCTATGTTCTTTAAAAGCAATATCTCTCTGTGTGTGTGGCACATGTGCATGCGTGTGTGTGTGCAGGGCTGCGCATGTGTGGATGTGTGTCTATGTTGTGTCAATTTTTGACATGAATGAGAATCAAGTCATTTCAAGTGTGTTGTGTCAATTTTTGGCATACATGAGAATAAGTCATTTCAAGTTTTTTTTTCTAAAACTACTGCCATCATTTCAATTGTTTTCTAAAGAAATATTAGAGAAATACTATAATTAATATTTAGAATTCTCATCAAGACTTTGTTATATCATGAAAGAAATTTGCCGGTGGCTATTAGTAATGTTGTAACACAAATAAATTCTTAAAGAAAATGATATCACACCTCAAAATCTAATTACTCTATCCAAATTCGAAGTCATGTTTTCTAACAAGAGTTCTGTCATCAAAGATGCCCACTCCAAAGGATACTCGTTCTTGAGCGAAGAATAATGAAGCCTTGCAATTTGTCTCTCACCTTATCTCCACCAAGCACCCTCCTGGTGGTCGTGGGCAACACCTCCTCTCCACTTGCCATCTCCAGCAGCATCCCTTCCAGGCAAGATCTCCCTTATGTTTCGAATCTACTAAAATCAGTAATTTTGGTGATTTGGGATGGAGGGAGGAAGAGAGAGAGAAGGAGCATATTCAATTTTGCCCTAGTTCGCAATTTCAGTTCATTTTCTTCATATCTGCCTTCCCCATAATGATGTGATTTTTTTTTTTTTTTTTTTTTTTTCGGTCGAACAATGATTTAGTTTAAAGAGCCTTTTATGCTGATTTTCCAATCCACGTCAAACAAGTCGCTTGCTCGTGTGTTTCCAAGCCAGCAATTTAATGGAGATATTGGACTGAAATTAATATTGGGTTGATTTGTTAATAGTGTACTTATTTAGGGTTTTTTTGTAGTATTATTTTTTTAAAAAATGTGCGAGGGAACCAAATTGTAGGTGTAAACTGGTTGATTCATCATTCACTTATTAAATCAATGGGGAGGATCTCCATCACATCACTGATTTCAACAATGCTTTTATAAGCTAGCGCACAACGAGATTTTTAGGGGTTATCATTTTACTCATTTACCCAGAAACACGAAGTACAATAAATATCCTTGTTTCCTTCAAAGAAAATAATTTTGATAATCTCAAATATTCCTAATAGAATGGTTGGATGAGTTATGTGACACGCCAGCGGTTTAGCATCCATTTTACATGATAAAATATCAAAAAATATCAAAGCATGGACCAAGCATTTCTACTACCCTCTTTTGTTATAGGTAAGTGTGCAGTGATATAATATAGTAGATTTTGAAGAACAACTCATCACCATATCTTTCTATTATATGCCTCAATAGGATAAAGGACTCGTTTGGTTCGGTTTTGGGGAAATGCCCTTGGGAGAATGCAAATACCTTTGAGGTGAAGGGGTTTTCCAAAATATTATACCGTTTAGTAAATTGAAATATCAAATAACATTGAAATGTAACTTTAGTATAGATATTGTTTGGCCAAACTCACATTTGTAATGGGCTTTTGCTTTTTTTTTTTTTAATTGAAAATCAAATCTGGCGGTCGGCTAACCACTGGCCAGCTACTGGACAACCAGATCTGGCGGCCTGAGATCCGCGTGACCCAGGTGATGCCGCCTGAGGTCGCACAATGCCGCCTGGGTCGTGGGTTGTGCCACCCCAGGCGGTGGTCACTGGGGACGTGCGACTCCCAAGCGGCGGTGGCGGCTGCCAAAGAAGCTCGACTCTTAGGCAAGGAAGAAGAAGAAGAATGGGGAAGAAGATGAATAGTGACGCTGTGAACAGTGAAATTGCATTTCCAAAATGCCGAATGCTCAAAGTAGGTCCGGATTAGCATTGGGAATGCTGATATTTAGCAAATGAGTTTTCAAAAATGTTTGTCAAACGCAAAATATTTTCCCAAAGCCCCTTAGGAAAACTGAACCAAATGGGGCCAAAGACTTACGAATGTCATAATTTTCTTATATGTCATTCACTTGAATGCCATAATTTATTTTTGTGACCACTCGAAAGTTATAACTTTTAAAAAATGCTCACTTGAATCAATTGAATGCAATAATTTTTTTTTTTTAAAAATATTCATGTAAGTATAAAAAATCCGACGTGGTATGGTACTTGTGGTGAGCTTTTATAAAAAGTTTAGACACTCAAGTGATTGATAAAAAAATTATATGGCACTCAAGAGATCAGAAAAAATGCCGTAGTACTCAATGGGCATTGTATATAAGTCATGATTGAAAATAAAGTTATGACACTTGTAATATTCATTTTCTATATCTCAACTCTTCTAATGCGAAACCTCGGTTGGAAGGTAAAGGCCTTGAGCGAGTGGGGACGGAATATGTACAATCTGGGAGAGGAATTTGTCAACACGAGAGTGTAAGGAATCAAACTCAAGACCTCCACATCCGACACAAAGCCCCAAAGGCCATCAATCAGTATGGTCCTAAATCTCCAATGGGCCGGAAAGTTTAAGAAAAAAAGCCCACATCTTCAGGTCAAGCCCAGAAACTCAACTGGGCCGGATCCTCCGCCGAAAGCTTTGCTCCGCATTCCACCGACCCGATAAGACAATCTCTCCCTCGCTCTGCGCAATTCATCGGTCACTTAGGAATTAGGATAGCGTTGTGTCCACCCGAGGACGGTTTCTTTCTCCCTCAAATGGCTTCCGCAGCGATCCTCTCGTCTTCTTGCCCGCTCTCCGTGGGGAGCCGAGCTCGAGGCCCCCGCGCTTCCCTCACCTCCCTCGCGGGCTCGGGAAGGAACGGCGCTCCTCCTTCCGTGAGCTTCGCGAGGGCCGCGGCTCGCTCGCCCCTGCTCCACTGCTCGTTCTTGCCCTCCTCGTCTTCTCTCTCTTCCCCGAACTCTTTCTCAGGTGACGTCGCGTCTCGTGTCCTTGTGTTTTCAATGTGTTCGAGTTCGTTGCCGTGGCGCTTTCCGTTGTAGGAAAATTTGATTCTTGGGTGCGGCCTGTTCGTTGGTTTTTAGTTCGAATTCTTGCTTTTGTGTAGATGTGTTTCAGTAGAATTTTTCCTTCAGTGCTTAGTTCTTTAGCTGAATTTTATTCTTTCCAGTTTGGACTTTGGGGAAATGGGTCTGCTTTATATGTACAATTGCCTGGCGTTGGATGAATGAAGTTTCGTACTGGGTGCTCGATACCTAAGTAAAACTGGGTGTTCGAGGATCCTGTCGATCAGCTTGGGCTTAACAGTTTGTACTTGCCAATAACTCGCTAAAGAGATTGTTTGGAGCTTCAATGGTAGCCGAGGGTGTGGTGTTGTTAAATTAGATTGGCTGCCAATAAATGTATGTCGGACCAGTCCTTCTCTTTGCAATTTAACACCTTGACAGTGACGGGGCCTAATAATGAATGCGTAATGTCTGCTGGGTAAGCATGTTTTCTCAGTAAAACCTGACAGAGTAGCCTTGCTTGGCTTTTGGAGTCTGCGTGCTTGACTCTCAATTGTGTGCACATGAGCTCCTTCGTTTGGGAATCGATAGGAATTCTACTTTGAGGCCTTGTGCACTGTGCTTTCCCATGTTCGTTTCTCTCTCTCTCTCTCTCTCTCTCTCTCTTTTTGGATAATGGATGCTGTTCCTTTGGGAATATATTTTATCCTTCCTTCGATCTAGGAAAGTGATATATCGTCTGATTTAGCTCATTGATGACTGGATGACGGACTAAAATGATCTATGCCTTCCCCTATTTATGGGTTGCAATTTCCAGGTTTGTCATTGACGTTGAACTTCAACTTTCAACTTGGAACCACCACGGAGAAACGCCGTGGCCTGGTGGTGAGAGCTGGGAAGGCTGCACTTGGCCAAACAAAAAGGAACAGGTCAAGGAAATCTCTGGCTCGGACCCATGGATTTCGCAGAAGGATGAGAACTACGAGTGGAAGAGCAATTTTGAAGCGTAGACGTGCCAAGGGACGATGGGTCCTTTGCACCAAGTCGAATTCAAATAGTGGCAAACGTTCTTGATTGTTGTTTGATCATTTACAAGAGGTAAATGCACCATGGACCATTGTTTGGCAGATGATACTTTTGGACATTTTTGGAATCCCTTATGATTATTGATTGTAGGTTTCGTTCATTGAAATCCACTAATTTTTAATTAAGTAGATCTGCATTAAAGCAATCCACTTCACATAGTGGAAGTGGCCCCATTAAACAGCTCTGTTGAAAGTTGACTTTATTAAAGACTAGTGGTCAAATAATCTAATTATTCCATAATCATTTACACGAGTCTTCTTTTCCTTTCACAATGAGAAAGTTACATGAGCTTGTCATCACATTTAATTTGCTTGTTTGCCTAAGAATTTCTGGTCATTTTTTGCTGTGATTCTCAAGGTTTTAAGATCTTTTGTAAACATATGTCTCCCTATGTTCTTGCCCAATTCCATGAACTTCCATCTATCATATGGTGTAATTTAACTGTCTGTGAAGTCTTTGTTTGGGTTGAATTCACTTGGTGAATTGCTTACCTCTCAGAAACCATTTTGTTCGTTTGACATGGTAAGGCTGTCAAATATTTTTGTTCTGCATATTTAGTTTTCATGCTGTCATCCATGTCAGTGTTAAAGGTAGGGTACACAACATTTCTAGGTACTTACGGTTTCTCCTCTTAATCATTCATGAATTGATTTTTCCCCTTGCATATATTCTTTCACAAAGCAGGAACCTCTGAAAAAGCAGATTGTCTAAGTGACCAAGTTTTTGCATATGGTTTATGAATATCATTTTGCATATATTCTTTCACAAAGCAGGAACCTTTGAAAAAGGCAGATTGTCTAAACAACCGAGTTTTTGCATATCGTTTATGAATATCATTATTTTGCACTGATAGCACTTAAATATGGTGCTTGTCTCAACTCCCAAGATTGAGTTGACGTGTAAGCCTATTGTGGATTTCATTTTCACATGTGGGACAGTTAATGCTGTCAGCTTTTTCTACTTCCAAAATGTGAGTTGTTTAGCCATAATCCATCTGCAGAATGTGTTCTAACATTACTGGTTGTACCATTTTAGAACGGATTGATTTTTTACCTGCATGACAAGATGAAAGACTGTTCAAAGTAATAATTCTATGAGTTCAAAGATATCTTTACACATAAATGAGGTAGTTAATGCTTAGATCCATACATATGCATGGACTGTCATTGTTTTCAGAAACTCTGTTAGGATCATGTTCTGTTTGCATTATATGAAGTTTTCCTTGACTATAAGACATGAGTGATTAGAAACTCCCATTGTTAATACATCTATTATCCTTGCTGACTATACTCATGATAAACAGATGATAGTCAGTATAAAGTGTTTCTGTTTTCTGCCTCTCCTTGTGCTTGTGCTTTGTCTATGTGATTTAGCAGGGATAATATAAGCTACGATCATGATAGATTATTTTCCTTCACTTATTTTGTTCTCCCTGGGCAGAGTACACTCTTTCTATAAATAGAGAGTAAACCATTGTAATTCAAAATATGGTTGATGGTTTGCTGGGTGTGGCTTCTATGAAACGGGTGACTCTTTCATTGTATTTCAGGAATGGTTCCTCTGTGGTTATCTGGGTAAAATGCTTTAGTAGTCTCCATCTGTGTGATGTTGGCTCTTCCATCACCTCACCTGTCTTATAACTTCTGTTAAAATGCCAATGTCATGTCATCTGAAAGGAACAATTATGTGGTGATGCGCAGTTGGCGTTGCATAGCAACGTGACAGATAAGAGATAGCTATTCTTCTATCTAGCTCTTGAAGCGGCATTACAGGTTAAAGTCCTGTACGATGCTATGTAATTCATCAGCCAAGCGTGAGTGCACAATGCAGCTTTGTTTGCAAACTTCTTCGCTAATGATTGTCTAACCCTCACCAACCAAGCCACGGTAGAGGTTGGCCTGTGGTGGCTTGGCTGACCGGACCGACTAGGCCAATCACAGTGGGCTTGCAGGTTACCTTTTTCCTTGTGTGTTGCTGGCATGATACCTACCATCTAGTTTTTCCCACATATAGCAATTTAATTAAAGAGATGATGGAGCGGCTGCAATTTCACATCACACATTTATTTGATTTTGTCTAAATATTTTGGATCACTGGATACAACTTGGGTCCATTGATTGAACAATCCAAGCCGGGTTAATAAGCAAAATTCGAGTTGAATTGGCAACTGGTTAAAGGTTTGCCAGCTTTCAAACAAACAAGATGGCACCAAAGATCTCTGTAAAGCTTAAACATCTCGCTCTGCGTCCTAGGAATGGGAGACGATAGCATAGACTTGTTCAGGATTCCATCAGATGCTACTAACAAAAGTTGCAGCCCAGCCTGGAAAAGTTTGGCTGCTTAATTTTAATGCTGGATACGGATGGACAAGCTAAGTTTCCACTATAGGTAACTTCATCATTTAAGTACAATCTTTGGGCACACCAATGACCATAGCATTTTCTGGATACTTACACATGAATTTGGTTAGATAGAAGGTTCTGAATGACCAGATGATACTAGTCACTCGCACAACAGGATGAGAAGGATGCATAGCAAGTCCACATAGCCCTTCTGGCTGGCCAAAATCTCTTTGAATCCTCATGTAGCCAGCTTCACCCCATGTCTCTCCGCAAGAATTCCTAATCTTCCAATATTTGGTACCATCCTTGGTTGTTCCGTACCCAACTATGGTGACGGCATGAGTCATCGCAGTCCCGCAGTTCCCATTGAAGATGCCCGCTCGAGTACGATTGGAATTCCTGCTCACTAGCATAGGGCTATCGAAACCGGTTGCATGTCACAGCCTTTAACAGTTCCCCCCCGTTGTTGTTGGGAACATCCTCATAACTCGTGATGGTGGCCTCCATCGAGGATGCTGCGCTAGTGTCGCACGTCCCATCTGCTTCTCGGTATGGGTAGTTAGCTTCTGAGGTTATGCCTCCATTTTGTACTATATACTCAAACGCAGTGTCCATCCAACCACCGTTACAACCATTGTTTCGGCTAGTACAATCGACCAATTGGTGCTCGGATAGTTCTGGCAAGTTACCAGTCTTGATTTGAGTAATTGATTCTACAGCCGCTATAGTTGAGAAAGCCCAGCAACAACCTGCAAATCCCTCAACGATGTCGCTATCTGATTTGAGTAGGAAATAGAATGATTCATGGCTAGACAGTCATGCGCTTCGCGTTTATTCCATTACATACCCCTATAATGTGATTCTATTGGGAAAATAACCAAAAATTTCCTAAATTTATTGCGCTGATTTAATCATAAACCTTTTAATGTATTAATTTAATTTTAAATATTTTTATGTTTTGCTAATTAAGTCTATCCAACCAATTTAGGATGGAAATGGCTAGCATAGACGCCAGTAGTCTCATGTGATTTGGCTGGTAATGACATTGACATTTTTTAATAATATTTTAATAATTTTAATCTTTTAATCTTTTTTTTTCTTTACTCAATTTTTTTGTTTGGACTCAAGGTTTCATAGGCGAGGGCCAGATGGGGCCGGCAACCCTTGCAAGCATTGGGTGAGGGCGTCACAGCTTTCATCTAGAGCCGGCAACCCTCGTCGGATGTGAATAAAAAAAAAGTAAAGAAAAGAGAAAGCAAACAAAACTATAAAAGATAAAATAAAAATGTTTACAATAGTGTAAGCTATGCCATATAAAAAATGTATGGACTCAATTGGCAAAACATGAAAAGATTTAAGACTCAATTGGAATAATTGAAATATTTAAAACTGAATTAATACAAATGCGGTATGTTTATGATTGTTTTGGTAATTTCCCTGATATTTATTAGTCTCACTCAATTCAAGTCGTGCCGAGAATGAGAAAATTGTACACTTGAGTTCAATGGAAGGTGAGAAAAATAGTGTAATTGCAATTCTTACCACATGGACCTTGGTTTTTTTATAGCATTCACAGCTCCTTTCTCTACCCAATCTATGCTATCAGGGACGTTGGTGACATTAGCACGCAGCAATGACATCGTCCTAGGGGAATTTCGACGAACTGGGGGCAATGACAATCCAGTATGAATCGCAAGGAATTCCTCGACGGTTAGGTCTGAGAACGCGTTCAAACCCAACTTAAAAGTGCGATTCCCGGCGTGATTGCAATCTTCAATGAACCGCAAATTGTCTACAAATATCTTGAAACGATTCACCTTTTCTGCACTGTCTACGTAAGTGCGTCCATGCTCATGGATCCACCGCTCAAACTTTTGCTCAGCGGAAGCTCCGAGGAGTGTGCGGGGTGTTGCATGCAGAGCCCATGAACATAACAAGAACCCTAGGTAAAGAGATAAGTTTCCAGCAAATGATAAAGCCATGGCTATGTTTCTCTAGCTTGGGAGATGATGAAGAAAAAAAGTAACTAGCTATGGTATATATATTCATGTTTCCGCATTAAGCATTTCCTAGTTTGGACACAATATTAGCGTCGGAAGGAAGGTTGACCCTTATGCTTGGATTAAACCCTTGAATTAAAAATCAAAATGCTAAAATACTAATCACATTATATAATGAAAACAAGAGATTAACTTAATATATCATTGAGTATTTAAGAATTTGGTGGTGTGTTTAGATTACTTTTGGAGCATTACCAATACCTATACGAAGAAGTTTCAAGTCTCATCAGCAATTGGGACTTCTACAACAACCATCTCCTTGTCTATGTTTAAGAAATGTTTGGAAATTTGAAGGCCTTGATCAAAGTAAGGGAAAATTATTAAAAAAGTTCTAAATCTAATGCACATGTACCAATTTGATCATAAACTTTTTAATTTAGTCAATTTAATCCTAACATTTTTGACAATTTATCAATGTAGTCCACCAGACCAAATTTGACCTGAAATTGATGACGTAGATAATTTTTAATATTATTCCATTTTTTTTTTTTTAAACTATGGCTCGCATTGTCAAAGCTTGCTGGCCATTGGTTAAGGGTTGCGAAACCGTCACCAGTCGCTAGTGAGGGTCACGACCCTCACCTGGCCTTGCCTAAATCTAGGCTAGGCCATTGTGGTCACATGCAAGGTTGAGCGACGGCTGCAACCCTTGTTAGTGGCTAGTGAGGTTCGTTGGAGCTTGCCGGCCACAATGAAAGACCAAACGAAAAGGAGAAGAGAAGAAAAGTATTAATATCAGTTCTAGTCAAGTTATATAACATGGTCAATGTCCACGTTAGTGGTTTCCGGCTAAAATTGGCCCGATGGACTATATTGGCAAATCGTTAATAAGTTTAAGATTAATTTGGTCAAATTGAAAGAATTATGAATAAATTAAAATAAATATAATATGAGTACAATTTTTTTTATTTATAATTATCCTGTCAAAGTAATGGTACATTTCATATTAACATTATATTTTAACTGGTGGAACTTATTGATGTAAAGGTCCTTACTTTGTCTTGTTTCGGGTCCTTATTTTGTCTGGTTTCGATTGTCATTGGTTGGACTTTTTCTTTCCTAATTGATTGACTATTATTTTTATTTTCATTATTAAAATTATATCTCGAATTTAAATCTATAAGACAAAATGTGAACCAAAATTACAATCCGTGATGTCCAGGGCATATGATGCAGACAATCTAGGATCGGACATTAAGGAATGTCCGAATTGGATTAGTTGACTGATCAAATTGAGATGCAGGAGTGAACATATACTAGTCAATATGTCGGAGTCAGTTTGACGGGGCTGTCACGTTTCCTCTTATAAATAGTGTTCTTCGGATTTTATTATTTTGTGTATTGTAAGTGTTATATGTGTCGTGCGACCCACTAACATGCAAGACCCACGAAGTGTTCTTTGCTCGTGAATTACATCTTGAAGTAATTCATCGGTATACTATAATTGTGATAAAATAATTTTAATTCTTGATGAGATTTAGCGATTATTTCGCTGGAGAATCATGAGGACGTATGTCTCCTATTAATGCTTTTGAGGCAATCCATGCTAATGTCAGTTAGATAACAGGATAAGGAGGATAAATGGCGAGTCCACATAGTCCTGCTTGCTCAAAATCTTCTGGAATCCTTATGTAGCCATCTTCAACCCCATGTCTCCCCCACAAGTTCCTGATCACGACTGCATGGATCATCTCGATCTCACGGTTCCCGTTGAAAATGCCACCCGCATACCACTGAAATTCCTTCTCTCTGCCGTCTACCGCCTGGTGATGAGAGCTCGGGAAGATCTTTGTGCTGAACAAACAGTTCAAGGAAGTCACTGGCTAGGACTCGTGGCTTTCTGCTGAGGATGAGAATCGAGTGTAAGAGAAGTTCTGAATCACAGACGTGCGGAAGGATAATGGGGCCTCCTCCCCAAGTCCAACTCGAAAAGGGGGAAACGCCCTAGATTGTTGTTTTGATCATTTGTAAGAGGCAAAATGCAACATGTACCATTGTTACGCATATCATTGATTGCAATTCTCTTCATTGAGATCCACTAGTTCCAGTAAGTAGATTTGATGGAGCAATCGGTTCGCGTATCACAAGTGTAGACATAAAACAGATTTGCTGAGTTGACCTTGTACAAGCCTGGTGATTAAATCATCAAATTACACCACTGTCCATTACATGAAACTTGTTTTTCGTCTAAGCATTTCATTTCGTGACTCTGTTGATTCTGCTAATGAAAAATGGCATGAACTTGTTCAAATTTCCCTCAGATTCTGCTAATCAAAACTCTCCTTAGAACTCAACGTCAAAGGCCAGAAAATAGGCTTAACTTTTGGAACGGGTAACATTAGATAACTTAATAAACTTCCATGATAGATTACTTCATCATATAATTGCATTTGTGCGATATTAACGCATCAATTCAACACTGTTAAATCTTAATCGATTGTTAATTAGACAACAGGATAAGAAGCATGCATGGCAAGTCCACATAATCCTTCTGGTTGAGCATAATCTCTTTGAATCCTCATATAGCCAGCTTCGCCCCACTTCTTTCCCCAGGAGTTCCTGATCTTCCAATATTTGGAGCCATCCTCAGCTGTCCCGTAGCCTACAATCGCCACAGCGTGGGACATTTTGGTCCCGCAGTTCCCATTGAAAACACCGCTTGAGTATGACTGGAATTCTCGCCCACTGCCGTCGAGGGCGACCGAGACCGGTTGCATCGCCACGGCCTTTAAGATCTCTCCTGTATTGTTGGCAGGGACATCCTCATAACCCACAATTTTGGCCACGCTCAGGGACGCCATGTGAGCATTGCATGTTCCGTCCGATGCATTGTAGGGATAGTTAGTTTCAGAGGAGATGCCTCCATTTTGTATTATGTAGTCGAACGCGGTGTCCATCCAACCCCCACTGCAGCCATAGTTTTTGATAGTACAGTCTACCAATTGTTGCTCTGATAGTTCCAGTAACTTACCAGTCTTGATCTGGGTTATCGATTCTATCGCGGCTACCGCTGAGAAGGCCCAACAAGAGCCTGCACATCCGTTGACGGTCTCATAATGCAGATTGAGCAGGAAAAATAATGATTCATGGCTAAAAATTATAGATAATATTTGAGTTTAATCTATTTCATACCCCTGTGATATGATTCTATTACTTCCTCATATGATATTTTTCATCTTACTCAATTTGAGTCGTCACGTGTATGAGGAAATGATACGCATGCATATGATGGAAGTACAAAAGGTAAGGTTTTCTAACTCTTACCACATCCACCTTGATCTTTTATGGCATTTACGGTTCCTTTTGCCACCCAATCCATGCTATCGGGGACGTGGGTAATGTTTGCATACATGAACGGCGTCGGTCCCGGGCGGAGAGTCGATGGCAACACCAGTCCAGTACTAAGCTCACGGAATTCATCGACGGTTCGGTCTGAAAACGCGTTCAAGCCCAGCTTGAAAGAGCGATTCCCGGCACGATTGAAATCTTCAATGAACCGCATATTGTCTGCAAAGATCTCAAGACGCTTGCCCTTCTCTTCATTGTCTGGGTAAATGCGTCCATGGTCAGCTATCCATTGCTCAAATTTCTGCTGAATGGAAGCTTCAGGTAATGGACGAGACGCTGCAAGCAAAGCCCATGAAGCCGACATTAGCACCAAGCAAAGAGAGAATTTCCCTGCAAGTGATAAAGCCATTGCTTCAACACCAATTACAGATGGTTGTCTGCGGTTAAACTATTTTTCTAGGCTTTGTATGATGATGAATAAAAGAGAACTTTAGGTGGGGTATATATAGTGTGAGATTTTGCACAAAAGTTTAAGTTGTTAGATTAAAGTGTAATTTAATATATAAATATTCTATCACTCCACCTTATGCTTAGTCTGGTCTTTTTTGCTTAATACTAAGTGTAAAAATATTTCAGTGGGAAAGCAAATAAGTGTTTAAGAAAATTCAAACTCGTTACCTCCTTACTCCCATACAATGAGAGATTTTGTGGGATTATCGTCAATTATTTTAAAAATTTAAGTTATTAGATAAAGATGTGATTTAATATTTGAATATTTTATCATAAGGTTTCTTTCATTGTGGCTAAGATCGTTTTGTGTTGGAGGGAGGGGTTGACCCCAACCCGTGGATTGACCCAGAGAAGATAACAAAACAAATGCCGGAACATTGTCCGAATTAGGGTGTGTTTGTTTCGTGGAATACATTTTCGGGAAAACATTTTCCTCATTTTCCGGCGTTTGGTTCACTCAGGAAAATGAGTCAACGGAAAACGTTTTCCTAACAAAGCTTAAATTTAGGAAAATGATTTCCCCTTTGAAAGGACCGGAAAACGTTTTCCGAATCTACTAAAGCTTAGATTTGATGCTTGCTTTACAAACAATTATTCATATGAAGATATATTTTTAAATTTTTTATAATTCTTTTTAAAATATTTTTAAAAAACTCGAATTTTTATTTTTTAAATATAATTTTTATTTATTTATTTTTAAAATATATTTTAAAATTATTTTTATTTTTTAAAATATAATTTTTAATTTTTAATAATTATTTTTCTTTTTCTCTTTTCTTTTTTCTTCTTCTTCGGCCGGTCGTCGATTACGATGACGGCTGGCGACCGGCCACAGCCGAGATCAAGCTCGCTGGCGTTGAGCGGGGCTCGATCTCACCGATCCGGCATTGGGCAAGGCTCGATCTCACTGATCTAGCGAGGTTGAGGCCTCGCCCGACGTTGGCGAGCTTGAGCCTCGCCAGTCGTCGGCGAGGCCAAGCCTTGGCGAGATCAAGCCTCGCCTGACACCGGCGAGCTCAAGCCTCGCTAGCGTCGGGCAGGGCTCGATCTCGCCGATCTGGCGAGGACTAGGCCCCACCCGACGCCAAGCTCGAGTCTTGCCAGATTCGGCGAGGCTTGAGCCTCGCTAGTCATCGGCGACCTGCCAGCAAGCTCGAGCCTCGCCTTGCTTGTCGTCGTCACCCGTCGGGCCGGCCGTCGCCTTGCCGATCGCCGGCTATGGAAGGAAGAAAAAGAAAAAGAAAAAAAATTGAAATATGAAAAATAATTATAATTTCGATTTTTTATTAAAAAAAAATTGTAAAGTTAAAAAAGGTGATGGACTCAACAAATTAATTTGGAAGTAAGAGGCACACTATTGTCAATTGTTAGGTCAAATGTTATTCAATCATTTTTCAAATGCAATCCAAAACTAGAAAATACTTTCAGTCACGTATCACCAAACAAAGGAAAACTAACCATTTTCCTGGAAAATGATTTCCCGGAAAACATTTTCCAAAAACGTTAAGTATTCCGTGAAACAAACACACCCTAAACGTGGGAATGTTGATATTAGTTTACTATTTCACCATGTTTCCAAGAAGTTAGTGGAGAATTAGCAGTTCAGTTTTTCTTTCGGGCCATCTTGTTGGTGAAAGCATTGATACTTGCTAGTTTTGTGGTACATATTTGTCTCGTTTCCATCGGGCCATCTTGTTGGTGAAAGCATTGATGCTTGTTAGTTTCAAGGTAAATATTTGTCTCATTTCCATCATCATAACATAGACCTTCTCTTTCTGAAATGATGGAGAGGACCCCTGTGCTTTTTGTATATCTTATGCTGCTTGTCCCACGTTTGATGTTCTATTTCGTGGAACAATGTCCAGCAAATGCTTTAGGGGTACGTATGAGACCTTATCATATTTTGCATTTCCCATTGGAGATGACATGATAAGTTGGCTTTTCTAGAAGAAGAATTTCGGTACATGGCTGACTTACAGGTGCGTAGGATTGGTAAGGACGTCGCCGGCAATGATAACGATCGCAGCAGTTGAAAACAATTAGCAAAATGACACTCACGATCACAACCATTCTCAAAGAAGTACAAAAAGAACTCTCAATATAATTACGGGTTAATTATGGGAACTGCCCTCCTCGAACAAAACGTTGGGTAACCCTAATCAATGGAAAAAATCCGAAGATAATTGGTTAATTACAAAAAATAGAAAACAACCCTGAGGTTGGAAAAGAAAAAACCTAAATGGATTTCCTGACTTGGCCACATAATAATACTCCGAACCAGCTTTTCGAATTGGTAATATGGCCTACTGTTATATCACCAAGAGGTGCTATTTTCATGTCTACATATCATCATCATCGAGAGAATGATTGTCAATTTCACTCACTCTATATTCTTAGTAAATGGGCATATTTGCTAGTGAAACATGGCATAAGCCAGAAGTGCAATACCTCATCAAAGCCATCACTAATGGAACTTGTGTCACAGATGTTATACTTGTGCCGAGAAGCACTATTTTTATGTCTGTGTATCATCATCCGGAGAGAATAGATGTCAATTTGGCTCGCACAGGTTTACTAGTGAATGGACAAATTTTACTAGTGAAACATATAGCATGAATCGAAAGTGGAATACCTTATCAATCCATCATCATCATCATCCTTATAAAAGTAAAGCACTACTTCTTTGCCTCTCTCAGTTTCCATGGTCACCACACAAATGAGTAACCCGCCATTGCTTTCGTCACCAAGCCACCTCCACAGCCTTCAACGACAATGCTATCAACCCATCCCATCTGGAAACTCATCAAATTAAATCAACTTTTTTTCGTGCGAAATATAGTCATACTAGTTTGTCGCGACCTACCTTTGGGGGAGGGAGCAAGTTTAGGGGCATTACCTAAAGGACGGGCCTAAGACCCATGATTAGGCGTGAGCTCTCCCAAGTCCATACCCCGTGTGATATTGGGATATTCTTAAAAATTTTGCACAAAAAAGGACTCGCCACTAGCCAATTGGGGTCGGCTAAAAACCAAGTGAAGCATGGGAATATACCTCGCTTCGTACGCAACCAGATAATTTAGAATCGGGGACTTGATTACACTAATTGACCAATTAGTGCATTTTCGGTACCTAATCTTGTTCATTTTAAAAGAAAATATTTTTGTCAGACAGTTTGGGTTGATTTTCTACCCATCCACTAACATATGAGATGATCATGCGGGTGCGCAATCATTAAAGTAACAATCATAGCTACCAAGATTCTAATTGCCATAAAATTAAACATGTGCAATTAAACATAACAAAATATGCAAACTAAACGTGCAATATAATCAATAGACGAGTAAATAAAAGCCTAATTACATTAAAAATGCAATACATAGCAATTTCTAACCACTCTACAATTTTGGATTTTTCGAAATTTTTTTATTTTTTTTAAATTTTTAAAAAATAATAATAAAATAAAATATTTTAAAAATTTTTTGGGGGCCGGACCGGGTCGGGTCCGGTGGCGCAGCTGACTTAGGCCCAACAGGCCCTGATCGGGCCTTCACCAAGCCCGGGTTTGGCCCAGTTGAAGGGCCCAATCAGAAACAGAGGCCGAGTGGGCCAGATCGATCTGGCCCAACTCGGCCTGTCCTCTGGTCTGCGACCTCTCGGTCGTGACTAGAGGAGGTCGCGGTGGCGTGCAGCTCGGGGGAGGGGTGCTCCGGCGAAGGCGCGACGGTGACTCCTCGACTGGGCAGGCGGGGCGAACCGAGATCTTTGAGGTCGGGGTTTCGGCGGTAGCGATGGCAAGGGTCACCTCGGGACGAACTCCGGCGAGGACGCGTGCGCAGGCTGGTTCAGCTTCGATCTCTCTCGGCTCCGGCGACATTACCTCTAGTAACCCGACCTAATCAACGTAGAAGGGAGAGGGGTGCGAGGCGGAGAGAGACAGAGAGAGAAAGGCGCGATAGGGCCCTAAACGACGAAAAACAGGGGCGGTTTTCAATGGGGCATTCCACCGAACAGGTGGTGTGCGCCGTGGATCCGGAGGCCTCGAGCTCAGCCGAGACCTACACGCTGGCCTGGGGTCTAAAGAAACAAGGCAGGACCACGGGGGAGCACAGCAGGGGGATGACTGGTGGCCGGAGTCCGCCCGACACGGTCGGGGGAACTCCGGCCGGCTTGGTTCTAAAAGATGCACGCCAAGCGTTTGTCAAAATACCAACCTGAGTTCCGGGGAAATGGCGGCGGTCGGCGGCTCACCGGCGGCGGCTGGGCGTTCCGGGGTGGCTCTCGGCTCCTAGGTTTCACTCTCCGGCCTTCTCTCCGTCTCTCTCTCGGCTTCGGGCTCTCGGTTTCGCGCTTTCCTTCTCGGTTCTCCCTCTGTTTTTCTCCCTCTCGCTCTCGGCCTCCTCTGTGTTCCTGGTTCGGGAGCTTGCTGCCACGAACGGTGATGGGCGAGCTAGCTTTTGCAGAAGGTCCAGACGATTCAGATGAACTACCCACCGCGGAAAACCAATTCCTCCCCCTGCGTTGCTGTGTTTTTTTTCTTCTTCACTCTCCTTTTTGTTGTTGTTTTGTTGTTTGTTTGTTTTTTTTTTTTTTTTAGTGATTAATTCCTAATTTTGTATGTGATTGAGTCGTAAATAAAATAGTAAAACTTAGGTGTCAACACAGTTAAAGTATATTCCATCCTAAATGCTAAAAATCAAGTCAAATACAACTGGTACAATCTGGTTTGTCATTTGGTCACGGAGATGTAACTGGGCTGAAAATAACTGAAGGCGAAAATATATGAAACGTTTCTTAGCATAGAAGCTGCTACGATAGTGCGAAATGAAGGAAATCAATGGCGCTTGAGAGCTCTCAATGAAGAAGGCGCGTGAATTCTAGTAACTGTTGGAGGGAAGAAAAGGCGCTCAAGATATGCGAAAATTCTGTCAAACTTTCATCAGAAGCTTCTCCTTTCGAAGTGATTTCTTTCCATTATGATTTTAGTTTCAGTGTTAAGTTTGTAATGTTTATTTTAAAAACTGTTAGATGTACTAGTAACATCTCAAAAATTATTTTAATGATGATTTGCGCATATGACAAGCTTCTATAGTCCAGAGACCTCTTGATTGACATGGCTAGTTTTTGTAATCTAAATCCCTCTTCATCGACATAGTAAGTTTTTGTAACTCAGAACCCTCTTCAAATATATATATATTTTTTAAATTCCAAAAAAAAATAAAAGATTGAAAAAAAGTCCAAGAGGAGGGAGAGAAAAGCGATGAGAAATATGTCAATGACTTCAAGATCTGGGGAAAGTATATCCCAAGGTACGTTCTCAATTCAAATTCATTTTTCATCATTTCATTTCATCGTGCCAGGTTCGCTGACAAAATTCAAATATCATTTTAGTCTTTGAAAAGAACTCTTCAAGCATCCTCTCAAAGACAGCTGTTAACAATTGAATTTACAGAATGATCAAAACTAGCGAGTTTGAGGTTTGAGACCTGATCGCGGCAAATCTCTTTTCTTGACAAAAAAGTTAGCTAAATGTCCTTAGTATCTCAATTGCATGTAGAAATTAGGAGCATTAAATTTCATTAGTAATTATGCATCATTTTTTTAATAAACCTAGTGTTGACTATTTTAGGTTGGCTATTGGTCAATCCAAAAGAGTTTGACCTTGGAAAATTAGAATTCAGTTAGTTTCTATCTTTCTTTTCAGTGATTTGATGATTTAGGGGTGGTGAATTTTAAGAACTCGATTCGATTAAAGAAGTTGCAACCTATGAAGCTTTAAAAGTCGATTAACCATTTAAAGTACCATATTTGCCCTCATAAGATTTGACTCACACCTCTTAAGATCAGGCCATTTAGCACGACCACACAAAATCCTAAAGTAAGAATAAAACCTAGTCTTTTTCCTTTTTGAAAAGAGGGAGCGGATCTTTAAAGTACCATATATGGCCGGCATTCTTACGTTCATGGGGTAATGGTTAGAAAGAACGAGAAGAGGGTGACAAACCTGAGATATCTCTCACGGCAGTCGATTTGCCGGAGCTATTGCCTTTCCCTTTCGGCTCCATCACCATCAATCAATCGTCTACCGTCTTCGATCAGCAGCAACCATCGTCGAACCTCCCGTTGCCGACCATCTGAAGAACACAACCGAGGGAGAGTTGACAGAATTCTCAAAAAATTTATTCTCGGAAAAAGGAGTTCGAGAAATTTCCACAGAGCTTTTCTCACTTTCTCATCACCTTTCCGATGTCGTCGAATGTCACTGATCCCTATCGTATGCTTTTCGTAGCCGTGCTTAACTCTCTTGTTTTCCTTTGTTCTCGGTGACATTACCGACGAAGGCAGCCTCGCCAAATTTCCTCAGCTTGGCTCTGCTTGCAGATCTGAGTACGTCGAAGAGG
This sequence comes from Eucalyptus sp. ANBG9806169, assembly GCA_014182395.1. Taxonomy (NCBI): domain Eukaryota; kingdom Viridiplantae; phylum Streptophyta; class Magnoliopsida; order Myrtales; family Myrtaceae; genus Eucalyptus; species Eucalyptus sp. ANBG9806169. The sequence goes on along the minus strand of CM024576.1, from coordinate 6,374,775 downwards.
TTGAACTTGTCGAAAGTCTCGTTGCTAGTGTCGGTCTTCATTAACGCATTCCCGGACCTTCTCTTCGAGTTTGGCAACTGATTGCGACCAGAACTCTGGATCGACCAAGAAGCGTACACATGATGCTCTTGGATTGAGGAGTATATGCACCGATACTGGATACACATGGCCGGTGGACTGCGGTGGTGCTCAGGTCACCGGAGATATACGGTGTTGATGGTCACGTTTTAATGTCTGGAAATATTGGTCATAGATGATGCTTTAAGCATGCTGTATCGTTAGAAGTTTTAGGTTTACAACAAAAAAGCTGGCGTTCTCTATCAAAAAGGAAAAAAAAAATGATATCAAAAAAGAAAGAAAATAGAGCATTGGACTCCATTTATTTAGTAAAAAAATGAATGATTTGAAAAATATTTTCCTAAAAAGTTCGCTTGTATTGCTTACAAAATAAATAAAACTAAATTATCCCCATCGTCCATGAAAATGTTCAAATATAAATTATTATCAATAATGAAAATATTTTCCTTAGATTAATTATATCAAGCGTTATAAGTTATTATTTAAAAAAATATTTTTAAATCATTCATCGTTTGCGAAGCAATTATAACCTTAGATCACAGAATTAAGGTGGGATTCGTGTTGATATGATAGACGATGGGCTTAGTATGGGCTGGACGTAGTCATGAAAAAGGCCTAGATTGGGGTTTAGTGCAGTCTTAACAGAAAATGGGCTTAATAAGGGTGTATTTGGCTTGGGCTTAGCTTGCATGAGAGTGGGTTTGATAAAGAAGCCCAATTGTGTCTTCGACCTAGACACGTGGAGCCACATCAGACCTACATTCGGACGGAGCCCAAGAGCCCAGCCCGAGTCCTTTAGGCAGCGCATGGCAACATTTCCGTTTCTTTGAATTTATGTTCTTTTGTTCCCTAAAACAAAAAAAACAAAAAAAAAAAAAAAAAAAAAAAAAAATAGAAACCCGTTTAATGACGCCAAGTTGTTTTTCTGTTCCCCGAAATAAAAACTTAGCCCAAGAATGGTTTTGGAATAGAAATGAGAAACAAAAAAAAAATTGCTTATGTTCCCGGGAACAACTTCTAGAAATAAGCTAATTTTATTTTTTATTTTTCTTTTATTCCTCTCTCTTGCCACGACAACCTCCAACTACCCGCCGCCATTGCTGACTGCTGCCGTTGCTATCGCTAGTCGCCGCCGGCCGCCGCCGCCATCGCCACCGCCATTAGCGGTTGTCGACAGCCGATGGGCTGTGTGGCGCGGCGCGGCGGTGACCGTTGGCGGCGGCGGACGTGCAGCGCGGCATGGGGCGGCGATTAGCGATCGACAATCCGTGAGCAAGAATAAAGAACGAATAAATACAAAAAAGAATCGTTGCGTTACCAAACACATTTCTATTCTTTTTATATTTCAAGAGTAGAAATTTTGTGTAGTTACAAAACGGGTTCTTTTACTCAGAAATTGTTCCCCGTAATAGAAATAGAAAATAACTATTTCTGAAAAAAAAAAAAAAAAAAAAAAACTCTTCCCCAACCAATAAGCATTGTCATGCCAAGTCTTATTGTCCGAATATAGAAATGATTTTCTTTTTATTAATAAAATTAAATCAAAAAATTCAAAAATTCAAAAAATTTTAAAAATCAGAATATAGCTTAGAAGCAAGTCTTGATTATGATTTTTTGTTATAGTATTAAGGCTTCGTTCGTTTCGCGGAAAATAATTTCCGAAAAAACGTTTTCCGGATTTTTCGGCGTTCATTTCACGGAAAATAAATTCCTTAGGGAAAATGTTTTTCATGAAAGGAAAAAAGTCTCTTGAATTAGGGAAAAATATTTTCCACTTTTAAAAAGTAGAAAACATTTTCCTTTCATTTTGTTACTGTGGTGATTATGCTACCAAAAAATGGCGCGAACTTTTTCAGACTTTCGTCAGATTCTGGTAGTCAAAACTCTCCTCTGATCTCAACGTCAATGGCCTGTAAAATAGGCATAACTTTTAGAATGGGTAACAATAGATTACTTAACAAACTTCCATGATAGAATATTTCGTCATGTAATCCCAATCTATGGAGTACCAAAGAGGCATTGCATTTGCGCTACATTAACGCATCAATTCGACAACAGGATAAGAAGCACGCATGGCAATTCCACATAATCCTTCTGGTTGAGCATAATCTCTTTGAATCCTCATGTAGCCAGCTTCGCCCCACGTCTTCCCCCAGGAGTTCCTGATCTTCCAATATTTGGTGCAACCCTTAGCTGTTCCGTAGCCTACAATCGCAACAGCATGGGTCTGCGCTGTCCCACAGTTCCCGTTGAAAACGCCACTCGAGTACGATTGGAATTCCCGCCCGCTGCCATCGATGGTGACCGAGACCGGTTGCATCGCCACGGTCTTCAAGATCTCTCCCTCATTGTTGGCAGGGACATCCTCATAATCCACAATTTTGGCCACGCTCGAGGACGCAGTGGGAACATGGCATTTTCCGTCCGTTGCACTGTAGGGATATTTAGTTTCAGAGGTGATGCCTCCCTTTTTTATTATGTAGTCGAACGCGGTGTCCATCCAACCCCCATTGCAGCCATTTCTGATACTACAGTCTACCAATTGTTGCTCTGATAGTTCCAGTAACTTACCAGTCTTGATCTGGGTAATCGATTCTATCGCCGCTACCGCTGAGAAGGCCCAACAAGAGCCTGCACATCCGTCGACGGTCCCATAATGCAGATTGAGCAGGAAAAATAATGATTCTTGGCTAATAGATTAGAGATAATATTCGAGTTTATTCTATTTCATATCCCTGTAATATGATTCTATTACTTCCTCACATGATATTTTTCATCTTACTCAATTTGAGTCGTGACATGTATGGAAAAACGGTACACATGCATATAATGGAAGCACAAAAAGTAAGGTTTTCTGACTCTTACCACATCCGCCTTGATTTTTTATAGCATTTACGGCTCCTTTTGCCACCCAATCTATGCAACGGGGGACGTGGGTAATGTTTGCATGCATGAACGACGTTGTGTTTGGGCGGGGAGTCGGCGGCGGCAACAGTCCAGTACTCCTCTGAAGGAATTCCTCCACGGTTTTGTCCGAGAACGCGTTCAAGCCAAGCTTGAAAGTGCGATTCCCTGCGCGATTGAAGTCTTCAATGAACCGCGAATTGTTTGCAAAAATCTCAAGACGCTTGCTCTTCTCTTCACTGTCTGCATAGATGCGTCCATGCTTTGCCATCCATTGCTCATGCTTCTGCTGAAGGGAAGCTTCATGTAATGTAAGAGACGCTGCATGCAAAGCCCATGAAGCCAACATTAGTACCAAGCAAAGATAGAATTTTCTCACAAGTGATAAAGCCATTGCTTCAACACTAATTACAGATGGTGATCAGCGGTTTAAACTATTTCTCTGGGATTTGTATGATGATGAAGAACAGATATATTGGGGTAATATAGATGACATTTTCTTTAAGTTGTGGCACAAGATCATTTGGTGTTGGAGATGACATGATAAGTTGACCTTTCTAAAAGAATTTATTTACATGGTTGACTTCCAGGTGCGGAGGATTGGTGAGGACGTCGCATGCAATGATGACGAGCGGAGCAATTGAAAAAATTAGAAAAAAATGACAATCATTCCGAGGAACCCGTTACCCCCGAGCACCTTGCACCCATCCAACACATGAGGACATTTGGGGAATCGTGTTACACTTCCTAAGCATCCACTAAGTTAATGTATGGAAATAGTTTAGAACTTAAGTTGGGGTATATATAGATGACATTTTCTTTTGTATTGGACATAACGTGATAAGTTGGCCTTTCTAAAAGAATTCTTGTACATGGTTGACTTCCAGGTGCACGGGATTGGTAAGGACATCGCCGGCAATGATGACGATCGCAGCAATTGAAAACAACTAGCAAAAATGACGCTCAGAGTCATAACCGTGCTTAAAAAAGTTCAAAAAGAACTCTCTCAATATAATTTCGGATCAATTATAGGAACTGCCCTCCTCGAACAAAACCTTGTGCAACCCTAATTAGTGGAGATAATCCGAAGTTAGCAAAGTGCAATTACAAACGGGTCGGAAGTATGTAGATGGATAGTTGATTTAAAAAACGCAAAATGACCCTGAGATTCAAAAAAAAAAAAAAAAAAAACTATCTTGGATGGGTTTCGTGACTTGGCCACATAATAATACTTTGAATCAGCTTTTCGAGTTGGTATCATGGCCGGCCATCTGAAAAATGCTATCATTGATAATTTTTAATAATTTTTTATTTTTATTCTTTTATATATTTTTTTTTTTCCTTTCTTCCTTATATTCCTTTTACCCTCTCAATGCCAGCAAGGCTCCAGAGCAGCTCACTGGCCACTGTGGGGAAAAAAGTAAATAAGGAAAAAAGGAAAAAAAAAAGGAGAAAAAGATATGAAAAAGGGAAAATAAAAAAATTAATAAAAATTTTTGAAATAAAAGTACTATTAAAAATTTTCTATGTCAGTATCGACTAGATGGCAGGCCAAAATTGGTTGGATAGACTGAATTGGTACGATGGACTGAATTGGCACAATCACAAAATAATTAAGACTGAACGAATAAAAAAAATTAGTACTGAATTAGCACAATTACAATATATTAAGACTTGAAAAGAAGGTGCTCAAGATACGTGGAAACTCTATCAAACTTTCGTTTGAAACTTTTCCTTTTGCACCGTCTAGCCACCGGCTGACATTCACATCAGTGCTGACCGGCCAGAATTGGCTGGATGGACTGAATTGGTATCAATATTAAAATGTTTAGGACTTAATTGGTCCAATTGAAAAGTTTATGACTGAATTGGTACCAATGCAATATGTTTAGGACTTTTTTGATACTTTTCCCATGTTTAAATATTTTTTGAATTTTTTATCTTTTATTTTTATTTTTTACTTTTTATTTTATTTTTTTCTCTTTATATTTCTTTTTCTTCCCTTCTTCCTCTAGCCAGTCATCGGACTTTAACGAATCGCTAAAGATGAGGGCTGGCAAGGTCAACCTTGCTAGTCGTTGGGCCAGACTCGACCTCGCCAGATCTAGCAAGGTTGAGCTTTCTTAGCAATAGTGAGGGCGAGCCTCGTCTAACCATGGCAAGGTCGTGATTCAAAGCCTATATGAATAGTGTAATTACCATAAGAGAGCCATCGAGACGTGAGTAGCCGCGTGACATGGTGTCATGCCCCGAACCTCGAGCGCGTGCACATTCCTCGATGGTCAATAAAATTGCGACGTTCCTAGAACGCATCGCCGACCCAATCGATTATGCACATGTGGAAGCGAATTAACTAATCCCCTGACCACAACAAACATGGGATAGAAAAGCAGGACAACCAATTTCAAATCAACATACTTTTATAAACAATCTGGTTTACACACATAGACCAACTCTAAGGTCTATGTACAGGAGATCTATCTAAAAAAGAAACCTCTAGGCCACCCATGCTCTTGACCTTTCCACCTTATGCTCCGAGTTCTTCATACTAGGGACTTGAAAATGGCAACTCACGACGGGGTGAGATATAAATCTCAGCGAGTTCATGCCCTAACCCCAATTAGGAAGATAATACATCTAGAAGCAGCCTATACACACAACCAATAAGACTCACCTCGCCTCAGTTCCTTCTTGCACATCAGTACAGTTCATAAAACATATGCATATAATTAATGTACTCATCAATTGGAACATCTCACTATCAAACTAATCAAACACAGAAGTCTCGATTATAGAGCCAAATCGTTATGACATATCACATTCCATGTCACACAATTTTGTCCTATAATCAGGCGCGAGTAACTCATATCAGTGGTTCAATCCACACTCGATATTCATTCTCAATATTCAAATTCCTAATTCAAACTCAACATCACCACTCAATATTCAATAATAAACTCAACGTTCTAAAGGTGCCCTCTCCCCACGAAGTTCTGATATCGTGTGGCACTTAGTCCATGATCACAATCAGCAATAGCTCGAGGTGCTAGAGGTGGCTCTCACGAAGTCACACTGTCGTGTAGCACTTAGTTCTCGACTATCATAAGCAATAGCTCAAGGTACTAGAGGTGGCTCCCACGAAGTCATGATGTTGTGTAGTACTTAGTTCTTGGCCACGAAAAGCACTAGTATAAGGTTCTAGAGGTAACTCACACGAAGTCTCGCTATCGCGTAGCACTTAGTTCTTGACTATACATGACAGTACTGCAAGGCTTCTAGAGGTGGCTCCCATGTGACTCAAGTTGCCATGTAACACTTAGACCTTAACTACAAATAAGCAACGGTACAAGGTACTAGAGATGGTTCACATGAGGTTTCATTATTGTGTAGCACTTAGTTCTTTACTGGCTCGCAACCCACTAGGTTCCCTCAACACAACATATGTCACCTCATCCTTCAATAGTCAACTTGCCCTGACTATAAACCAGCACTTGATCATTCAAACACGGTCAAGGGCATTGTGCTTTGCACTTAAATGCCTTAATTAAGATAGTGAACTTGGCATATTTTCTTCATACTAAAAACACTTAATAAAATAATCGTGTGTGGATACACGGTCAGTTTGAACTAGAAAATTGATATAATTCCTTTTAAAAATCTCACTATTTTATATAGTACTTAAAAACATTTTTAGTGTCAAAACCCGACACCCGGTATTTTCTAATTAAATACCAAAAATTTCATAATTTTGAATTAAATACTCAAAATCACAATCACCACTCAATTTGCACAAATTATCAATCAATTGCATAAACTAAGCACACCACTGCAATCGGCACGAAATTCTGGTCACCGTCTATCTTGGTATAATTTTCGGAAAATATTAAATAATTAAATAAATAATTAAATAAATGCAACTAAATCCAATAAATGCAAACCTAGGCCGAAAACGCTAATTTAACCACTTAAACGGGCCTAAAAAAATTAGTGCACCTATCCACATAAATAGTATAATCTATTTAGCCCTTAATCAATCTATTCTAACCACCTAACAATCGTAATTAAGTAATTAAATCACTAATCAAAACTAACTAACCACCTAAGTCATACTTAGCCTAATCTAATCAACCCTTAAGCAGAATTAACCTCCTAAGAACGTACCTATTCAGAAATTTCGTACTAAAATTAAAATACCTGGAATGAAGAGATTTTCTCAAGTTGAAGTTCTAAGTCTGAACATCCTCAGACTTTAATCGATGAGAGAAATAATATTCTGCTTGTTGCGAATAGACTCAAATTGGCTTTTCTCCAAAGGCTTTGTGAAGATGTCTACCAATTGATTCTTTGACTCAATAAATTGAACCAGAATCTCGCCATTTTGGACATGATCCCTTATAAAATGATGTCTAATCTCTATATGCTTTGCCCTTGAATGAAGAATTGGGTTCCTGGTGAGATTAATAGCACTTGTGTTGTCGCATTTGATCTCGGTGCAGGATTCTTCTATTCCAAAGTCTCTTAGTTGTTGTCTTATCCATAGAATTTGAGAACAACAGTTCCCAAGAGCAACATATTATGCTTCTACTGTTGATAATGCTACAGTACTTTGCTTCTTTGAGAACCAAGATACCAGTATATTTCCCAACAGTTGACAAGTACTAGATGTGCTATTTATGTCGACTCTACAATTGGCTAAATTAGCGTTTGAATACCTAAGTAAAGTAAAGTCTCATTCTTTTAGATACCATAGACCCAGCTTTGGACATGTCGCAACATATTTAATGATGCGTTTTACAGCACTTAGATGAGATTCCTTTGGATCAGACTGAAATCTTGCACAGATGCACACACTGAATAGAACATCAGGTCTTGAGGCAGTAAGGTAGAGAAGAGAACAAATCATGCTTATGTATAGCTTCTGATCTACTTTCTTCCCTTCTTCTTCCTTGTCTAATTTTGAAGAACTTGACAAAGGTGTCTCTGTCTTCTTACAATTCTCTAATCCAAATTTCTTGATGAGATCTTTGGCATATTTCTCCTAGTGAATGAAAATACCTTTCTTCGATTGTCTGACTTGCAATCCCAGAAAGAAGGTTAACTCACCCATCATGCTCATTTTGAATTCATTCTGCATAGATCTTTCATATCAAGCTCGAGGTGCTTGCTTCAGTCCATATAAGGTCTTTTTCAGTATGTAGACTGAGTTTGGTCTTCTTGGATCTTCAAATTCTGGTGGTTGTTCCACATAGACTTCTTCTTGTATGAACCCATTCAAGAATGCACTTTTGACGTCCATATGGAATAACCTGAAATTTTTAAAACAAACAAAAGCAATAGTTTAATTGCTTCTAATCTCGCTGCTGGTGCATAAGTCTCGTCATAGTCTATCCATTCATCTTGTGTATATTCTTTCGCCACGAGTCTTGCTTTGTTTCTGATCACTTTTCCTTTCTTATTTCTCTTGTTCCTGAAAACCCACTTCGTTCCAATAATAAATTTGCCTTTGGGTTTTGGAATCAGCTCCTATACATCATTGATGCTAAACTGTCTGAGTTCTTCCTGCAAGCTTCTATCCAGCTTTCATCAGACAAGGCTTCGTCTACTCCTTTTGGTTCTATCTCAGAACAAGTGTTAAAGCACTAGAGTCTTCTCTTGCTTTGGATCTAGTGCGAACTCCTTCATCAATGTTGCCAATGATGAGTTCTTTGGGATGACTTGACTTGTGCTTCTAGTTGTTATTTGGTTTGAGAGTCTATTGATTCTCTGCTTCGGTTGAATCTTCTCAATCTGCTTGTTCCTGTTCTCCAGAAGTCTGAACCTCTTCGGGAGAAATAGACTTTGTTAAGTCTGGAATTGGTTCAGACTCTTCAAGTTGAACCTAATCTAGTTGATTCTGCGCATAATCCTGAAACTTGACGTTCATAGATTCTTTCACAGATTGAGTCTTTTTGTTGAAAACCCTGTAAGCTTTGCTTGATGTTGAATAGCCAAGGAAGATTCATTCGTTTGATTTTTCCTCGAACTTTTCAGATCGTTCATTTGCATTATTCAGAATAAAACATTTACAGCCAAAGACATGAAAGTAGGAAATAATAGTCTTCTTTCCTTTATATATTTCATAAGAAGTTTTCTCTAGGATAGGCCTTAAGAATACTCTATTGATAATGTAGGAAGTAGTAGCAACTGCTTCTGCCCATAATCGAGAGGATATTTTTCTTTTTATTAAGAGGGTTCTGGTCATCCCCTATAAGGATCTATTTTTCCTTTCCATAACTCCATTTTTGTTTTAGAGTGTATGGAGAAGAAAAAACATGCTGAAAACCAGATTCATCACAGAATTTCGCAAAGTCCTGATTTACCAATCGGTCATTTTCCTCATTAAGGTTCAGGAGGGGCTCCTCCCAGGTCGCAATAACATTTGCAAACGTGGACAGGGTGGTCAGGGCTACCAAACCAGTTCTGATTGAGGCAAGTCGTGGAATACTGGAGCAATAGATATCACGATTAGAGAAGATCTTATAGAGAGGGCCATGAGGATGCCAAGAGTCGAACCAAAAGGAGGCTGGAGAGCCATCGCCAATATTCCACCTAAATTGAAGCCGGATCAAGTCACGAAGACCAAGTAATTTCTTCCAAGCCCACGAACAAAACGTTGGCTTATGCACAATCCAAAAATTCTTACGCTTTAAGAAGTTTGAATGGATCCATTTACACCATAGGGACTCTTTATCAGTAAAGAGAATCCATAAGTGCTTGATCATGGCCACCAAGTTACTTACTCGAATGGATCGAATCCCCAGCCCACCTTCCTCCTTAGGTAGGCAAACATCATCCCAAGCCACCTTAGCCCCACCCGAACCCAGGGTAGCTCCTTTCCAAAGGAGTTGTCGAAAGATTTGTTCAATTCGCTTAATAACCGAAGAAGGCAATATAAAGACACTCGACCAATACACCTGGATAGAATGGAGGACCGATTTTATCAATTGCAACTTGCCTGCCATGGACAAGAATCGATTGGTCCAAGATTGGACTCTTGAGGTGATAGCGTTCACCAACGCATGTTGACACCTAAATTTTTTGGGTTGATTTTTGCTAAATTTTTTTTAAAAAAAACACACACACACACACACATGGCATATAGTTTAGAAACATTTTATTTTTATTTTCATTTTGTTTTATTTTATTTTAGGCCACCGGTGAAGGGAAGATTTTTCACATATTCCATTTAGATTTTTCATATTTTTAGGTAATATACACTAAGGGGTGTATTTTGTGCAAAGATGGAATTTTTCTGGATAGAATATGTGAGAAATACAAAAGAGAATATTGCGCAAGGTATGTATATTCCAACGACATATTTAGGGGTATCATCCGCAAGCAAAAAAGGAAAAAAAAATATGTCGTGAGGATACATTTTTTGGACCTATAAAATACATTGCGCGCAAAGTAAAAGGGGGGGGTTCTTTCGGTTGGTTAAAAAAAGAATACAAAAGTGAAAGGTAAAAAAGTGACCAAAAAAAAAAAAAAAACCCCCGGGCGACTGTTCATCTTCCTTGTGGGGGAGGGGGGGTGTCCTTGCCAGCGTTGGCGCCGGCGCTGCCTGCCCGCATCATCACCATCAGCCGAGCCACCAACGACCCAGAGTCGCACAGCCGCCGATCCGCCCTTCCTCGCACCACCACCTGCTCGCACCGTCGCCATCCCCCTCGCTATCGCGACCCAGCCCCGACGGGTCTCAATCTAGCCGCGGCTGGCGTCAGCTGTTCCCCCCGGTCGTGCCGCCCTGACACCTTGCTCTGCTTCGCTCGCCGCTGCAGTGACCCCGATGTCCTCCTCCTCCCAGATCTGCTTGGAGCCCACCGCGTGTTTGACGCCACCAGATCCAGAAGTAGACATTGCCCGCCGGTCTCGCTGTGCCGCCCCGACGCCGCCCTTGCCTCCCCATTCGCTGCCCTAGAGCCCCGACGGTCGCCGATCCGGATTTGACGCCATCCCTGCTCCACCCACAAAATCACTGCCCCCACCGCCGAGCCGAAATCGGAGCGTCCTGCTCAAGCCCAACCTTGCTCCCTCGAAGCTCGTGACCCGACGCCTCCGTTTGCCAGCTATGCCCCACCGTCGCCGCGCCAGAGTTTCCCCTGCGCCCACGACTACCTCACCGATACCCTCACCGGCGATCTCCCCTTTGCCGAAGCTTTGACCGGCTGCCCTTGGAGACCCACGAGCAGGCCTTGCTCGAGAAAGGAGAAAGAAAAACAAAAAAAAAAAAAAAAAAATCAGTTTAGGTAGTTTTCTTCTTTTTATTTATTTATCCTATTTTTTTTATTATTTTTGTTACTTTACTTTATTTGTTCTTTTTAGTATAATTAGACCTTAATATATGATTGGAAATTCCAACATATTGCCTGATCCGCAACTGCGCCATGGTTTTTTATTTTATCTATAAGGCTTTAGATGAAATAATTAATCAAGTGAGAATAAAATTGATATTTTGATCTTTAAGGCTTAAGATCAATTTATCGATTTTACTAGCGAAATTTTATCCCTTGATCTGAATGATGTGTGATGTTTCTTTTTTGGGTAATTTTGAATGGATTGCTTTATTTATCTTGAAATATGTTTGAGTTAGAATATTGCATGTTTTAGGGTTATTTGCATATTTAGGCTAAACATTCTATTTATCATGAATTTTTGAAATAAAAATAAAAAATCAAAAAATCAAATCAACTAATTTAGGTTGCTAGTTTTTTTTTTTTTTTTAAACTTGAATTGTATGTTTAATCATTTGACAATTTTAATTTCGAATTTTATAAAAAACCAAAAACATAAAAAAAAATCACCATGCATATGCCATTAGGGTATTCTTCATACGTCATTACATATTAGGGTAAAATTGCACTTAGTGTAATTCTAGATAATATTTTTCTTTATTTATTACAAGTTTAGATATTTTCTTAGATTGATTGCATTTTAAAATTATTTGGGTTAAGATAATATTTTGGTTTAAATTAGGATTTGGTTTAACTTAATTCCTAATGCAAATTGAATAGGATCTTAATCTAATTAGATAATTTTAACATTTTTCTAATTTCGAATTTCATAAAAAAATACAAAAAATGTCTTAGAATAAATTAGTTTCAATCTCTAGGATAGATTGCATTATTTTAAGGAAAAAGAAAAAATGTCATATGCACGTCATTAGGGTTAGATTCATTGATATGCATGCCATTTAGTATTTTTGCTAGGTCCATTCAATTAGAAATTGCATGTCATTAGAATTAGGTCATTTAGTTAATATTGCATTGCATATTGCATGATTTTCATTAATTAAGTGAAAAAAAAACAAAAATCGCGTGTTAATTAGAAACCATATCTAGGGTTGTTGATGTGGATTTTAATTTAACATCGCAGATGCTTTCGTTGCTTTGAGGTAAGTTTGCAATTTATTCATTGTTTTCTTGGGTGTTAAATTGATGAATTGTGCACCCGCATGATCGCCTCACGTGTTAGAGAAATAGATTTAAAATTAATCCAAGCTGCTTGCCAAACATTTTTTTCAAAATAAAAGAATGGTACTGAAAGGGCATTAGAGAAATATAGTGTAACCAAGTCCCCGTACCTATGATCTCTAGTTCGTAGGAGTAAAGTAAACCTCCCGTTGCTTTACTTGGGTTTCTAATCGACCCACCAAAAATAGATTAGTAGCGACTCCTAATTAAAAATCATTTGCATGTTAAGAACTTGAACCTAAGTCGCGAATTGGTATGGGCTTGGGAAAGCCCGAGTTAAGTTTAGGCTTAACAATCCATTAGCCAAACCCTAGATGGTTCACCCCTCGAAAAATTGGTCGCAACAGCTTGGCGACTCCGCTGGGGACTTGAGTTAAAACTCTTAGTGGACTTAGGCCAATTTTATCTTTATTTGAAAAAAAGTTTTTGTTTGGCAGCGATGATTCCAAGTACGTCCCTAACATTTAAGGTATTAAATGTTTTTGCAGATTGGGAGGTATAAAGGGAAGTATTTGCTAACCTCTGTTTTGTAGGGAGGTGAAGGAATGTATGGTTTAGTTTCATGTTGAAATGTTGCTTGATATTAAATTGTCGTGCATGCCTTGCATTTGCACTACACTTTTGCACACACAACCTGCCGCCAGACCTGGGCCACACTAGGATATTTAGGATGGTATTGAGTTGGATACGACTTCGACTGCGAGGCAGCGTAGTAGAGGTTGCCCAACTCAATCCTGAAAGTTTCTTTCTTGGTGTTAAGAATGTTTACCTCTGCCCATGAGGCTGCGTTGCATTGTGGTATCATTCTTAATTGAGCCGGAGTTAGGAGGACTTGACTTAGTATGCGAGGCCACAACTAAGTCATCCCACCCTTTTAATTCCACCTTGCTTAGCCTTTCTAGTTAGAAATCGAACCTCACATCTCATGCGCATGTCTATGTGATTGCCATCAATTTTCCTTGGTGAAGTAAGTCTTCTACCTCTATACTATGCAATTTACTTACTTTGTCATAATTTTGGTCCGTCCATGACAATCTAGGTCAATCATTGATTTAATTCATTTGTCAATTAGAAATGAAAAGAGGAAATTGCAATGCAATGAATCATTTGAAAATAAAAAACCTTTGAGAATTTGTTTTCAATTCGTGTCTAGGAAATTTGATCTTGCTAAGGTGTCTATTTTTTTAAACTCTCTTTAGGAAATCCCCTTCTTGTAAGAACTTGTGAAAAAAAAAATGAAAAAAGTTGATAGATCATTGTCATGGATTGATTCTCTATTTGCACCTCATACTTATATATTTTCATTTAATTGAATTAGGTGATAACGGATCTGCCACGCTCGCCTATTATTACACGGTCAAGGGCTAAAATGGCTGACCAAAATGAGATGCACGACCGTATGTCTGCCATGGAAGATGAACTCCAACAGTTAGCCGCATCCATGCATCTTATAACAAATCAACTTCAATCCCTCCAAGTGAATCCAACTCCTGCACCCGCTCTCCCTGAGATAGTCGTCCCGAAGCAGGCAAACAAAGCCCAAATAGGTGATGACGATATCCCTGACCTAGAAGATGACCCTTTACCGATCAAGGTGCAAAAGGCTAAGCTTGACAACATCTCTAAGGCAAAGCATGATGAACGCTTCACAAAGCTGGAGGAAAAATTGAAACAACTGCAAGAGTTGCAGAATTCACTCCCGTTTGACCTATCTGTGTATGAGAAGGTCAAGATACCAAAGAAGTTCAAAATGCCGGATTTTGAAAAGTACGATGGTACTTCCTGCCCAAAAGCTCATCTGCAGATGTACCACATGTGTATGGCCTAATATGTCAAGAATGAGCTCCTCATGATCCAAGCATTCCATGCGAGTTTGACTGGGCCTGCACTGAACTGGTATGTCATGAAGAATGTGAACCTTCTCGACACCTGGAATGAAGTCACCGACGCATTTCTCAATCAATACAAGTTCAATATGGATATTGCACCTTCCCAAGAGGATCTTAAGAGGATGGAGAAAAAGAGAAATGAGTCGTTCAAAGAGTATGCCATGAGATGGCGAAATTTGGCAGCTCAAATCACTCCTGAGACTATCGACAAGGAGTTGATAAAATTGTTTATCAAAACCCTCTCGTCTGAGTTCTGTAACCGAATGGCCAACACGTATGTTGAAAACTTCAATCAACTTATTCATGTGGGAGAATAAATTGAGATTGGGATAAGGGAATGATGGTTTACTGAACCATCGAATAGAAGATTCTCTGCCAAGAAAGAGAAAGAAGTTGCTGAAGACGTGAATATGGCTTATAGCCAATAAAGTACCAATTGTGCCCCGACTTTCCAGATGAATCAAAGGCAACAACAAGCTGCCCAAGCAAGAAGACAGTTCACCCCTCTCCCTGAATCTCCATCCCAAGTGTTGGCAATCCTAAGAAAGAAATGTTTGCTTACTAGTGAATCAAAGCGTCCCAACCGTGAAAGCATTCGAGGTTATGGCCAGATGAAGAAGTGTGACTACCATAGTGGCGAACTGGGGCATTCAACTGATGAATGCTTCACTCTCAAGCATAAAATCCAAAACCTCTTGGACACGAAGGCCTTCTCATTTCAAACTACTCTGCCGAATGTCCAGAAGAATCTGTTACCGGAACATGAGGGTATGGTCAATGTTATCTTGGAACCAGATGTTGAATTCGAATCGAGTTACCACTCATTTGAGTTGGTGTTCACCATACATGTATCTCGAGACTCACCACCACCCATTCTTGAAGTTTCAAATGCTACCCTTATGATAAAAATGGTGATGGTTGGGAATGGTTTTGTTCCTGGTAGTGGCCTTGGAAGAAATGGTCAGGGTATTAGAAGTCCCAATGAAGCCCTTCAGAGGTCCCATGTCGCTGGAAGAGATGGGGAAATTTCTGGAGGACAAAGATAGGAAAGGCGGAACTCGCCACCTAATCAAAGGTGAGAAAGGCAAAACCCACCACCCCCGAACATTCGCGAGACATTCCCTGGTCCTCCAATAATGATGCAGGATGAAGTAATGGACACTCTGGGGCAACCAAGTGGAAAATTTGACTATCTGGTAAAGTATTATGCTCCTCCCAGTTTCTACGTTGATCCCCGCAGCATTGTCCCAGATGGATGGGGTGGCATGGATAATCCGACACCCCTGGAGACAGAGAACCCAGATGATGCATTAGAAGGAATCATAAGTCTCTTCAATGACGTCTCCATAGGAACCATTGACGAAGGACCTCCGAAGGAGATGGGCTCTAGCCCACAAGAGTAACTCATTTACTGCTTTCTCACATACCACTGCTTGGGAATTTTTATCGCTTTCTAGGGCTTGTTTTTTATTTTTATTTTTCGTTTTCTTTTTAGGGCTTGAAAATTGCATTTCCATTCAATAAATGTAATTGATTGATGAATATCAATAAAATTACAAGTTTTATTTTGAGGGCATGATGAGGTACACCAAATCGGCCCGGTGATGATATCCAGCCGACAAACAAAAAGAAAAATCCAAGGAGAATTTTGAGGACTGGGCTTCTTCATGCTTCCTCATAAAAAATTCCCAAAAAAGGAGAATAAAAAAAAATCATTTTTCAAGCCATTTCCAAAAGCATGCATTAGGTTAGCCATGTTTAATTTTCTAACTCATTTACTTCATATTTTAGAACATTATTGATGAGAAAGCATCTGAAAAGGCACATCAAATTTCGATGATAGATCAATTGGCCCAGCTGTTACTCAACAAGTTTGAGAACACATTTCAAAAGACTTAATGAATTGAGGGGCAAGTAAAGAGAACCATCATTCCCTGGTGGAAGAGGTATGTCTCGTCCTTGAACATAATTAATTTTGGGAAATGACACTCTACTTTTTTCCTTGCAGACGAAAAATTGGGGGCATGACAAATTTCGGTAATGGTCCGACTAAGATAAAATCTCGATCTGAGCCAAAATGGATATGCAATTTGAATTTACTTTGATGTTGCATAGTATCATATTCATGCACGTTCTCTTGTGTAGGGGCAAAAGCGGATTTTCAATTTTGATTAATAGAGGCAATCCAAGGACATCCATTGCTGAGACAGTCCCTTTGTGGAGCAATCCCCTGAATGAATGCTTAAAACCATGTTTTGAGTGCAATAAATTATTTGTTTTGAAGTAACAAAAGTTTTTCATGCTTAAAGTTGTTGGACTATTTTGAAAAGAGAATTTCCATAGTGATTTTACCTATTTAACTCACCAATTTCATGTGGAGATTTGTCAAGATAGATGAATGATGTGGAATGGATTAAGTATGCTAAATGAGACGTATCAGGATGATGAAAGGCAAGCCTTATCCTATACACAATCCCTTACTTATACACTTGTGAGATGAGTGTAGGAAATTTCATATCTGCAAGGTAAAGAGCTCTCGCGAAAGGTACGATAATCGAAATGATGAGAGGCAATTCATTTCTTTATCCCAAACACAACAGGTGACCTATTGCTTAACCACTTTGAGCCACATACACTTGTGGAAATTCTTTTCAAATTATCCCTGTCAAGAACCACCCCACATTGGGGCAAATTGGAGGGTAAGACAACACTATAAGGTGAAGAAAATGGATTGAAATTTTCTTGCTCTCACTTGCATCAATATTCTAGTCGTGCTATTACATTGAATTCATGTAGTAATTTAAGTGCTTTAGGATGACGAAGAGCATTTCTTTCACTATCATATACACTTATATCCTTTGCATAGCCCACTTGAGCCTGCAATTTCATTTCTGTAAACCCAGTTGGTGATCATCCCCCACATCGGGGCAAGGCAAGAGACAAATGAAGACTCTTGAAAGTTCGAGTATTATTCAAAGTGTAATTGCTTGATGCATGCATTGTGCGCAAGAATTGAAATCGAAATAGAACTAAGGAGCATGAAAAAGCAGCGTGCCTAGTAAAAGCAAAGGCCAATGCCCATGAAAAAAAAGAGCATGAGAATTGAGGGTATGAAAAAGCAGTGTACCTGATAAAAGCAAGGCCAATACCCATAAATGAAAAAAAAGTCAATATAAGGTGACTGTCAATTGCAAGAATTGAATCCCGATAGAACAATATTCAAAGAACTCAAAAACTGAGTTTTTACAATCAATGGGGCATTTTATGAAGACAATCCCCGGTGATGAAAAAGAAAATTGGTGGCAATGCCAAGATTATCACCAACTCTCACCATTCACACATATTTTGAGCCTAATGATCCTTTCGTTTCTCAACCCATGAACTCGGCCTATGTTATGTCCCTTGCAAAGTTTCTTCTGATTAGGGCACTTGAATTAACATGGTAATTCATATGTTTATAAATATCGCTCGAAGAATGCGAGCAAGACTATTTCTCTCTCATTTTGTAGGATTCTTGACTTGTAAACCCGGGGATGATTATATAATTGTTCTTTTAATTGCCTTGACTCAAAGAGTCTCTTTTGTTAAGCCGTTAACCAAGCCCACATTATGGTCCCTATTAAAGACCTCTCGAATTGGTAAGGTCGTACTGATTGCGAGAATATTTGGACCCTTGTTAATATGATGATGTTGACATTGAGTGATTCTCATAAAATAGCCATTCTAAATGAGAGTGAGTGAAAGTCATTTCTAACTGAAAGTCTCTCATTTAGCATTTTTAAGAAATCCATGTCATTGCCTTGAATGACAATTATCTCCTGTGGAAATTTGGGTGATGCAAATATGGTAAAGTCATTATGCATAAACATTGATTGAATGGATGGAAGCCCCACTGAACATTGAAATGGGCATTCTAGAGTAGCTCATATTGTCTATCTCTTTGATGAATGTATATCAGCTTTTGCTCTAAATCATGTCTAATAGGTAATTCAAGTTCATTTCAGAATGTCTCATGATATTAGGAGATGAAAAACCTCAACCATGAGGTGAAAGACCTCTACGGGATATCTAAATTCCAAGAAACATATCCCCAAGAATCAGAGATATCACCAGATAAGTATATCTCTACCCATAATTTAAATACTTGTTATTGTGCAGGTATTCTCTCTCAAGTGCATTGACACTTGACTTGGTCAAGCTGTCTAGTTCCTGATCTGGCGTGCTTTTGTAGCCCAGAGTCTCTCTTTTTCGACCCGGCGTGCTTTAGTAGCTTGGTGTCCATTTATATTGATCTGGTGTGCTTTTGTAGCCCAGAGTCCTTTACACCGACACTCGATAGAGTTGTCCCCAAAGATTCTTCTCCAAATTTAGTTTGATTAAGGCGACCGAAAAACGGTTCGGGTCCTGGTCAGATGATCTATGTTGCAACGCTGGGCGACCGAAGAATGGTTTGGGTCCTAGCCAAGCAAAATCTCCGTTTAGGCAACTGTAGAATGGTACGGGTCCTAAACAACATTTATTGCTCTAACAGGTGACTGTAGAATGGTATGGGTCCTAAAAAAAGCAATTTCCCCATTCAGGGGATCGTAGAATGGTACGGGTCCTGAAAAATCAGTTTTTCGTCAAGGCGACCGTAGAATGGTACGAGTCCTCGACAGCACCTATTCCTTATTCAAGCGACCATAGAATAGCATGGGTCCTGGAAAGTGAATCCTCGTTTAGGCGACCGTAGAATGGTACGGGTCCTAGACACAACCAAGCATTGCCATATTTGGCGATCGTAGAATGGTACGGGTCTTGGGAAAGCAGTCTCTTTGTAAAGTCATGTTACTATTCTAGGCGACTGTAGAATGATACGGGTCTTGGACATGTAACACCGACTACCTCGAACTACTCTATCTTCCTTGAAGGTAAGTTATTCCAGGTAAGTTCATTTATCATTTGCATTAACATTTCTATGCATCATATAAATTGCATTCAAAAATGGAATTCATTTTCCAATAAAAAAAATCATTCATTGCATAGTCAAAATTTAGGTCTCAATTTGTCTTTGAAGGCAACCTCTTTGAGCTCACCTTCAAAGAGGGGCAGTTGTTGACACCTAAATTTTTGGGGTTGATTTTTGCTAAATTTAAAAAAAAAAAAAACACACACACACACACACGCACAAATGGCATATAGTTTAGAAAATTTTTATTTTTATTTTCATTTTTTATTATTTTATTTTAGGCCACCGGTGAAGGGAAGATTTTTCACATATTCCGTTTAGATTTTTCATATTTTTAGGTAATATACACTAAGGGGTGTATTTTGTGCAAAGAGGGAATTTTTCTTGATAGAATATGCGAGAAATACAAAAGAGAATATTGCGCAGGGTATGTATATTCCAATGACATATTTAGGGTATCATGCGCAAGCAAAAAAGGAAAAAAAAAATGTCGTCAGGATACATTTTTTGGACCTATAAAATACATTGCACGCAAAGTAAAAGGGGGGTTCTTTCGGTTGGTTTAAAAAAGAATACAAAAGTGAAAGGTAAAAAAGTGACCAGAGAGAGACCAAAAAAAAAAAAGAAACCCCCCCCCCCCCGGGCGACTGTTTATCTTCCTTGTGGGGGGGTGTCCCTGCCAACGCCGGTGTCGGCGCCGCCTGCCCACACCGTCATCATCAGTCGAGCCACCGGCGACCCAGAGCCGCACAGCCGCCGATCCACCCTTCCTTGCACCACCACTTGCTCGCACCGTCGCTGTCCCGCTCGCTGTCATGACCCAGCCCCGACGGGTCCCGATCTAGCCGTGGTCAGCATTAGTTGTTCCCCCTGCTCGCGTCGCCTTGATGCCCAGCTCCGCTTCGCTCACCACTGTAGCAACCCCGACGTCCTCCTCCTCCCAGATCTGCCCGGAGCCCACCGCACGTTCGATGCCACCAGATCCAGAAGTAGACGTCGCCCGCCAGTCTCGCTGTGCCGCCCCGACACCGCCCTTGCCTCCTCGTTTGCTGCCCTAGAGCCCCGATGGTTGCCGGTCCGGATCGACGCCATCCCTACTCCACCCGCAAAATCGCCGCCGCCACCGTTGAGCCGAAATTGGAGCGTCCTACTCGAGCCCAGCCCTGCTCCCTCGAAGCCCGTGACCCGACGCCTCCATTCGCCAGCTACGCCCTGCTGTCGCAGCGCCGGAGTTTCCCCCGCGCCCACGATTGCCTCGCCGATACCCTCGTTGGAACCCTCGCCGGCGATCTCCCCCTCGCCGGAGCTCGACTATCTGCCCTTGGAGACCCATGAGCAGGCCTTGCTTGAGAAAGGAGAAAGAAAAACAAAACAAAAACAAAAAAACCAAAAAATCAGTTTAGGTAGTTTTCTTCTTCTTTTTATTTATCTTATTTTTTTTATTTTTTTTGTTACTTTACTTTATTTGTTCTTTTTAGTATAATTAGACCTTAATATATGATTGGAAATTCCAACATATTGTCGATTCGCAACCACGCCATGGTTTTTTATTTCATCTATAAGGCTTTAGATGAAATAATTAATCAAGTGGGAATAAAATTGATATTTTGATCTTTAAGGCTTAATATCAATTTATTGATTTTACTAGCGAAATATTATCCCTTGATCTGAATGATGTGTGATGTTTTTTTTTTTTTTGGGTAATTTTGAATGGATTGCTTTATTTATCTTGAAATATGTTTGAGTTAGAATATTGCATGTTTTAGGGTTATTTGCATATTTAGGCTAAACATTCTATTTATCATGAATTTTTGAAATAAAAATAAAAAATCAAAAAATCAAATCAACTAATTTAGGTTGCTAGTTTTTTTTTTAACTTGAATTGCATGTTTAATCATTTGACAATTTTAATTTCGAATTTTATAAAAAAAACCAAAAACATAAAAAAAATCACAATGCATATGCCATTAAGGTATTCTTCATACGTCATTACATATTAGGGTAAAATTGCACTTAGTTTAATTCTAGATAATATTTTTCTTTATTTATTACAAGTTTGGATATTTTCTTAGATTGATTGCATTTTAGGATTATTTGGGTTAAGATAATATTTTGGTTTAAATTAGGATTTGGTTTAACTTAATTCCTAATGCAAATTGAATAGGATCTTAATCTAATTAGATAATTTTAACATTTTTCTAATTTCGAATTTCATAAAAAAATACAAAAATGTCTTAGAATAAATTAGTTTCAATCTCTAGGATAGATTGCATTATTTTAAGGAAAAAGAAAAATGTCATATGCACTTCATTAGAGTTAGATTCATTGATATGCATGCCATTTAGTATTTTTGCTAGGTCCATTCAATTAGAAATTGCATGTCATTAGAATTAGGTCATTTAGTTAATATTGCATTGCATATTGCATGATTTTCATTAATTAAGTGAAAACAAAACAAAAGTTGCGTGTTAATTAGAAACCATATCTAGGGTTGTTGATGTGGATTTTAATTTAACATCGCAGATGCTTTCGTTGCTTTGAGGTAAGTTTGCAATTTATTCATTGTTTTCTTGGGTGTTAAATTGATGAATTGCGCACCCGCATGATCGCTTCACATGTTAGAGAAATAAATTTAAAATCAATCCAAACTGCTTGCCAAATATTTTTTTGAAAATAAAAGAATGGTACCGAAAGGGTATTAGAGAAATCTAGTATAACCAAGTCCCCGTACCTATGATCTCTAGTTCGTAGGAGTAAAGTAAACCTCTCGTTGCTTTACTTGGGTTTCTAATTAACCCACCAAAAATAGATTAGTGGCGACTCTTAATTGAAAATCATTTGTATGTTAAGAACTTGAACCTAAGTCGCGAATTGGTATGGGCTTGGGAGAGCCTAAGTTAAGTCTAGGCTTAACAATCCATTAGCCAAACCCTAGGTAGTTCACCCCTCGAAAAATTGGTCGCGACAACGCAGCACAATCTACTTTCCCAAGTCTAGTAGATATAATAGGCACACCAAGGTACTTAAAAGGAAGAGATCCTAACTGGAAGCCTAAGGCACTTACTAGGGCATCCGTAAGAGAAGCAGTTCCTCCCGAGATAAATATATCACTCTTGCGAAGATTGGGTTAAAGGCCTGACCAGTTGGCAAAGAGATGGATCCCATCCATTAAGAGTCGCACTGAGGTCAAGCTGGCCTTCGAGAATAATAGGACATCATCCGCAAAGAAGAGATGGGAGAGCTTAGTAGCTTTGCATCTCCAAAAGTAATCAATGCCTGGCTTACTGGATTGGCGATTAAGGATACCAGTGAATACTTCCATAACCAGAGTGAAGATGTAAGGAGACATCGGGTCACCTTGATGAATTCCCCTTCCACTTGAGAAAAAACCATGAAGCTCGCCATTTAGGGAGATGGAGAACATGGGCGATCGGATACAAGCCATGATACGATCAATAAACACACCAGGGAAGCCGAAAGCTTTAAGGGTTAGTTCAATAAAATTCCAATCCACCGAGTTATAGGCTTCACAAAAATCAACCTTAACAATGCATTTAGGCCGGTACGGTTCAGGATGGAAATCACAGAATAATTCCTAAGCTAGCAGGATATTATCACTAATCCTTTTGCCTTTAACAAAATCATTTTGGGGAGGGCTGATAATGGAAGGAAGAATCGAAGCTAACCTGTTAGCAAGAATCTTGGTGATGCATTTATATATAGTGTTGCAACAGGCTATGGGGCGAAAGGCATTGACTGTCGAGGCATTCGGGATCTTAGGAACCAAGGTGATGATAGTAGCATTAATCTCCCGAAGGAGGTGGCCTGAATTGAAGAAATCCCGACCCGCCAAAATCACCGAAGGACCAACTATGTCCCATGACCACTTAAAGAAATCTGCGTTGAATCCATCCAGGCCAGGGGCTTTACCATTTGCAAGGGAGAACATGGTTTCCCGAATCTCCTCATCTGTAACAGGCCGAGAGAGGCTAAGAAATTGAACATCATTGATAGTACGATTCAAATGAGCACGGATATCCTAAGTCGAAGGCTTCACAGCAGGGGGGAAGCCGCCAAAAGGTTACAAAAATGGGAGATAAAGAGCTGCTGAACTTCGGAAAGGTTGATAACCTAGAGATCTCCATTAACAATTGATAATATTCTATTCCGGAGGTGGCTCCGCTTAATCGAGTGATGGAAATACTTCGTGTTTCGGTCGCCATTTTAAGCTAGCGCACTCTAGACTTTTGTCTAAAGAAGGACTCTTCTTGGATGCGAAGATCCAAGAAAGCCTGCAGGCGTTCCTTCTCCATATCAGCTAAAGACTGGTTGAGCGGGTCTAATTGAATTGCATTTTGGGCAATCAACAACAGACTTCTAGCTTCCTCTGTACGAGTTGAGATATTCGAGTAGGTTGTCCTGTTTAGGACTTTAAGTCTGTACTTAAGAGCACGCAATTTGCAGCAAAGCATATACATGGGCGAGCCAACGAAGGAAGAATCCCATACCTATGTTACCAGCTCAAAGAAGGTTGGATGGGCCATCCAAAAGTTGAAAAAATTAAAAGGCTTACGATTGTTTGGAGTAGGAAGGATCCTAACAACCATCGGGGAATGGTTTGACACACCCGGCGCTAAGAAGGAGGCCTCAGAATAAGAGAATGTGGAATTCCAAGCTGAATTAATGACAACCTTGTCGATCTTCCTTTGTTTACGATTAGGTCCAGAGGAGGTTGCCCAAGTAAAGTGATTACCAACAAACCCAAGATCATCCAAGCCAACTTGAATGAGACAATTGCCAAAATCTTCAAATGCTGGAATCCAGTAGTTTGATCTATCCGCCCTATCAGAGGCATACCGGAGAGCATTGAAGTCTCCCACAACGATCCAAGGCTCATTCGGGTACATAAGGCTGTAGTGATTCAACTCATCCCACAACGGTCTTCTCAAAACAAAGGAGTGTTCCGCATAAACCACCGATAAATAGAAGGAAGTGCCATTAGTAATATAACTCAAGCGGCCATGAATGGCCTAAGAGGAGCAGTCGGACATAACAAAAAGGGCATAGGCAGGGTTCCAACCCACCCAAACTCTACCTCTAGCCGAATGCACATAATTGGAACACCAATTTCAACCAGGAAGCAAGGTAGCGGAGATAGCATGAAAAACACTAGGCGAGATCTTTGTCTCTAAGATACCAATACAACAAATATTATTGGTTCTCACAAAATTCCTAATTTCGGCCTGTTTAAAGGGGGTGCTGAGACCCCTAATATTCCAAACACCAAAAAACATGGGACCCAAAAGGTGAGGAAGTTACCTTTTCTTGCCACCTCGCTTTTTAGCCGAGGGTGGCACCGGTTTAGGACTCAAAGGGAAACTCACTTCAGCTGACGCAAATCGAAGATTTCCTTTCTGCCTCACAAAGGCTGCAAGGGTCGGTTCAGAGGGAAGTTGGGGAGGGTCAGGCTCCGCAGGGATGGACGAAGCAACCACATCGGGAGAATCCGATTCACTTCAACCAAAACTGATCTCATCTGGGACTTCATCATTCGAGGAGGAGGTGGGATCCACCATAGCATCGCTTGGTGCTCCAATAATACCGGCTTGGGATGGCTTAAGGGATGAACCAAGGATGATTTCAAAGGAGGGGGTGGGGGTATCATCATTCCTTATCTTTAGAGGAGCAATTACCTTAGGAATAGGCTCGACCAGAACCGCATCTTGAGGTTGCTTGCCACGAGAGGGAGGGACAATATTATGAACCAGCGTGTCCTCACGAATGGCAGGATTTTTAGAGCTTCTTTTACCCTGGACTTCACGCCATTCATTAGTAGGCCGTGGAACAGGCCTTCTAGCGGCTGTATTGCCAGCTTTAGGAGAGATTGAGACAGCGGGATCAGCACATCAATGGCCAAAACAAACACAAGATGGGCAAAGGGGAGGAACCCATTCATAATAAACAGTCACAGAGCGGGGCTCATCGTTTAAAGTGAATTCAATCACTTCAGGGAAAGTGCTCGAGGCATCAATCTCCACACATATACGGGCAAAAGCCACGACAATCATTTCTTCAGTTCGACTATCCACATAAAAGGGATGAAGAAATTTATATGAAGCAAATAATATCCGAAATAAAATTTTGAGGTACAATTTACAATTCAAATTGATCACGACCGAAAGTAGGAACTCGTATATTAAAGCAATGCAGAGGAAGCTGAATAAAAGGATTATACAGAAGAGGTGGTAAATGTGGAGAGTTCAGTGCCGCTAGTCGAGGTGGTATGAGACGAAACAATCGATACCGTAGAGAATGTGGATAGAGGCGCTAGGTATGTAGGGATTGGCAATTTTGATGGGAGAACGGGTGCCGAAGTGTTAAAGTTGAGAACGTTTGATGCTTCTCTTATGGAAGGACGGGCAGTGTAGTCCGGATGAACGCACCATAACCCTACAACCATCAAGCACTCCAGTTGCTTCCCATCAAAATCGATACCAAGTTTCGCATCTGCTGCATCAAGTAGCCTCTCAGCTCCATATAGCTGCCAAACCCAGTCCACAAGCCTGACTTGGCCTTCCTCGGCCCTTGGCTTGATGACTTTTCTTCCGCAAATTATTTCTAATAGAACGACTCCAAAGCTATAGACATCTGATTCCTTACTAGCTTTACCCGTGTAAACACATTCAGGAGCCATATAGCCCATGGTTCCAGCCAGCACCGTTGTTTGTGACCCTTTGGCATGGTCAACCAGCCTAGCCAAACCGAAGTCTCCTATTTTAGCATTAAAATCAGAATCGAGCATGATATTGCTGGACTTTATATCTCGGTGTACAACGCATTGTTCCCACTCTTCATGGAGGTAGAGCAATGCCGATGCTATGTCTTGCATGATTTTGTATCGCTTCTCCCATGGCAAGAAAGATCGTTCTTTGAATAGATGAGAATCAAGGCTACCATTAGACATGAACTCATAGATAAGGAGGAGTTCCTTTTTCTCATGACACCATCCAATGAGTTGGACTAAGTTTCTATGTCGTAGCCGGCTTATGGTCATCACTTCAGCAGCATACTCCTTTATCCCTTGTCTTGATCCTGGGTTAATCTTCTTGATTGCAACATTAGCATTCATGCTGGTCAAGTAACCCTCGTATACTTTACCAAAGCCCCCTTCTCCAAGCAACCGTTCAACTGTGAAATTACCAGTCGCCGTGACCAATTCCTTGTAGGTGAATTTCTTGGGGCCCGACACTTGGTTGAATTCTTCGTCAATCGCTAGATGATCTTCTTCTCCACTCATGTCAGTTCTCGTGCTCTTCGAACGGTGACGAAACCAAATAAAGGCTCCAACGAGAATGAGCAACAGGAAAGAACCTGAGCCTAAGATAGACCACAGCCATGACTTGCTCTTTTTTCCAGCCACTTGCACAGTAGATATGAATTCCCATGCCTCAATAGTGTGCAACTCGAACAGCTCACCTGTGGAAGCCGAGAAACCGAAAGTCACCCACTCCGGTAAATACTCAGCCAAGTTGACTCTGTAATCGATAGCCGAGGAATTCATGTTGGTACCCGTGGCATCAGCGTCCATCACAAGAACGCTTAAGTTCTGCGTGCTAGAATTGTACGTAATCATAGCTTTCATCTGCCCACCGCTCACGATTTTATCATTGAACCAATCGACGCACCTAGAGACCACAGAGGTGAGACTATTCAAGTCTATACCGATATGCGAGTCTTTACCAGTGCATACAACTGGTGAACAAATTGGGTCCACGATCACACCATTAAAGTTGGTGTAAAAAGTGTCAAACTCAACGGCTACTAACGGACGCAATGGACGATGAGAGGGATCTATAGCACCGAGGGAACCTCCGAACGACTCGCTCAGGAGTTGAGACCCAGTGGGGACAAGAAAGAAGGTCATTCCATCGGCGAAAGTTAAACCTTTTTTCGAGTTGATAGAAAAGGTGAATTGTGTAGTGAAATCCGCCACGTTCCCGGTTGCCTTATCCCAGAGGCGCATTGGCTCGTGGTATGTGGCCCACCCCCCGCTCTTAGTTAGGTTCTGGGCTTGACTGTTCTGCGTAATTTGGATGAAGTTCTGGGAATCAATTGTCGCATTGCCTTGGCGTCGAATGATACTATCGTTGAAAGTCTGGAAGCTGAAACTGATGCCCTGTGGCGATGCCGAAGCAGTGAAGGCAAAGTCTAGAGACAGAACCAAGACTAAGAGTGATTGAAGCTCCCTGGTCTTGAAACTTTTGATATCTGCTGAGCTGCGAAGTTCCATTCTCGTTGAGGAAAGACTGGGAGATTTTTTTTCTTTTTTGCTGGGGAAGACTGGGAGTTGGCACAGCTTTTTGGTGCCTTGACGTTGTTACCTGCACATACAGGTGGTCCGTGGCGCGCTCCATTGACTTTTCTTTGTTGAAGAACTGGCTATGAACCGTGGAACGTTTCAATGCGAACGTAATTGATAATGTCCGCGCTCCATTGACTTTTCTTCGTTGAAGAACTGGCTATGAACCGTGGAACGGTTCAATGCGAACGAAATTGATAATTTTTTCACGTGTGCTTCGCCGACGACTAGTCTCGTGATTTGAATATATGACTAATCTCTTGATTTGAAAAAACAAGGAAAAAAAAACACGATTGAAATGATGGTCCTCCTCTGTTCAAAAATAAAAAAAAATGATGGTCCTCCGAGGCGGCGCTGCCGACAGCTGACATAGAAGAAATGAACTGAATTGACCTAGTTTGGCATTTTTATTTTTTTTAATTTTCTGAACTTTTTCTTTTATTTCTCCTTTTCTTATCGTTTCCGCACCACTATTCATCTCCTTCCGTATGTCTCGTCTCCTTCCACTCCATTGCCAAGAAGAAATCACTGTTCATCTTCTTCTTACGTGGCCGCCCTCGCTTATATCTGCAGCCTCGAGAAAATGAAATCTCAATCGTCTCACTTCATCAAATTGGTTCCATTTTTTTCCGCAAGCAAAGTAATGAAATCTCAATCGCCTCACATCATCAAATCGCCTCCTCTCACCATCACCATCTCTCTCTCTCTCCAACGACACTCAGGTCTTCTTCTCGGCTTCGGTGTTCAGTAACATGGCCGCAACAATCTCCAAAACAATCCGATTCTTCTCCCAACCCTCGAATCATTGCAGCTTCACTGACACTCCTTCAATTCAATCGTCGTGATTCGGATACGTTAGTGAAGCTGAAGAGAGAGATGACCCCTTCCCACTTCCTCACTCCTCAGTGACAAGAAACGGTCTCCAAAAGTGGAGTTCGAAGAAGCCATAATGAAGCCGACCACCCACAGGCCCAACGAAAGAAAAGCTGGCACTTTCATCTCTTTTCGCAGGTTGCCCAAACCTAACTAGCCGAAAACCGACCATCATACTCGATAAGCCATGCCCGATGAGTTCATGTGCCCTGTTTCAGGGTCTCTCATGGCCGAAGGAGATGAACAGTAAGGAAAATGAATAAAAAAAATCAAAACAATAAAAGTTTTTTTAAAAAGAATGAAGATTGAGACCATTAATAGTAAAATTAAAAAATCAAACAGCCTATAGAATTTCTTAAAGCCACGTCATTTTGAGAAGCCGTATGTCTCCTATCGCCAACCTTATCACATAAAATAGCTGGCATCGTTAGCAATTGCCAACCTTAATTGGCCAAATGAATTATATTGAAAAATTGTCAAATGAATTAGGACTACATTAGTCAAAATGGAAAATTTATAGTTGAATTGACATCCATATAGTAAAGTTTGGATTTTTTTGGGTAATTTTCAATGATTCGACTTTCTTCATTGGTCATTAAACATGTGCCACAGTGGATAGTCTCTAATTGCATAAAAATGCCAGATTTCATAAAATTGATTTACAAAAGTGATGTGTCAAGCTATTATTGATGCTTTAATATAACTCACTTGTGTAAAGAGCTATCGGTCCAAAGGGTCACGTATATACCAATTTAGTAAATTAGTTTTAATAAGTCAAGCATTGATCTAATAGCAAACGGGATCATTGATTATGTCTTGTGTTAAACATATTAATTGTTTTGTTATAGTAATACCATATGATGCAAAGAAAAACACTAGTTTAAATCGTACTAGAACAACAATTACCAAAGGTTAGGTCTACCGGACCCCCCCCTTTTTACTTTTTTTTTTTTTTTTTATCTTTTTTTTGTCCAAAGGGTTTAGGAGACTTTGTCGATATTAGGCTTTGGTTATTCGCTTATAAACGACAATTGACCATCAGCGATTGAGCCATATATTTGACCTTCGACCTTCAATAGATTTTTTAATTGCCGTATTATTAGGGATTAGATTGAACAAATTGAATACTGATCAATCTTTTTTGCAAAGAAGAAAATAATCCAAAATGGCTCACATAAATTAGTCCATGATCAAGTTTCAATTTTATATAGATGAACACATATAGATGTTAGGCTTTGATAGATAGCCCATTACTGGCCCATTCATATTATATTATATTATATTATATAATAACATTTTTGGGTATTTATAAGTTTTTAATCTTAAATGATACTTATGTAACTTGTATGCAAAAAATATGAAACTCCATGAGATAAACATAGCTACTCCACTTACCATTGAGCTTAAATCTAGGTATGGAAAACACTTGGGCGAGTGAGGAATTATAAAATTTGATTCTTCAATTATGGTGGACTATTTGTTACTGGCTCTTCTCGTAAATGTAGATATTGATACTCAAATCAAATTATGAAAATCTCTATTGTCCTTATTTTTTCTTGTTTATTTTTCTAGTTCTATCACATTAACTTATTTGCAAAATCCATTCATTTCTGCATTAATATTTATAACAATATCATTATATGTTAAGGAGGCACTTCATAACTAATTAATTAGAAAAAAAAAGAATTGCCAAACTATGAACCACTTATTATACATGCCATGCATGAAAAATATCAATCCCTTTGAAAATTGCTAGACCTTTTCTCCCCTGGAAATGTTAGGCTCGATAAATCTGGTTTATAAATCTGGTTTTCAAAAGCAATATGCCAAACTATTACCGATTCTTGAATATAACTCACTTGTGTAACAAGACCAATGCCCGTTATAGCTATACGTCATTTTTCGGCGAATGAGCCCTTTCGCAAACCATTCATTTTGTAATTGGTGATATATTGCAAGATAAAATATTTTCCTATTTTAGTCACTTTAGCATGTGCCTTTGGGGATACTAAGTAAGTGGTAGAGAATGATGAGATCAAGGTTAGTCATTTAGGTATCAAGACAAGCATGCTTGACTTACTTTTTCAAGTCTTTGTTGAAATTGACATGTCAAGCAAATCGATGGAAAATGGTTGATTTGATTTGAGTGTTGGTATTCGTGAACCACTAGTTAACCTTTAGGGATAATAAGTAAGTGGTACAGAATGATAAGACTTAATGTATGTTACGCCCCGAACCTCGAGCGCACGCATATCCCTCGATGGTCGATCAAATTGCGATGTTCCTAGGACGCATCGACGACCCAATTGATTCTTGCACATGCGGAAGCGAAATGACAATCTCCAAACAACATCAACATGGGATAGAAAAGTAGGACAACCCATTTAAACAAATTAGGTTTACATACATAACTAGTTTATATACAAAGGTCTAACACCAAAAAGTAGAGCTACTGTGTCACACCTCGGAGCTCTGAGCGTGCACACATCCCTCAGTGGTCAATGAAATTGCAACGTCCCAGGATGCGTCGCCGACCCATTCATTTTATTGCACATGCGGAAGCGAATAAACAAATCCCCTGACAGCAAACAACATGGGATAGAAAAGTATGATAACAAATTCACAATCAAAACATGCTTTTATAAACAACTAGGTTTATATACAAAACTAGTCTATCTACCAAAAAGATCAACCCTAAAAAAAAAAAAAAAATAACTGTCCTACGACCCCCTAGTTGGACACATTCACTGATCCTTCAGACTCCACGGGCTCCGGGGGTGCCGGGTCCACCATAGCACCATCAGGAGGGTCAGCTAGACCCTCGCCAAAAGCGGCATCGACTACCACAGTGAGAACCTCAAAACCCTGGAGGGAACCAACTCTATATCCATTGAGCCTGCGGCGAAACCATGCCCTAAATCGATCATGGGGTACATCGACCCAGACGGTGGTCACTATGAGCTCATAGACTGAGTGGCCTCCGGGAAAAGGGAAGTCAGTAGTTAGCTCAGTAACCCTCCGAGGCTAACCAAAACAAATCGGCAGGACCGTCATCTAAGGACCTGAAAAGAATTGAGTCCACGACCGGGTGAGACAATGTCTCAGCAAGTCCACCCCGTAAATTCCGACTAGGAAGGAAATACGCCTAGCCACACAATCACACAACCATAGAGACTCACCTCGTCTCAGATCCTCCCTGCAGGTCAGCATAGTTCAAATACACAACTATATGCAGTAATCAGACTCAATCAATTGGAACGCCACCACTTTCGTCTCAATAAGCACAAGGGTCTCAATTATAAGGCCAAATCGTTATGACATGTCCCATACCGTGCCACACAATTTTGTCCCATAATCAAGCGCGTCAATTTCACTCGACATGCGTTCTAATTTTTAATCACAGCCCAACGGGTACGGCCTACTTGACGTTCGGCGGTCTTCTGGCATAACCAGGCATCGTCTCACCCCACTGAGCACGACAACGTCTACACGAGACAACATTCCATAAAAGAGCATCAGTCCATAATCTACTACAACTGGCATCCATTGACGAGGGGCGTCCCATATAGGGGCACGTCCACCAGACTCATTTCGAGGACGAGTTCTCATGACCATTCATGCATCCATCCAATCCCGGCCAAGACATCGTGTTTTGCACTCAAATATCTCAATTAAAATAATGTACTTGGCCCATTTCCTTCGTATTAAAAACATACGGTGAACCACCGGCCGTGGTGGCGCAGTTGGCTTGCGCTCAATCCCTCTCACGAAAGGGAGCGAGTTCGAATCCCAGCGGCGTCATTTGGTGATTTAAGTGTGCTACCGGGGGTGGTGGTTTCTCCCGCTTAAGGCACCTGGGGGTTTACGCTAGGCTACCGGCTGAGGCGGTTCCTCCAGCACCAAAAAAAAAAAAAAAAAAAAGCATACGGTGAAAATAATCGTGTATGAATACACAGTCAATTTGAACCAGAAAAATTGATACCTTTTTTTTTTTTTTTTTTTAAATCCCACTCTTTGATATAGTCTTAAAACCATTTTTGGTGTTAAAACCCGACACTCGAGATTTTTTAATTAAATAACAAAATTTCACAATTTTGGAATAAATAACCAAAATTCCAATCACCACTCAATTTGCACAAATTAACATTCAATTGCATAAACTAAGCACACCACTGCAATTAACACAAAATTCCAGTCACCGACTATCCCGGTATAATTTCCAGAAAATATAAAATAATTAAATAAATACCAAAAATAATTAAATAATGCAATTTAAATACAATAAATACCAACTTAGGCCGGAAACGCTAATCTAACAAACTAAACGGGCCTATAAAATTTCCGAACCTATCTAGATAAATAGCACAACCTCTTTAGCCCCTAATCAATCTATTCTAACCACCTAACATGCATAATTAAGCGATTAAATCACTAACCTAAACTAACTAACCATCTAATCCCTAATTAGCCTAAACTAATTATCCACTAAGCGTCATTCACTCCCTAAGCAGAGTTTAGCAAGTAAACTCACCGGTTTAGCAGGCCGGTGAGTCCATGGTGATAGCGACGCGGAGGTGAACAACACTCAAGCCTGCAGCGACACCAATGGAGGTTCGGACGGGCCTAAAAACGGGCCACAAGCTCTTAGCTAGGGTTGAGCTTCGGCCACTGTCCAAGCGGCTGGTTGGTGCAGAAACGATGAGGAGGTGGTGAGGGAGGCTGCAACGGGTGACGGTAAAGGCAGATGGCGGCTGACGGCGACAAACGGCGGCCAAGCGCGCTCGGGTCGATGGCTTGGGCAAGAACGACAGCGCTGGACCGCGAGATGATCGCACATGGGCGGTGCGTGACTCGCAGGCAGCGGCGACGGCACTCGAACGGCAGCAGGGGGTGGTCGACAGGCAGGGGTTGCTTGGCTAAGTTTCTTTGGATTTTTTAGCTTTCAAAATACTCAACAATGGGGAAAAGAGGGAAGTAGAGGAAGAAGAAGGTAGCAGCAGCCAAGGGGGACCCAATATACCCCAAAAGTCTTCATAAACTATCCATTTCATCATTACTTGTCCCCACCAGCCATCAGCCCTATCCCTTTCCTCTTTTCCTTCACAAAACTTCCCCAATAAGACATTGCAGATGTCCAAAAGGTTACTGCACCCTTGGCCTACGAATTTGGACAATTTCCCTCTTCAATTTGATTCAATCCTCCTCTAGTTGGACTCAAATTGACCCCCATAAAATCAAACAAGGTGCCCTCAACCATCTTATGATTTTTCCTCGTCAATTGAACCAACTTGATGGCCAAAAACGTGACAAAAAATGGTCCTCTAATCTTCCTGGTCCAAAATAGCCTTACTTTGAATTTTTGCCAAAATCTCAGGTTTGCAGAAAAATCTTTGGAGGATGAGTCGATGTTTCTAAAACAAATTGTGACATGACAAAATTTTGAATTTCAGAAATCGGGTTCAAATTCGCAGTTAATTTTAACCGAGTGCGATTTTAACATGACTTGACTTACCAGGTAGCTTTTAAGAATTTTTAGTGCAATTGACCCATGATCGATTATTTTTTAGCCACATTGTGCATCTTCGACTCATTGGCGACTTTCGGTTGTCGTAAAAATCTCGAGGGTTCAATTACGAGTATAGGGTACATAAATGACAGAAAAATCGATATAGTATCATTCGACGAGAATTTTGCAATTATACACTTTAATCACATACCTCAGTTGAATCAACATATCTTCGATCTCTTATCGATTTTGACAGTGCCGTATTGACCCTTGCAAATTAGCATGGTTGAGCAATCGATTTCTGGTCGAGTTTTCAAGTCTATTGCGTTAAAATCCCTTAACAACTTCACCAGGTAAACTGGTTATCTCGTGAATGATTAGCTTAGAGAATAGAACTATAGGCGTGTCAATGAAAAGCCCAACTTATTTAATTGAAAACAAAACCTGAAAATCAGGATGTCACAATTCTTCTCCTCTTATAAAAATTTTGTTCTCGAAATTTAAACCATTACAAATCTTATACAAAAAGGTGGAGGTACAGTCGTCTCATCAAATCTTCACTTTCTCAGGTTGCTCCTTCTATACCGTGGTATTGCCAGACCACTTCAACCAACGAGATTGTCTTGGTGCGCAGAACTTGTTCCTTCCGATCTACAATATGAACCGATCTTTCCACATATGACACTCTATCGTCCACGTCTAACTCTTCAAAATTCAGTACGTGGGTCGAGTCAGGTTCATACTTTCTCAACATCAACACGTGAAAGACGTCATGCACTTGCGCCAATTGTTGGATGTATGCCCTAAAGCTACTATGTAATAGTTACATGTTAGGGATTTTAGTTGTACTATCATTATTATTATTTAATTAATGGCAATGACGTATTCATTCATTTGTCCAATTATTTTATATTTATGAATGATTTCATAAGATCAGTTGCAACTAGACCTATTCTTGAGACGTCAAGAATATATGTGACGGGTTTATAGTTAGGCTGAATCTTTAAACCATTCCTGGTCAATGGATTATTTAGTGGATATTTATAATCCTGCTGAGACCGGTGTGTTCTTAACTTCACCATTAAGTATTGGATACTTAAGGGAATGATGAGTCACATGTCATTGGTTATTATGATGCATGAGTTAGAACACAAGTGTTTGTATTAGATAAGTTCACTGAATATGACGCATATGGAACGATTAGCGACATGGAAGCTTTTAACGTGGTCAATGTCTAATTGTTCATGCTTTGGTCTTGTGTAAATAATCCTTAGACCGGAGGCACATTGTTAACTTGTGTGTCGAACAACTATGGTTCACAGGTGCACGTAATGCTGGGTCGTTGATCCGTCTTTGTACCCAATGGTCATAGTTTGTTCATATACGAAGTTGCACGTGTGCATAATATGGAATCTGTCTCCTTGTTACATGCAAGGTATAATAATGATGTCCTATGCAATATAATTATGACACTGCCGCGAACAGTGATTCGATTGATGATAAAGAAAGAGAATTCTTGGTTCAGTTTTCATTGAAATCATCGACCAGGGTTGTAATCGAGAATAAATTGTTCATGTCTCATATAAAATGCATGTCAATTAGATTTGTGCATATGATCGAATTAGTGACTTGACAAATATTCCATGGTCTTTGTTTGATCAGGACATAATAAATTACACTGTAGCCAAAACTGACAGATTTATTACGTTCTTAAAGCATTCACACTATCTGGGTAGCCATGACATATTGCTAGATGTCAATCATGGCTTATAGGACCCAAAGATTAATCGGGACAATTAATTATTTTGGGAGTACTAATGTGTTAGTACAAATCTTATTACCAGCTTAGTGATGAACCTAGGAATGTCACACACCATAAACAATTAGAATAACGTGAAACAAGAGAGAAATAATATTGCAAATGTGTTTGCAATTACTGCAATCAAATTGAGTCGACTTGAAATTAAATTAAACGAGATTTAATTTAATTTATATTATAGTCACGAGCCTACTTGCATATTATGCAAGAAAATAAATCTTCAAATCAATGATATGGCATTGGCTTAGCAAGCTGAAAAGACAGTACAGTAAACGATGGCCCTCCGAAAGCTCCAAGTGTTAATCTTTCATTTCGAAATTCAATCCGTGAAACCACGAAACTGAAAAGGACTATACTTTATAAAAAAAAAAAAAAAAATGATGGAGAAACTAATATACCACAAAGTGCTTGTTATAACCCAGAAACCAAAGAACAAGCTACACAAAGCACAATCGCAAAACTCCTTCTGGACTGAGATTCCTATATTTTAGTCCCTTATCAATGAAATTACTCCTTATTGCACAAAAGAGAAATGGAAGAAATTTTAAAATTAACTTCCTTCGATCTAAGTTGTTGGTCTAGAGTGTATTTAGCCTTAACAAGATCATCGTTTCTTGAAAATTTCAATTATTAATGAAATAAAGTGACATACTTTAAGAAAATGTTCTTAATGAAATCAGCTGTCTTCATGTATATACTGATGAGAAAACTGTTATCAGACTTTGAAGCTGACAAAACTTTCTGCCTCTTTTGCCTATCTTAATAACGGTTTGGATATAAGTTGTTTATGAGGAACAATTGAAAACTTTTGTCAAAATCTATTATATCCTAGAAGTTTATCTTTCTTTGATGAGTTCAGAATGAGATCGTGTCAAAATCAAAACAAGGAAGAGTCCAAAATTAGACTTAACATGGTTGCAACACAGATCCATAATGAACTTTATTTGGAAATTATTCTATAGCGACTAGTTTTTTGGTTAAGGATTTTACTTATCATATAAAAATACATTGATTAAGTCAATTACAAATTGACAAAATCAATCATGAAGATAAGTTCTTATATGAGGAAGCATCATTTATGGAAACCAAGATTCTGATTGTATGGACAACCACAATCAAGTGGAAATTTTAAACGCCATAAAATCCCTTTGAAAAATTCTGTGCAAGGTCAGCTTGGAAGAATTTTCTTTGAAGAATGTCAATGGCTAGTGTTGCATGGAGGTGTATTTAAAGGAGGTCATTTAATCAAGATGCATGGGAATGTAAATCTAAAATTCCAAAGTTCGAATCTGTTCTCAATTACTTGTCTTCATCTGTGAGAGTTGCAAATTGTGATCAAGAGAGAAAACACAAAAAGTCTCTTCTCTTAACTCACTCTATTTAAGTCTGTTGCACACTTACACATTTTAGTGTTTCGCGATACTGATTCTGATTCTCTTGCAGACTTTGCTAGTAACTTATTTTATTCCACGTTTATTTATCAAGATTTCTTTTAAACATCTTTCCACCCCTTTAGGCGATATTAGCTTTATTACATACAAGTTAAGGAAACACACTTTCACATTCACAAGGAACAACAAAACGCAGGAATACACATTTGAAAACATCCCCAAGTGCGAAAACAATCCTCTTCTTATTATTCTGTTTTTTTGGGTCCAGGAAGCGCTGAGATGATGGTGAAAGTATGATGATTGCCAAACCGCTTAGGCAGTTGGATAATCAGCTGTCATAGCAATGCCACATAGCCCTTCCACGGCATCGATATCTCTTTTCATCCTTATATATCCATTCTCGCCCCATCCGGCACCCCACGAATTCTTAACCAACCAGTATT
The DNA here is from genome assembly GCA_014182395.1 of Eucalyptus sp. ANBG9806169. Lineage (NCBI taxonomy): Eukaryota > Viridiplantae > Streptophyta > Magnoliopsida > Myrtales > Myrtaceae > Eucalyptus > Eucalyptus sp. ANBG9806169. The sequence goes on along the minus strand of CM024576.1, from coordinate 6,337,056 downwards.
TGGTTTCATCGTCGCTAGTCCCGTGCCCAACTACGGTGACACCGTGGTCCAGATCGGTCTGACAGTCGCCAGTGAAAACTCCCCCCGAGTAGAACTGAAAGAGAAGTCCATCAGCGTCGATGGCAACCGAGACTGGTTGGTTAGCAACGGCCTGCAAAAGAGCCGACTCGTTATTGGAAGGCACTTCTTCGTAGCCGGTGATCTTGGCAGCAGGAGATGCCGCTTTTCCCGCATCGCAAGTATCGTTGACTGCTTCGTAGGGATAATTAGCTTCAGTCGTAAGGCCATCGTTATCAATGATGAACTCGAAAGCAGCATCCATGAAGCCGCCTGCGCCTCACAATCCACTAGTTCTTGCACAGATAAAGACACGAGGTTTCCCGTCGTAAGCTGGTGGATCCCTTCTGTAGCTGCCACGGCAGAAAATGCTCAACAGCATCCTGAACATCGAGGAAAATAAAGAGATGGTCAGTATTGATATGGAAAGGACCAAATCAGGTGATTGTTAGATTCATTAGGGTTTCGAGCATGAAAGTTTGCTGCCACACCGCATTGCCTTGGTCCTTAACGGGTGTGACGGCTCCTTTCTGTCTCCAATCCACGGTAGACGGAACTGCGGTCACATTTTCATACCTGAAGGACTTTGCACCAGATGAACTCACAGAGGACGACCTCTTGTATCCATTTTGCGTGGCCTTGAACTCATCGTTGGTCAGGTCCGTGATCCCATTGATGCCTAGCTTGTAAGGCCTAGCATTGTTCTCGTTAAAAGACTCGATGAATTCAACATTGTTCTTGAATATCATGAAACGCCTCTCCTTCTCACCATCGTCTTTGTACACACGGCCGTGATGAGCCATCCACTGTTCATGTCTTTCTCGCATGGAAAGCTCGTGTAGCTCGCGCGCCCATGCCTGTGAGGCATAAAGCCCCAAAACCATTGCGGCCACGAGGATAAACTTACGATCCACAAAGAGTGCCATAAGAGCAGGTGATCCCATAAATTAAGGAGGATTGTGGATCTTCGAAGTTGCAAATGGGTTACATTGATTTGGGCAATGTTTGATCTCAAATTCATGCATTTTCCTTGATTTCCAGGCCGTCAAAGAACTGGGATGTAAATCAAAAAGGATTACGGGATCTTTGAAATTGCAAATAGGTTAGACCAATTTGGGCAATATTCGATACCAAATTCACGGGTTTTTTTTTTTTTTTTTTAATTTCCAAGCTATCAAAGATTTCACACATGTTTTGCAAATTTTCAGGAAGTGTTTTGAAGCTTCCCCCTTTTATCAATAGTTTTTCCTTAATTTTGTTATTTTATTTTAATTATTTGATAATTTCCTAAATGGCATTTCCTTTGTCTACTAGCTACAAGTATGACCACCCCTGAAATAGCACAAAGAATGAAGTCAATGATATAGGATCATCTTTCCTTGTTAGTCGCGCACATTTAAAAGGTACGGAAAAAGTTAAGAAATTGTCGGACCGGATTGAGAGTTTTGCTAAAACTTATTTTTCCTTAGTAAGACGATTGGTAATTTAATTGAGTCATGATTAAGTTCGAATCGTGCATTGAATAATTAACTTGTTTATCCTATCTGCAATTGCTACAAAATCCCAAAGTGATGGAATTGTGCCTTTCTTTCTTTGACCGACAAACATGTCCAAATCGCTGTGCACAAGTTCAGCAAACCGTAATTGTAGTACAAAGTCAACAAATTATGATCACAGTACAAAGTTCAAATTTCAATCAAAGTCCAATCTATTAGATAGTATGAGAATTTGTGGGACTATTAACAACTATTCCTAAAAACTTATATTATTAAATAAATACGTGATTTAATATTTAATTATTCCAATACTACCCCTCACACTTAGTGTGGTCTTGTTTTGCTTAGTACTAAGCATGAGCATATTTAATTGTGAAAACTAGAAGGATTCGAATTCAAGACCTCCAATTCCGGTACCATGTGAGATTTGATAGGATCACTACCAATTATTCTAAAATCTTAAGTTGTTAAATAAATGCGTGGTTTAATATTTTAATTATTCTAACAAATAATCATGGTCATATCGATGTGAAAATATCTAATAGGACAGCCTCCTTTGAGATCGTATTACTACGATAATGCCAGCGAAACCAACCGGATGAGTCTGGTTTCAGCTAGAAATAGAACTTAATGTTTAATATCTCTGCTGATAAAGCAACTTCTTATCAAGAATTAGTTGCCTTAATCACTATCCTGGATATAAGAATGACCACGTCATCAACTTAATGACTCCCATTGCCGGGTGAAGAAGGCCTCGTCCTTTTTTCAATGAAGAACAAGACGATAAATGTCTATAAAAACAATTTAGCTACTGTTCGAGATTTTTTGGCACAGCAAAAGATTACGTAAATTTTCTCTTCTCTATCTGCAATCCCATCTGGTGGTATTTCTGAAATTCTGACTAGGTGATGTTCTGGTCACATACTTTCCTTATCCAAGCATGGCATCTGAGTTCAAACCAACAAACAAGGGGAGCAGCCACCTGCGGATACACGATCTTTCAGCTTCGAAAGCATCGATAAATCACACAGAAAAAACATTCGAAATTTGACTTGAATTAGTTCTCCTACCTCATAAAGCGGGACCCGACTCATACTTGGCAAAGATAGGGAGTAGACACTATAAAGATGAACTTGAACTAACCCCTTGCCGCGATTCTGCTCATTATCTGCCCATCAAATTGGCAAGAGCCTGAATCAAGGACTTCGGGTCATAGACAACACCAACCTTTGGATCATGTATGGAATCAACAACTACCTGCACAGATTATACAACATATGAACAAGAAGTCCGATGCAATAGGAGCAATACGTAGTTTATTAGATCCCTGCTCAGGTCTTTGGTTATACTGGCTGTCCTCAACATTACAAGCTCAAATGAGAAGAGGACATCACATGGGGCTTCGAGGACAGTCTAACAGAGGATGAGGCATGGATCATGAGACTCATGAAGAAGGTGCTTTGAGATGTTATCCCAGGGAAGATGGTAAAGTTGGGGACAAAAGAAGGCAGTGAGATGGTTCTGGCCATATATTTCTTTCAAATTTGGGATCAAGTAGCTTTATGAAACCAAATCACATGTATCCCACCAATATATACTAAATCACCGTACAGTGTATAAATGTCAATAAAGCAAATGTTTGACAAAAGAAATGGTCAAATTTGCTAGAAATGTTGAGCTTGTCATATTAACATACCAGATCTATCAGACAAAAAGTACGACCAAATATAAGTTCAATTGAATATTTTTGTTTGATGAACAAATTAAAATGCTGAACATGAAAAAAGACTTGACAGATCCACATACGTACCACATTTGAAATACCTTGAGTAGCCAAGTCTTCAATGTCCACTGGAATTGTACCGTCTTTTGGCACAAAAAGTGTATTAATGTACTGACTCGGCTGCAAGATATGACAAATGCAATGAAAAACTGTTAAAGTACTCCCTGCATCATCAATCTAATCTAGCTCTCCATCTACCTGATTTGAACCTTATCCCATAGGGGTAGATATTTAAAATGGATACCCATTGTGTGGCCATGATGAATTTTACAAAATAAATGTGCAACTCATATAAAATATCTTCAGCAAAGCACACGATTTACTCTTCAGCTAGAATAATTGCACTAATCTACTATCATTCAAAATTGATAGTAGCAAGAATTATTCTTAAGAGCAACTTTGGATTAACAACATCAGAGGACAGCATCATACAGAGACACTGATGCCATGTTTGGTAAGGTGGAGAAAGTGGAGGGGACGAAATTCGAAAGTTGAGAACAAGTTGAAAATTTTGTGAGAGTAAAAGAGAGAAAAACTTAACATTTTTAAAATTTCCTCTCCTATTTTTCTTTCCCCACCCTTTCCAAACAAACCCTAAGACAAATAATTTCAGTATCGTTTAAAAAAAGCAGGAGGCTTCCAGCTCCTCGAACCATGTATTACATCTAGTGGTTCGAAGCCAAGCAAGATTAATCTATTGCGAGTTAAGATCATTCCTGATTAATAGGAGGAGAGAAACAGTAAGACATGAAGATGACATCATGTTTTACCAAATGAACAGATTAAGAAATATACACTGAAGGTACATTCCTTGTATCAAGATGAAAAGATGTAATTGTCTGTCAGTGCAACTAGAGCCTTGAATAGACAAGGTGCAAAGAAACACTGAATTCAAATTCAGCACAAAAACTAGACAAAGCATGCTGAGGAGGATTGTTGTTATCTTTAACTTCAAAATGTGGAAGTATCTCCAGAAAAAGTCAAATATGCTATCTGTTTCTGCACATTGCATTAAGATGGCAGAGTTGTATCATCACATCCACAATCGTTCTAGCACTCTAGACACTGTATTTAAGATGTAATTGGATGATGCAACTTACGAGATTTTCAAGAGAATTATTGGAATTCCCATAAGTCCGATTTAGGGCATCTGTAATGGCCGTTACAAAGCTTGAAGCAGAAAAGCCACTTGTCTCTCGATCATGGGAACCATTCAATAGTAGCACCTATATCAAGATAATACACGATAAGCTAAGATAGCAGAAAAATTTGTTCCCAGACATAAGAATGTAAGTATCTTAACAACAAGAGAAATGCTAGATGCGTTTGGAATATTTGTTAAATCTGGTATATAAATATGCTGTAAAATATCTAATGGTGAAACTGACTTGTCTCAGGCACCCTGCTTCACTAGACAATCAAGCACCTCCAAGTGTATTGTCCCATCGTTTAGTAAGAAATCATTGACCATAGTAATAATGATATATAATTTAGGAAAAATAGCTTATCATGGAAATTTGTTAAATTAAGTTGCAAAATTAAACAAGCACATCAATATCTAATGCTATGAGTCAACAGCTGAGCTTCTGTTGCACTTGTAACCTTTTCTTTTCTTTTTTTTCTATTTTCCCCACATAGATCATTAAGTTACACTGACAGAAAGATACCTTGGGACATGCCTGGGAAGAAATAATCTCTCCAATCCCTAATAGCACCTGGGAAAGAGAGCAAGTGGTTTAATTTCAACCAAAAAGGAGAAGAAAAAATTGTGCTTCTGAACAATGAACATCCGCTAGTACACTGTAGGAAAACTAATGCTACCAAGTAGATGGTTAAGTTGCAAAAGGCAAATGATTGCCAAAAGCTCATTAATTAAAAGTATATCCATCATACCGAATTATAAAGCTGCTACTTTTAGGAGCATACATATAAAAAGTGAATAAAGAATGATTTCCTATCATCACAAGGTGAATTCATTTATCCAGAGAAATAAAAAAGAGCTGTCCTGAGTACTTATTACCAACCATGTCAACTCCAATGATTGAGCAAAATAAAAGGTAACATATTGGTTTACTTTCTCAGATGAAAGGAAAAAAAAAAAAAAAAAAAAAATAGAGAGAGCATTCAGCATTACAATGAAGCTGTCAAACCAGAGAGAGCTGAGATAGGAAGAAAAATCAAAATCATCATATAACATTAGACACAATCATTGCCATGTACAGGAAAAACTTGTTATCTAATCAAAGATCAAGACATGTTTTATCATGATATTGTCATGCACTACTTGAAAGCAAATTGTAATTCGTTAACTATGAATAAAAAAATCAATTGATCATACTACGTTTTGGATACTCTTCTGGCACTTTCTTATTAGATACTGATTTATACTTTTAATCATTTTCATTCAACATAATTCTCTTTGGGAAAAGCTGCTAATTCATCATTTAAATTAATTGTGATTTCTAAAGTATATCCATTTATTCTCCTTTGATATGTCAAAAAAATTATTTTACAAAATATATTTTATTCTCTTTCATCTTCCATTATTTATTTTAGCAATTTGCTATTGGTGAAAGCTAACACTTGTCTCGAGTTTTTTCATCCGGTGAAATTAATTCTTCATTAAGATTTTATATGTAATTATTAGTGTAATTCTATTAATTATTCTTTTGGAATTACAACGCAAAAATGGGAAGTTGTACTTAGATTTTATTAAACTGCGCCACCCACCAGTACCATCGCTCCCCTCTCTCACTACACCCCCTATGCCCAATTCTTTCACCTCTCTCACACACTAACACGTGGCTTATTGTGGGAAGGGAATTAGCGCATGAGTATATGGAGATTATAAAATTTGTGAAAGTTAACTAAAATAACTTCCTAACTAGTTTATAGAGAGAGAGAGAAAGAGAGGGAGGGAGGGAGGGAGAGGGAGAAGGGAAGGGTAGGAAGCAGAGGGAATAAGATGGAGGAAGATGGATCTTAAATAAGGATGACATATTCTATGACAGATTCTAGCAATACATAACACCCTACATAAAATGGAGACTTATCAGTCTCACTATGGTCCCAGAGAGTATGCACTAAAACCACAAAAGCAAACACAAAAGATTAGAAATCATAAGTTAGACACTTAAGAATCACTATCTCAAAATTATTTGATGCTGAGGAGGGGTAGAGGATCAACAGGTACACAAGGGAGGGTGTTAGATTATCGATTCGAGCTACATATGCAACCCTAAAAGACCCAAAAGCTGTGAGGTCATACCTTTCCAAGAAAATAAAAAGGTTCTAATAGATTGATACCCATGCAGCAACTAAAGCTTTAGTCCAGGAAGGAAACAACATTGATTTCCAGTAAAAGACAATATCTCCAAAGTTTTAAAGATAGTTGAGTCGAGATTACTATGGATAAACCAGTTCACAATACCAGAACACAAAAAGCATCATTTGATACAAAACCACACTATTCTTACCAGTGAAGGACAAACTGATGTGAAAAGAGATCCCATGGCATAAACAATGCAATCAACAGTTCTCAGCTGGTCCAGAGCAGCCGGATTGGCTGAGGGGTAAACCTATAATGACTAAATCATCATAAGTTCCAGATGAAATAATGAAATGTGTATAAACAACAATCACTTAAAATCCATTCTGTTAAAGCATACAAGGAATGTTGAACTAGTTTTCCTTGTGCCAGGCAAAAATGTGTATGAGAAAAAAACACTTCCACATACTTAAGGTGTTTCTCATGCAGGAAGACTGAAAAAACCAGCCAGAAACAGCTGTGCTTGATTCTAGGAAGCACCAACACTCTCTGAAAGCCTTCGTGTTGTGTCTGACACTCCGACATATGTCCGATACCCTCCGACACTTTTCAACACTCGGTCAACACGTGTCGGAAAATCTGGCACTTGGTCAATTCTCCCGACACTTTGACACACGAGTTGGTTCCGACATGCAAGTTCGGAACTCCAACATGCAAGTCAAGAATTCTGACATGCGAGTTCGGAACTCTGACACATATGGAGCCAATTTTAAAAATTTTCAATAAATGAAGAGTCAAAATGTAAATATGTAAGAAATAATAAATAATAAAAATAATAAGGAAAGAAGAAAAACCTCGTCTTTTCTTCTCTTTGGACTCACTTCCCCTGATACAAAATTCACCCCCCAAGTTTATTTTTTGTCTCCTCTTCCGACATACTCTGACATGCAGTCCAGAATGTGGATTGCTTATTTTTTCCCTCCAAGTTTTATAGATTATTTGAGAGGAGTTGAATTTGTCAAATTGAAACAATGAATGATATTAATAAATGGTAGATTAATGTTTTTAATGTAAATTCATTCTAGCATTTTTTTTTATTTTTTATTTATGATTTGAATCAAATTAATTTGATTAAAAAAACCATAAAAAAGATAATTTATCATGTATATATAAAAATATATATTTAATATATCAAATGTCCCAATGTGTCGGAATTCTCTATTTTTTTAGAAACGACGTGCCGGGATGTCGTGTTGCATGTCGTATGTCGGTGCCGGTGCAACTTAGGCCTGAGCTAGGAGCACAAAACTGTAAACTTAAGATAAACATAATTATCATGCATATCGTCCAGCAACCTAGATAGAAGCAAGCAGTACATGAAATTTCTGTAGTAGACCAGAAATATCTGAAGAGGAGGAAGAAGGCATTTATTACGATAAAGAAGAGCTCTTATTGCTATAACTATGCCTTAAAAATTATGCATGTTAATTAAATTTCTCTTGATTGCTTTGCTCCACCTTTTCCTTGTTTCAAGAGGATTTAAAGAGTGAAAATTCAAAAGATGCTGGTGGCAAGTATAAAATCTAAATGTTTAAGATCACATGGTCATCTTGTGCTTTCCGACTTCAATTCCCATTACCAAAATAATGAGAGTAATGAAACTTAAAGAAAAGCACTCGAGATGATGAAGCTTCACAACCTTAGTAAAAAGACCTAGTTTTGAAGACCTATTCAAGAATGACATGGCACGTAAGTGTCATCTATCTCATTTCATGTGAAACAACAAATAATGTTGCTTGTCCTTACCTCATGCAAAGAATTTGTGCCTTCACTTGACAGGTAAAATACTCGTTTTATTCTTGAAGGAAGCGCAGGACATGAAGAGCATTCCTATGCACAAGCAAACAGCAGCATGATAAATTGACTGGTTGTTACATGAAACTAGCAATAATAAATGATTGTAATAGAATATTTCTACAGTTAAATTTTTATACATACCTTCTTGACAGGTTCCATTGTCCCTGTGGTTGGATGAGAAATTTCATTCTGACCACGAATGACAGTACCATCCTACATGCAAGATAAAGAGATCAATGTATAACATGATACCATCTGGCACAATAATCAAACTTTGCTTCCTTTAAGGATGGATGAACCTCACTAATCAGTTGGTGAAAGTAAACCTTGGGAAAAGAAGAATTATACGCACAAACTTCACTTCTAAATAAAGTAAAGAAATATTCACGTTAACCATCCCTATGTTTACTTAAATTACTGGCATAACTACTAAGTAAATGTAATCTGTAGTCCATCCCCTCATCTAAAAATGCTTGGCTTCTTTATGGCAAGGTCTCTAGCAACAAAATTCATCATTGCGTGATCAATTAAGTGATTAACTTATTGTGTCATTAAAATCAAAGAAAAAGAACTGTTCTTAAATAAGTATATTGAGAAGATAAGCAAGAATTTTAATGATGCAGCCTGTGTTCCCATGTTTTTTAATGAAACCTACATGTCCTTGATATGACTGATAAAGAACGCATTTCAAGGTGGGCTGGTGGTCATGCCTGAACTAAGACATTCAGATGCTTTATTGAGGAGATGTCATCCAGATATGGAGAGTCAAGTTAAAAGCAGCACAGAAAGAAGTAAAAAGACATGAAAGAAGACAATAAGGAAAGATAACAAGCACTGAGAGCTTGCATATGGTTCACACAGAGTCAAGCCCAATGGCATAAAAGGAATCATTTAACTGCTCCACCTAGTGGGATGAGCCTTGGGTTGTTGTTGCACTCACCATGATGTGAGAAGAAAGAAGAAGAAGACAAAATCAAGCTTTGTCCCCAGAAAATTGTTCGTTTCTTCGCAATTGTGGAGCAAACATCAACAACAATTTTCAACAAAGTCAGCAGAAGATGGCATGATCTCAAACTAGAAATCCCTTAGGAAGTTTGCTGGAGTGTGCTATCCAACTAGGATATGATGCCAACAAAAAAATGTCAGTGAGAATATCAACTCTAGTTCTTTCCAGAATATAAGCATCTGCATGCCAGAAGAAGGTCTAAACTTAGGATCTGGCAACAGGTCATGCATCAAGTCCAGACTCTTGAATGAACAAGAAATTAATGCCAATGTAACTCAAAGCAAATATCTTATAACGAGTATTTATAACTTATAAGGACCATCAGATGACATTAGTTTGGACATGTAATCATATCAAAAGGTAATTAAGAGTAAAGAAATCACTTCCAAGCAAAGGTTGACAATATCAGTTTTGAGATAGAAATTGATACCCATAATTCACATCCCAGGGTGAGCCTGTCATTGGTAGAAATCACTGGGAGAACCAAGCTTTCTGATGGAATCTCTGAGACACGTGAAAACAAGAAAATTGCAGCATCTAAAGACTGAAAAAATATGCGAGCTCCTGCAAAGAAAAAATTCCCAATGCTGCAGGAATAGTCAGTAAATCTAGAAGGTCATAGATTATTGATACTGATGAATGTGTATGCGAAAGTTTCCTTTTCTCAACCAAATAAAAAAGAAAGTTAAACTTTTGAGTACCAAAAAGACATTGATGTAAGGTAACAAGATGGAAAGGCAGATATTTTGTGTTTGCAATGGGTGTAAGCTTCAGCCAACTACAAAAGTAATGCAACAGCTTTATATTTACCACATTAGATCAACCTCATATCATGTCAAGTAAGAAACCTATTTTCTCTGGCAGTGAAGACAAACAACTCAAGAGGTATTAATTGGACAGACTTAAAACTGCTCTCACAACTTCAAATACAGTGAAGACTGATCTTAAAAGTTCAGGAAAAGGGTTAATTCAACAATACGTAAGCAGTGGCTCAAATATTTCTCCCAAATGCTCATTTTCCCATGGCATTATCTGAAGTGATACTCTTTTAGTCAGATTTTTCTATATAACTGCCAACAATAATTCGTCATAAAAGCTTTCCCTGATAAAACTGCTATGCACAAGTATTTCAGTCTTGCAAGCACGAAAACCTCTGGAAATATAAGTTCATTGTTCACCTCACAACGCATCACACAAAAAAGAGAGCTTCCGTGTGATCTCACCTAGATACCTATAGACATCTGTAAAATTTATCAGCAATAATGTCCAGAAAGTACTCATCAAAGATATGGTCTACTGTAGTATTATCAAAAAAAGTTGAACAGCAATCACAATATACAGTGGGACAATTTCAACAGTTACCTGCCATTGCTAAAACAAAATGAATCATTAGGACGCCGAAGGATCTGTATTAACAAAACATGTACCACTCTGAGCCATACATCCGCTGAAGAAGATCAAAAGCCACTTAAAATTCAAATAAACAAATGCACTGACAGGTATATACAGAAACGGTAGCAGTCGGCAGGATCACAAACATATAGGTGGCACAGTGCAGCATTATACAACGATCACAATATTCACAACATCAAGAAAGTCCATAATCAGAGTTGAGTTTGTCGACATAATTTAGACAAAACTATTTGCATAGTTACTATTAGAACATATTGGTTAAATGAATAACTTTTACAGACTAAAAGTTCAGAATTTGAGTGGTAGCCATAATTGACAGAACAAAGCAGCAAGGGTTGACACATTGTCACAATTACACCGAGTAAACATACCTCATTCTGAAAGTAAACTAGAAAAGCTCTAATGGTTTCCCGATAGGGTCTTGAAACACCATCCCACAAGGAATGATCTCCTTCGACAACATCATACCTGCCAAAATCCCCGATTCATAAATCTCACTAGCTGCCCCAAGGCAGTAAGACCTAACAAGATCCAAAGATTCATCTAAGCAATCTATACTACGCAGTGAAATTGTTGATAGACAATTGACATAAAAACCCACAGCTTTCTTATGCAAAACTCTGCAAACTGCAGTCTTACAGGAGCTAATATAATGAGTATAATGACTAGGATCCACGGCACAGCGAATCAAAACTTGGATATTATTGGCAAGTAGCCACCACCATTTATGACGTTTTACATGCCTATCTACCTTAGGCAGCAGGTGGAAAACAGTGTTGGCTAACTTTGGCGGACAAGACTATTCAATTGGTATCTTAGTTAAAGCTTTGGCCAGAGTGAGAAAGGGCTCAATCAGTCATCACAAAGCAAAAATATTCACAACCAAGCACACCAAACATGAAGCACCCCTGAGACAAGTGCACTACCATTCTGACTTGGCTAGCTTCGGATCAAGTGGCAAGCGATGACCCAGTAATCTTCGGACGGAAAGGGCCTCCGAAGTGCTCTGATTCGACAATCTCAAACACCTTGACCTGATGTCTCCAACTGCTGGACCACCTACATTCATTTCCACATAAACTCACATTCTATAGATTCACCGACAAAATTTCCGTTCTTGTAATCTGAAATGTTAAAAGCATTCAGAGCAAAGTCCCGACATTGGAAAGATGACAGAACAACGAAGCCTTTACTAGTGTGTGCACAACAAAGAGCATCACTTTAGCGTGTGGACTCACTAATAGGCCTAAGAGCCTTGAATGGACATTATTCATCTTGACTAGACACTCAAGCTTGAGCTTTGAACAAGTTTTTTACGAATTCGTATCATGAAAAATTACGATATTCGGTCGCGTGACTTTAATTAACTTCAGATAATCATTGGTGCCCGTTCAGAGCGACTCTCAATCCGTATCCTGCTTGGAACAGTCTCACGGCCAACCCCAATCGTGTCGTCCCGCCTTCCCTCTCTTTCCAATTTTCTCACAAATTTCATCCCACCAAGTCCCCCAAATTCTCCCCCGCGAAAAACTCCTCTAATCCCACAACCCACAAAAGATTGAACAGCGGCGACCCAGCAGGCCGACGCGACAAACCCGGAAACCGATCTCAATCATTTCGAGAAGCAGCGAGTTACCCAGGACGCGAACAATCTCAGCCGTGCTGCCTCCGTCGTCGGAGACGGGGAGGACGTGGGCGACGCGGGTGGTCAACCTCTTGAGCTCCTCGACCACGCCGTTGAACGCGGTGCCACCTGCAACAACAACAACAACATCAAGTCCCGACCGAGCACGAAACCTCGACAATGCGCGGACCCAGAGACGCCGAAGAGAGAAGCGAGACCTGAGAACACGAGCAGGGAAGGACGGGTCGGGTTGGGCTCGGGGCCGGAAGAGGGATGCGAGGGAGGAGACGCCATGGACACCGCGAGAGACCTCGACGACGAAGGGGACGAAGGAGGAGAGGAAGCAGGGAAGTGGGCGGTGGGCAAATGATGATGATGGAGGAGAAGGAGCTTCCTGTTGCAAAGCGAGGGACCCAAGCAGCGATCCGCCATAATCGCGAGGAGCTTGCGACGCGCACCACCCGCCGGAGATGCCCCGTGGAGCACATGAGCCGCTGCTTCGGGGAAGGGGCCAAAAAAAAAAAAGCCTTTGCTGACTTGTCAATCCCGACCGGCCACGTCAGCATCGGTCGTTGCCCACATGGCGTGGGTCCGCCCTCACTGACGTGGAGGCCGGTCTGGCTCATTCTTCTCAATCTTTCTTCTTAATCTTTAGATTATATGAATTTCAAATAAAATTCGCATTATTGAACGATGAAAATAAAGTGGGCAATATGGGTTTTTCCTTGACATGCCACTTATCTTCAACCTATGTTATATTTTGGCTAGGTATGGCTGATTCAAGATTTTTTTAATTGAATTATCTTGACTAACTCTTTCCAATATTGTTCATCATGCACCGATATATTTGTGAGTGTTCCTCCCAAATTCGAAATTGGAAATTATCATACAGATCTCAAGATTTTTGTAAATGGTTTTACGCATATTAGAGAGAGGCTTTTTATGATATCAATTTCATCGAGACCCGTGAAAAAATTTTAGAAGGGAAAGAAGATAGAAGTCACTCTATGAGACAAAATCATCATGTATTCTGAACATATGGTATCTTTTTTTCCTATTTTCCTTTCTTTTTTTGGGGCTTCCTTGCTTATTCAACAGATCCATCAATAGGGCAAGCTTTTCGAGCTGGTGCTAATGACCAGGGTCTTGAGCCCCGAGGGAGAGCCTGGGGCACCACTCGCTCTCTTCGTGATCATCTCCATGTTCTTGTGAAGGCTCTCCTTCACCAGCCTCTGCATCATCTTCCTCCCTTCCCGGACATCCCGGTAACGCACCGGCGAGCCCATCGGGGCCCTCCCCACCTGTGGCCCCGAGTGCGGGCCCATCTTCGTCTGCCGCTCGTCCTTGAACCACTGGAGCATCTTCAGGGCCCGCTTCTGGGCCAGCTCGCTCCCCAGCAGGGCCACCTCGAGGAGGACCGGGACGATCCCCGACCTCGCCATCTTCGACCTCTGGGCCGCGCTCTGGTAAGCCAGGATCATCAGGATGTGGGCCGAGGTCTCCTGGCATCTGGGCCGGTCCTCCCACGTGAGGACCTCGATCAAGCTCTCCGGCACCATCGGGCTATCTTTCAAGGCCCGTTTCCCCGGGGAGGTGACCGCGAGGTTGGCCAGCGTGGCCAGGGCCTTCTCCGCCAGATCCTTCGACGCCGACGCCGACGCCGCCGTCAGGAGCGCTTCCGCCACCCCGTTCGAGGCCAGCTTCGAGGCGTTCTCCAGGGCCGCGGACAGGTTGTGCAGGGCCCCCAAGCACGACTCTTTCGTCTCGTGGCGCGACCCGGACGATTCGAGAGCGGACAGAGCGAAGGGTATGATCCGGGACGACTCGAGAGGGGGCAGCAAGTGGGCGCTCTTCAGGGAGGACAGCGACAGGAGCAGCTCCGCGAATTCGTGTCTTGTCTGTTCGTCCACTGCGTCTTTGCTGCTTGGCAGTGTCTGGAAGATTCCTGCTTCCGCCATGAGTGCCTTGTTCCTGGACAAAAAGGCCTGTCAGATATGGCTAGTTGCCAAAAGAATAGATCACCACCACAAAGGAAATCAATAAAAAAAAAAATATAAGATTAAATGTACTAAAGTCCTGAACTTTCACGAAAGTGTAACTTTAAAAAAAGTAAAATCGAATTTTAAAATTTATCATGACAATACAATCGAGTATTAACATTTTTAAAAAGTGCAATTAAATCTTAAAATTTTTCATAAATTTTTTATAGGTTATTATAAACGGAATGAGTTAATTGGACAATTTTAACAAATTTTAGAACTACATTACATTTTTTGAAAATTTTAGGATTCGATTGTACTTTCGTGATAAATTTTAGGACTTTCGTTGCACATATCCCAAAAATATATTTGAAAGCAACTAATCAAGGTGATTTCAAATATATTCTTATTCGAGCACTCGACAGGAATCTATAACATCATCTTGTAAATCGCCCTTTTGCATTTCGAGTATTATACTTTCGATTCGGTATCTGGTCCGATTTTTCCACATGATACACTTGCAACATGCATTCAAGGCAGTTCGGTGAAATGAAACTCAGCATGGCTTTGTCTACAAAATAGAGATGATAATTTGTTTCCTATCTTAAGATCAAGAGGTGGGCCAAAACCAGACAATTCACCTAAAAAAATGCCTGTAAAGTCAAAAGAGAATCTCTTTGGTTGATATCTAGGCAGGGCGTTAGGTCAACACATGGGAATTTTCAATGGTGGCAAAGACCAAATGCAAATGCAACTTTGTGGGATCTGAAACAATTTGCACTGAATCTCAAGAGCAATAGTTTATATCTTTCTTAGACATTATGTCTATAATTTTTTAATTCACCATCGTACACCTTCTGTTATACCTGCCCTCACAAAACCTAGCAAAGCACGTTAGTGGCGGGTCGGCGGATCGTGCGGCCTTTTCAATCGAAGGACAAATCCCTCGAAAATTTGAAATTCGCCACCGACCCGATTCGGACTTACTTTGCTATGTCTTTTTTATCTCGTAACCTAAGATTTTCGATAATATTTCCTAAATCAATTGGGCAAATAGGCAATTAGGTGATGTATATATTGGCTCAAAAGTCCAAATTCGCGGACCCTATCCTGAGAAAACCAACGACCACCCCGTGAAATCGACATCATAATTCATCCTCTAAAGTCAAAAGAGTGACGCTTCCGATGTGGCTCCATTCAAACCCCCAATCATTTCAGTGTTTTAGGCTACAAAATTTTCATTTTCCCTAAATTAAGGAAGCAAATTAAGAAAAAAATTGCTCATATTATAAGGATTTTATGGATGTAGATTCTTATGATAGAGCCTAATTAGCAGTTAATTTTTAAATGGGTTCCAACTAATGATCCTGATTTTTTAAGTAATATTAGGAGTTAGATCAACCACACTCAGCAAGCCTGTTGCCCCTCTGAAATTAGTGCCTAACCATAGTTGTTGAGTGAGATATGAGATCATGCCATGACAGAACACTTTTTTCATTAGTGCCCCTAATAAAAAGAATATCCCTCCATCTTTGTTTTTTCATTATTATTTATTGACATCTAAAATCGCACATTGATTGGAAAAGGCTGCTTTGGGCGATTCATCAGTTAGTACTCACCAAAAAATAATCGCCACACTTTGTGTGATTACTCGGAATACTCATTTTGAAAACTTAAGTCGCGTGAAACGGATCGAGGTATTATGTACTAAAATTTAAATAGATATTTTTGTAAACTAAATTTTGATAGTCCAAGCTAATCACTCGTGCGAAGACTTTCAATTGGACCCATCTTACACGTGAGCGAGTCTATTTACCCATTTCATTAGTAGAACGAACCTATACGATATTCTCTCACCTCGCTCATTCATCAATAAATTATTATTACCACAAATTTCCATCGCCACTCTAATGTCATCAAAAAAAAAAAAGAAAGAAAAAAAAAAGAGCAGCAAAAATTTATAAAGAATTTATTTACAAAAAATAGTGCACAAAATCTCATGCGTCAAATGATGACTTTATCGCAACAAAAAGTCGGGCAATATTTGTAGAATTTGGTTTATTCTGATTTTCGTTATTACTCGTTTATCCTTATTTTATTGCTCAAGAAAAATAAAATAAAAAAAAATTAATAAAAAGGGGAAAAAAGGAAAAAGAAAAATATGCATATGATAAGCGAAAATACTTACGTGTGATTTCCATTAGCAAGCTCAATCAGAGCTCGAATCGCTCCTCGTCGCGCACAATCTCCATCGACTCCAACCATGGCCACCAGAGACTGTACCACCCCGAGCTCTGCCATCAGCTTCTTCGCCCTCGCGTCCTCCCTCGCCAACCTCTCGATCTCCGCCGCCGCGGCCCGCCGCTCCTCCATGCTCCCGAAGTGGACTCTCTTCACTGCTCTCTGCAACGTGGCCGAACCGTCTTCAGTCACAGTGGTCCCACTGCCATCAACATGGCCTTTGTCATCGATTCCACGACGACTCGCAGAGCGGCCGGCAAGGCTGGATTGCTTCGGCGGCTTCCGGGCGGTTTTGGGGCGCAGGAACCGCCTCAGGAGAGCATATAACCGAAGCCACGAAGGGAGGACGAGGAGGAGAAGGATAAGGAGGATCTGGAACAGGTTTTGGTGTTTGTGGAGGTAAAGAAACAGAGAAAGACATATGGAGAGAGAGAGAGAGAGAGAGAGAGAGAGAGAGAGAGAGAGAGAGATGGAAACTGTTGCTGAGTCTGTTGCTGTGTCTGAAACTTTCTTCTACAGAGAGAGGGGGAGAGAGAAGCATGGAGCAAGAGAATTAGAGAGCAAAATGAATAAAAGAGAGGGAGCAGGGAGAGCACATGCAACAGAACAGTGATGTCCCCCCTAACCTCACTGGGCTGTCACCAATCATTCAACACAGCACAATAATTTTATGATCCTCCACTTCCATTTGGAGACAAAGGTGAAATTAAAAGCAAAAAAAAAAAGATCTTTTGAATTTATGGTGTTAGATGATTGACATGTGTGTATCGATGATCTGACTTTGTTTTTTAAGTATACCCATTTCCCTTGTCAGTGCACTTAATTATAAACACTAGGGTTTTGTTAAAAAAACATCGTGAGACGCTTGTTCATAATACATTTGATGTTGAACATTCTACTTTTAAGAATATGAATTAGTGAAATGCGAGTGCATTTACAACTATACGCCTTTCTATTTAACTATTAGAATATATGTTTTTGAGACCCAAATGGACATAATTACATGGAATAGATCTATACATCAGGATTTGAATCTTATACATTTTCGAAGCTATTTTCGAAGCTATTGCCTTACGTAAAGTCATGACTATTACATATGAATGTACTATGCATCATCCTCATGCAATTTGGACACCATTTGACACAAAAAGTGTGACACAAAGATGGCTGTCGTGAGCTTGAGGAAAGTGCCGGAAATCTAGACCGGTCCTAATTGGTTAGCACTCCACTATCCTTCCCCACCATAGGGTGGTACCTAACACGACCTATATCAGTGCAAGTCCCCCTTCTCTTATAAATATATTTTCGGCCATTTCTAGTTTGGATGTATATCGATCCCGGCCTACAAATTCCCAGGAAGAGCCGTGTTTTCTTGGCGACATGGCACTTGTGCCTTAAACAAAGTCTTGTGATGGCTTCGACAAGCGTTGCTTTTCGCTTGCGGGATCAATAACTGAAAGAGGACCACGAGGCATTTAATAAGGCTCTAAAATCTAGCTCATCGGAATGGACCACGAAGAGTCAAACTTTTCGATGGTTGAAGTAAATGTTCCGGTTGCCCTAAAAAAAGAACCAATAGAAAATTTCGCTTTTGCGAGAGGTCGAATGAAGTAGCACACTCTTCTCGTTTCGAACATTGCGAGCATTCAAAAGAAAGAAAAGGTGAGTTTCAACGTTGACGCCTGTCGCTGGACCCCAAAAGAGTAATGTAGATCCTTGTCTTATACCAGGGTTTAGGTTTTCTGTGCCAAATTTCTGATGATAACGCACGATGGCAACATCGGAGTTGATCCGTGAGCAGCCGACCTCGTTGCTCTTTTAAGAAGTCAATGCCTCGAGCCCCCAAGTCCTATAGTTGCCCATATTTTCCATTCACTACATTTATAAAATACAGGAAAAAGAAAAGGAAAAATTACACAACCAATTATAAAACTTATCAGATGCTAGTTCAATCTTGAACTTGTCAATTTGTCAATTTTCTGGGGGACTCAACCTCAAAAAAGGTCTTGTGCCAATCTTGAACTTTTCAATTTGTCAATTTTCTAGGGGACTCAATCTCAAAAGAGGTCTTGTGAGGTGAGGGGAGCCGTGGCGATTATAAAGCAAGTCTGGGACTACCTTGCATGGTAGGGAACAGGGATCATCATACACCTAGATTCACATTAACCTGGCTTTGATACCACTCTAGGGGAACTTAGCTCAAAAGGCATCTTGTGAGGTGAGGGAGCTGCAACGGTTATAAAGCAGGTCAAAGAGCTTCTCCCAAGCAACGTGGGACTACCTTGTATATCATTGGATAAGAATCAGCATACATAAACTTATACACGAAATCCCAATGTACTCTTTCCGGTTGATTTTCGCCGGAAATTTTTTATCTAGTAGTATGCCACGTTAGTCGGCTAGCATGATTGGACTGTCATGTCAACGATTTTGGATGAAAATTGGTCGGAAAGACTACATTAGAATTTTGACATAAAGGTTTATGACTAAATTGATGCAATTGAAAATTTTAGGACTACATTGGCATCTATAAAATAAGTTTAGGACTGGTTGGATAATATTTCCAAGAAAGAGAAAAGCTACCTCTATTTGTAGAAAGTCATTAAACAGCAAGTAATAATAACAACATTAGAAATAGAATTCGATCAGCACAATAATGATAATTGGTGTACATGAACTAACATGTCATCATCGATTATTGGGTATGTCTCGAATTTGGGCCAAAAGCTCGAGCAAGGATCATAACCTGAAGTCAAGGATTTTCTGAAGCGTTCGTGTGCAGGAGGAATAGGGCTGGACGTCTGGACTGTCGGCTGCTATAAGCAATAGAGAGTTTGATACAATGTAGGGATAAGTCGACCAACCAAGGCCAATAGGTTGGCCGATCCGACCTGGCGAGCGCCTACCACACCTTGCCATAAGCTTGGTAAAGCACCATAAAAGATAAATACAGCAATGGGGCATCCCTGCTTCACTATTATTAAAGATACCCCGTCCCCGCCTCATGCCCCACAGGGTTAATATCTGTGTGCCCTATCCACAACCCTAGTAAGTATGCAGATTTCCTTGCCCCACCAGCCTTGCCACCACAAAAATTTAAAGTTTGAAAATATTTACAAACATGATTTTATGTGTGCATTAATAATCTCTAGAAAAGATTTTCTTTAACACCTCAAATTTGGTCCTCATTTTCAACAAATCATAAGTTTGACCTAGGTTGATAGGAAATTAGACAGGATTTCACCGTTGATACACAAGGCACAAATCACCTTTAGACATGTAACTTGAGTGCTGCTAGTCAAAATGAGTCCTTTGGCATTTACATTACCACTCAAATCAAGAGTCAGTTTCAAACACTTCAAGGTCGATCACTTGTTTTTTGCAATGTTCGGAAGTTTGCAATTCACGTATTTCAATTGCACATCATGAAAGTAGAGATCGCAGGGGAGTCCAACGCAACAAAAATCAGCTTGATCAAATGTTAGATGAGGAAATTATTGCCGGTCAATTTTCAGTCGAATTTTTCAATAAAAAAAAAAAAGGCATCGAAACCCAAAGCCATACTTAAATGTTTCGCAAATGAAACAAAATTTTCCAGACCTCTAGATTATTGTGAATAATGATTTTTAAAAGTTTGAGTCACTGAAACGACGTTCGGCTAATAGACCTGAATCTTAGACCTCGATACAGGCCCAAACCTCTGGTAAGTGACTTTGCAATTTAATCTATCAATATTGAGCTCGATGGAAAGCCTCAACTTGAGCATTCCTGCGCCTGTCAACATGATTGTTCCAGCACCACATCAGTCTATGAACGTGAAAATTATAGGACCATGCCCAGGAATCAAGGCAGCCATGTTTGAGATAATGCGCATATCATTTGCTATTAACAACTCCCATTTCTTCTTTTGTGAATAAGCATTCGTTCCTAGAGCATTCTTTCATCAATAAACGAGGACTCTCACTAGTTTCTAATTTTGGAGAAGAAGAAATCTCTCTAGAAAGCTCTCTTGTCAAGCTTCTAGTCTTTAGTTTTTGGTCGGTTCATGAGGTACGCGATCCTTTTCATTGCAAAATATTTGGGGAAAAAAAGAGTATGAATTCGAAATTCTTCGATCAATGGTATATTTCAAACATATACCTTGGGTAAGAAAATAATTTTTTTTATCATCTTGTTTTGCAAATTTTTGCATGCATTTATTATGATTTTGGATGATTGATTTTTATTTATATTGCAAATATAGCTTGTCATAAATATAAGGTATTGCAATTTTTTTTTATTACTTGATTTGGCACGTGATAGAAATATCTGCTTTCCTTTTACGAAATGCATCAATAATATGCTTTTGAGATTTATAATCAAGAAAATCCCTTTAATCGTGAAAGATATTATTACATGTTCATTGATATTCTTGCTATATCCTTAGAAGATATCTTATATCTAACAAGTTTGATCCGCAAATCAAAGAAAGGTATTATGTGATATTTTTGCAAAGATTGTTATCTGTTATATAAGAACTTGTAGGTGGCAAAAGAATAAGTTTGAAATGGTTGATTAAAAAATTATGGAGATTTTGTACTATTTTTTGGAGGCTTGAAAAATTCTCTTTCTTGTGCAAAGTTCTTGCAAATTATTGAGCAACTCACTAATGTGTCATACAAAAGGTTGAGTAACTCTGAATTTAAATATTTGATAATCTTATATATGCTATTCAATTTATTTATTTGAAGAAAGTGCATTGTATATTACATGGATATTATAATAGTGTATTTGTGCAAAAAGTTTGTTGGGTTTATGCAGATTGAATTTGAGACGAGTCCAATTTAAAAAAATAAATTTCTATCTCGAATTTTAAAAATTAAATGATCATTGCGAATATTGTTGCTATGAAGGAAATAAAGGAACGACATATGTTTAATGTGCACAAGCCGCAACAAGTGCCTTTCGCAAATATTATTATGATGACGGGGAGAGAAAATGAATCCAAAAGAAAGGAGGAGAATCATGATCACCTTAAAAAGGCAACAAATTGAGGGGAGTATTGATTAAGTATGGGAAAACCTTTTGAATTGATCATGATCTTGACTATTATGAAAGAAATGAAAAGGTAAATGTGTTAGAACTTGTTAAGTTCTACAAAATCTGGTCAGTGCATCTTTTATTTCCCTTACTTTTTGTCCTTAACAAATTTGTTATTTACATTATCGTTTTATTATGACAAAAAGGGTAAGTGAATTTTATAATGCATCATAATTCTTATTAGATATTTGCTAATATACATGATGAACATAAGCTATATTACATATTTTTGGTGTTCGACTTACTTTGTAGAAGATGATGTTTCTGGAAATTGTGTTTCATACAAAATATATTTTGAAAATATTATGGAATTTGAGCTGAATTTTATATTCTCTATGTGATATCCTTTCCATTGTTATCACTTTTTTATTATGACAAAATGGGGAAGAGAATATTGATGATGCTAGTACAAACATCTAAAGGGGAGTGAATTGGTGTTTAAAAAAAGTCTTGACAAATAAATGCGGAATAAAATAAGTTGCGAGTAAAGTTTGGATAATGATAAGAGTTTGACAAACGAGCCACTAGACTTCTAGTAGATATTCAGAATCTGTTATGCGATGAAACAGACTTTTGAAATAACCTGTAAGTATGCAACAAATTTAAATAAGAAAAGTTAAGAGAAAAGAAGGTTGCATACGAAATTTATAGTGGTTCGGCTTAGATTAAACTTACATCCACTCTCCCATGCTAGTAGCCTTATGGTTGGATTTCTCTATATAATTAACAAGAGATTACAACTTTGAATGCAAACATTTAGTGATAGATCACATTATCTCCTTAAGTCACTCTTGTGATATTTCTCTCACGATTACAAATGTTTAAGCTCACGAAAGATAAGTGTGTGATCGAAGTTCGCTTAGACTTTGGAATTAAAAATTCTATGCTCTGTCTCTTATTTGCCCCTCGATCCTTGGTCTCCTTAAATACTTCTCCACTTTCAAACTAGCTGTTGACAATATCTAGAGGATCGTCTTCCAATTTACTCATTGGGCAGATCTATATCAAGAAGATTTAGTAGTCGTTGAGTGACAAAAGCAAAATCCTAAGTTGATTTGATCGCCCATATAAACAGAATCTTGGTTTTCATAAGTAGAGCTTCTTCATTTGGAAAGTTCTTGTCTTCAAGATCCAATTGTCAATCAATTAGATTGAGTCAATCAAAATCTATCTTGATGTAGAATCCAAATCAGATCACTAGCCGTTATATGTTTGGGGCTTATGTTACGTTCTGTCGAGTTGGCTTGTTCTTAACTTGTGTCTTGTTCTGTATGTAAAGTCTGAGTGTGTTCTATTGGAAGTAAAGTATAAGTGTCTTTTGTTTGAAGTAAAGTCTAAGTATCTTCCGTATGAAATAAACTTTACAATCTAGACATAAGTCTGAACATATTCTGCTTCTGAATATATTTAGCCTTAAGGTTTGGACACAGTTTGAATAAGTTCAGTTTCAACTTAGAGTCTATCTTCCGGTTCTTTCAAGTATAACTTCGACAATATCCTTTACATGTTATTGTTAGAAAAATCATCTTAAGGTGTTTTAAAGTCGACAAAACATTTCCATCAGTCTAGTCTAAAGACTTGCAGACTCTACTAGCAAAGTCTGAAGACCTCCAGACTCGAGTTTCAAAGTCTACTCTCATGGACAGTTTCCATACCGACAAAGTTAAACTTCTATTCTGATTATTTCAAATATGGTTTTTGACTCAAACGGTTAAGGAATATCTCACGACTGGAATTAGCACTTCAAGATCTTCTATTCGTATTCGAATAATCTAGATTCTCTAGATTCGCAATTTATACTTGGAAGGTTCTACTTATGAAAACTGAGATCATGATTGTATGGACGAGCAGGATTGATGGGCTATCGCCATTTTCCTTGAAGAGCTCGAGATCTCTTTTTAAATTGATTATGTCCAACGAGTTGATTGAAATAACTTCTTTGGAAGGTGCCAACGGTATTGAAGGCATGAAGAAGTATTTAAGGGAGACGCTCAAGTTGTTCAAGCGTGCCAGATAGAAGAATTCCAAAGTCTGAATCTCTTTGTTATTTTGTGATCTTATTCTTCGAGCTATACTTATAATCAAAAGAGAGACTAAAGTTTGGTGAGACCTTGAGGAAGTGTAGTAGAGTCTCTACACTATGGAATCAAGGGCGTGATACTGTAAATTCTCTTTTTGATTCTTAGTGAAATCCAGCCAGTGGGCTGTCTGTGCGGGAGAGTGGACGTAGGCTTGGTCTAAGCCGAACCACTATAAACTTTGAGTCTTGATTCTCTATCCCTAATCCTTTTACTTTACATTGCTTTCACTTACATCGATTATTGTTTTCAATCTCTTTGTCCATCATCCAATAAATCGTCTATACATTCTGTTACATTTTATAAATTTATCTTAATCACCTATCACCCCTCTCTAGGTGCTCGTACTAGTTCTAACAGTTATATCATCTACATAGTCTAATACTCAACCATTAAACACGTTAGTAGCCTTTGATTTATTTTGTCATCTCAAAACATAATAAGGGATTTTCTTAACAAATATAACTATGCATATGTGTTGATATTTTTTAAGCTGCAATTATCTTGTGATTATATTTCCATATATTGTTATGCTCAATCTATTTGTTATCTTTTGATTTGAATTACATTCTCTAAGATTGCCTTGATTTATTAATATCCTTAAAAGCGTGTTTTCATATCTGCATATTTAGAGATTGCTTTGTCATCATTAAAAATGGGGAGATTGTTAGGGAAATCCCTTTTGATATTTTGAAGATGACAAAATATATCAAATGTTACTAATGTGTTTAATAATTAAGTAACAAACTATACATATGATAGAATATGTAAAGGATATTATCAAATATTATACATAAAAAGTCAAAAGACTAGATGAATATATTCAAACTGTGTTCAAACCATAAGGTTAAATATGTTTGGAAATGGACTCTAAAGATTAATATGTTCATCTTAAGTCCGAATTGTAAGGTCTCTTCAGATGGAATACACTCAAATTTACATATAGAACGAGACACACGTCCAGGACGTGACAAGGTCCAGAATGTGATGGGTCCATAAAATGATATGTCCAGAACGACACAAGTACAAAACATGATCCAGAACATGACAAGTTTAGAACGAAGCAAGTTCAAAACGTAGCATATTTAAAATAAAGTAAGTTCAGAACGTGACACAAGCCCAAAACGTATAACGACTAGTGATTTAGTTTAGATTTCATACCAAGATAGATTTGATTGACTCAATCTAATTGATTGATAATTGGATCCTGAAGACAAGAATTTTCTAAACAAAGAAGCTCTACTTATAGAAACTAAGATTCTGTTTATATGGGCGATTAGAATTAATTGGTATTTTGCTTCTGTCACTCAATTTTACCTAATCTTTTTTATACATATCTATCCAATGAGTAGATTGGAAAATGATCCTTTATATATTGTCTAACGGCTAATTTAGAAGTGGATGAGTAAGGAGACCAAGAACCAAGGAGCGAGTGATAGACGAAGTGTAGAATCTAGAATTCCAAATCTGAGAGAACTTCGATTATATACTTGTTTTTGGTGAGCTTAAATGTTTGTGATCATAAGAGAAATACCAAAAGAGTGACTTAGTGAGATAGTGTGATTTACTATTGAGTGTTTGCACTCAAAATTGTAATCTCTTGTTGATTATGTAGTGGAATTCAGCTAGTAGATTGTAGGCGTAGGAGAGTGGATGTAGGCTTGATATAAGTCGAACCACTATAAATTCTGTGTGCAACATTCTCTTCCTTTAACTCTCATTATTTAAGTCTGTTCCATACTTATAGATTATTTTGGAAATTTATTCCATCGCATAACAGATTCTGAACATCTACTAGAAGTCTGGTGGCTCGTTTATCAAACTCCGATCCTTATTTAGAATTTGTTCGTAACTTATTTTATTCCACATTTATTTGTCAAGATTTCTTTTAAACATCTATTCACCCCATTCTAGGTGTTCGTACTAGTTTTATCAGGTTTCAATCTTGAAATCTGGAACCTACTTTATTAGAATCGATTCTAAATTTTTAAAACTCAAAACCTACTCTGTAGACCCCATATCCGGACTAGAACTTACCGGGTAGTGTTGGTATGGTCCGGTCCTAGGATTTACCCTAGACCGGTGCTCACCTTGAAAAATAATGCAACTCATGTAAAGAAACTAACTTAAATCTAGAAATAGGGGTAAGGTAGGTTCATGGGTCTTGGCCAATGACACCCACATGCAAGGCAAGAATTCGCCTCATCCAGCCTTAAGACTCATTGTTTCTGGATTTTATCCGCGCCTGTTGGGGCGTGTTACAACTATTGAATGGTATGTAAAATTGTCATCCCTAGCTAGAAATGCCAGACCAAGTTTGCATGTTCTCGGCGCCTGTTAACTAGGGTCGGGTGGCATCATATTGTTTCCCAAATTTATGCTATAAAATACAATGCAAACCTATTTTCAGTGTATCACACATTTAAAATCTCTTGAGGGTGTATCTAGGATTTTCTCTTCAAGGTTTTGAGAGGAAAACAATTGAAAGATTGAATAAAATTAGCGGTAAACATAGTTCCAAAGTAGAACCTGGACTTTGAGAATTGGACTGATGGGAATCTATGCAATTCGAGGTTTCAAAGTATGCAGAGTAGGTTCCAAGTTTCAAAAATTAAAAGACTTGTTTCAACGGGTAAGTTCTAGATTCTAGCTTGGTGAAATTTGGAACTTAAAACCTAGAACCTAGAATAAGTTTTTGTGTTTTTCTTAGTCTATGTCTTCACGCGATCCTATGTTATTTCATGGTATTCGATAATGAGTGTATAATTTAAAACTACTAGTCTAAGTTTCCATTTTATGATTGAGTCTTTTACTTTGTTAATGTTTTATATTTATAGTGTGTCTAAATATAATTTATGATCAGTGAATTGTAGCAGTAAGTGGTAGTCATTAAAGATGAAATTTTATGTTTGGAATCTTATCTATCGTCTTCTTGTAATTCTCGTATTTTATGAATGAAAGAAACTATCATTTCTGACCAAAAAAAAAAAAAAAAAAAAAACTATAGTCGTTCAATCAATAGTATTTGTGGAACCTGGATCTGATCTAAAAGTTGATACAAAGTAGGTTTCGGGTTTCAAAAAATGAAGAACCCGTTCTAATGGGTAGGTTGCAGGTTTCAAGTGGAATTTATATGAAACCTGGAAACGCTCACCCCTAAATGAAATACTCGGTGAGAATCGATTAGATGTGATCCAAGAGTTGGGTAGAATTGGGCATGAGGTGTGGGACGGACGAGGATCCCTATGGGCCAAAGATTGTCCCGCCACTAACATGTAGGGTGTGGAGGGGGCTTCAGTGATTTCTCTCGAAGTGATAGGGCTCGCAGAACACTGTCTTATGCTATAGGGTAAAAATGTGGTATTTTTAATAGTACTATAATGTGGAATATATAAAACGATAAATGAAATCACGGGTGGGCGATTTGAAAAGAGTGAACTGATGTGTAGAGTCAAACAAGCATAAATTTCATCAAATAGTCGATGCGGGACAATGTGAAGATGGAATACATGGAAAACAATTTCCCCACATTGCTTATATGAAGAACTTGGAAGCTTGTATCCCCCACAAAGGCAAGGATTGTCAGGAGAAGAGGTTATTCTTAAAGATTTTCATATCTTTATTAATATTATCTCAAATCCATATATAAATAAGTAGAAAAAAATCAAATTAATTTTGGAAATTATACAAACCGGACGTCTCTTGCTCCACCCCCCCCACCCCTCCCCCCCAAAAAAAAAAAAAAAAAAAAAAAAAAAAAACCAAGGTGCCCCGCGGACTTTTTACGGGTATAATTTGGCCATCTCAGGCCAGTGCCCTTCAAGCACAGATTCCTCACGTCTCGTGCTATTTCTAGGTTTAGGTACGAGAGTTTTTTTATTTGAGATTGTGTTAGAAGATACGCAGAAGTTAGGAAAGATTTGACTAAATCAAATCATGAAGATTTTATTGAATCAATTAGATCGTATCTAAATCGTACATTGTACCATTTCCTTTTCTTCTACACATACTTTGTAGTATAATAGAACTCTGTACATTGATTGAAAGACAGTGAGAATATACAGAAAATTCATACACTTCTACTTCTCTACCTACTTTCCTTCGTGTTTCCCTTCATGTTTTGACATGGTATCAGAGCTTCCGGAGACTCTGACATTACTTCCGCTTCTTCTCTATTGATTGCCGAGAGGAACCCTATCCTGCAAAGGGGTTGCCGAGAGGAATCAAAATTTTTTTTTGAAGGGAATCATGTCAAATACGAACCAACCAGAGCATCTCACCTCCAATCCGGATGAATCAACAACTTCGACTCCACAGACCTCCAACCCTATTTCTATGACCGAGCAACAATTCGGCCAGATCCAAAATCAACATGCGCATTGGCAGAATGCTCCGGCTCAGTTCAATCTGGGTCAGCCATTTTCGGCGTATCCCTACCAATGGATGCCATATCCATGGATCCCAGGGATGAGTCCAGTCACATCATCGCCGGGAGTTCAAAGCAATATGCCGAGCGACGGAGGTCCACCAACCAACATTGGGGCGGACTCGACCATCGGCCCGGAGCAGACGGGCGGATTGAATCAATGTGGAACGGTACCTCAGGGACAATTCGGTGCGGGATTTCAGGGACAATCCAGCAATTCTTACCAGGGAATACCTCCTGGATATCTTTCGTTTCCTTTCGCGGCCGCCATGGGTCGACCAGAGCCCGGCGACGCGCTTTATGTCTCCAATTCCGACGGACCGGAGTTGCGGCTCATCGGCCACCCTCTCACGGGTCCAAAGAACTACTCAACCTGGGCGCGGGAATTCCGGTGAGCCCTAATCACGAAAGACAAAGAGGGCTTCATCGACGGGACCGTTCCGATCCCGACCGACGAAAAAATGGGAAAACAGTGGAGAAAATGCAACCAATTGGTCAGAACATGGATCGGCAACCGCATCAACCCGAAATTGCAGCCGGGTTACCACCTACGAAGACTCAAAATCGATTTGGGATAGCATCCGCGAAATGTATGGCAAATTAGATCGGGCCAAAATATTTTCACTCCACCAATCGCTCGCCGAATCCGAAGCAAGGAAACACGTCGGTGACAACGTGCTTCAACAGGGCTTTCACCCTGCGGAACGAGTTGGAAGGCGCGAAGAAAAGCTCGAAGGGGCTGAATCAACGATCCAACAAGACAAGGCCATAAAAGATAGGGAGAAAGCGACTCGATTCTTACTCATTTTGAACGATTCCTTTCGAACCTTCCGATCGCAGATCTTGGCGATGGAACCAGCGCCAACCCTCGGCCGAATCTTCCAGCTTGCGATGCAAGAGGAGAATCAAAGGCTTGCTTCGTCGGATAGCAAGATCTCCGAAACCCTAGCGCTGGCGGCAAGGGTGGAGAGGGAGAGAACCCTAGATCGGAAATGGCAAGAGAGCAAAGGGGAGTCGCTAGGGTTCGCGGAGAGCCGAGGGGCGCTAGGGTTTGCGGAACAAAAGCCCTTTAAATGGGGCAGCGCGGACGGATCAGATCGCATTCTGCGATCTGACGGATCAGATCGCATCCCGCGATCCGACGGCTCCACAGGCACGCGAGGCTCCGCTGATCTGGACGGTGGAGATGCATCCAATCTTAGAGGATCCGACGGTCCTCAAAATTCGAAAGGATATGGCCAAAATTTTAAAAATAAAGGCAAATTATTTTGCGAATTTTGCAAGCGACCCCACCACACGGTCGACACTTGCTGGAAATTACATGGCAGACCTGGAGAAAAGGAAAAAGGGGGAAAAGAAATATCTGCAGCAGCCTATCAAATTTCTGGATCGATGAATTCTGCAAATCAGCCCATTACGCATGGGGAATATCAGCAACTTATGCAAGCTTTGCAAAAATTGGATGTCCAGAAAAAAGGGAAGCAGCTTTACAGGTATTTCTTATTGCGTGGCAAATACTATTTCCAGAAATACCTGGATTATAGACTCAGGAGTCAGTGATCATATAGCATGTGATAGAGGGTTATTTTCTACAATTAATGAAGAATTGGAAGATCCTGTCACTGTACAATTACCCAATGGACATGCTGCATATGTTACTACAACAGGAACAGTCGAGCTCAATTCCCATATTATCCTTACCAATGTCCTTTATATTCCAAACTTCCAATTTAATCTTATTTCAGTGTCTAGAGCTTGTAAGGAGAACTCTTGTCAAGTCCTTTTCAACATTGATACCTGTTTGTTTCAGGCCCTTCCGACTGGGACACTGATGGGCTGGGGTAGTCTCTCTGAAGGATTGTTTTTCTGGAAAAGTTTGCCTGCAAATTTCAATTATTCCTGTAATAAGAGATCATTGTGTAATTCAACTTCCAATGATAGAAATTTCCTTTTGCACTCCAGATTGGGTCATAGTTCTTTTTATTCTTATCCTCAATGTCGAATTTGCCCACTTGCAAAGCAATCGCGTAATTCTTTTCCCTTAAGTCAAAGTCGATCGAAACATATCCTTTCCCTACTTCATATTGATGTCTGGGGACCTTACCATACCCTAAATCATGATGGATCGCGATTTTTCCTTACCATTGTGGATGATCACTCTAGAGCCACATGGATTTTTCTCATGCAGTCCAAAGGTCAAGTTGTATCCAACTTAAAAACTTTCCTTTCCCTGTCCAAGACTCAGTTTGGAAAACCTGTCCAAAGGATAAGGACAGACAATGGAAAGGAGTTTTTTAATTATGAATGTGCGTATCTCCTCTCATCACAAGGAATCTTACATGAGAGCTCCTGTATCTATACGCCACAACAAAATGGAGTGGTGGAAAGGAAACATCGTCATCTCTTAGAGGTTGCCAGAGCTCTAAAATTTCAAGCTTCTATTCCAGATAATTTTTGGGGGGATTGCATATTGACTGCCGCTTATCTGATAAATAGAATGCCGACCAAAGTTCTGGATGGCAAATCTCCTTTCCATATACTCTTTGGGAAACAACCAGATTTGAGCCATTTGAGAATTTTTGGATGTTTGTGCTATGCTGCAATTGTCGGGCCCAAAGATAAAATGAGTCCACGAGCCCGTCACTGCATCTTCATGGGTTATTCTACCCTGCAAAAGGGATATCGGATTTTTGATCCTCATACAGGAGAGTTTTCTGTCAGTAGGGATATTACATTCCAAGAAACTATTTTCCCTTTTGCTCATCAGAACAAAAGCGGCACAGAAACAGGGCATTCTCCAAATCATTTTGTTGAAGATAGACCTGCAAATTCTGGATATATCTTTCTTCCTCCATTAATAGATACACAAGGTGTTTCCACATCCACTATCGGCACTACACCTTTCGAGGAAGTCCAGGATGAAAGACTAAATGATGCTGAGATTCTTCCAGATATGCCTCTTTCTGACTTGCCTCCAGTGGATAACCCAGATACTGCTACATCTTCAAAAGAACATCAACACAGACGCTCTGGCCGAGCTACTCGACCACCTACCTGGACCAAAGACTATATATGTGGAGTTCGGAATTCACCAGGTATTCCTTTTCCGATCTCATCTTATGTTTCTTTCGATCATTTGTCCCCAAAGCATCGGTGTTGCATTGCTCGTATTTCTGAAGAACAAGAACCATCCAACTTCCATGAGGCAAGTACTGATCCACGATGGCAGATAGCTATGGAGGCAGAATTAAAGGCCCTTATAGATAACCACACATGGGATATAGTTCCATTACCTCCACATCGTAAAGCAATCGGATGCAAATGGGTTTACAAGATTAAACATCGAGCAGATGGATCGGTGGAACGATACAAGGCACGACTAGTGGCTAAAGGCTTCACACAGAAAGAAGGTTTCGATTATCACGAGACTTTTTCCCCTGTGGCCAAGGCTGTCACAGTGCGTTCATTTATCTTTGTAGCAGCTTCTCAAGACTGGTCATTACATCAGATGGATGTTCATAATGCCTTTCTTCATGGTGATTTAGACGAGGAGATATATATGGAAATACCTCAAGGTTTACGGTGACAGGGGGAGAATAGAGTATGTCGTCTCCGCAAATCCTTATACGGGCTCAAGCAAGCATCGAGACAAAGGGTATGCAAAGTTTGCTTTGAATCACTAATAACCGTTGGTTTTCAACAATCCAAATTTGATTATGCTGTTTTCACATGGACTCAAGGTACGTCATCTATCTACTTGATGATATATGTAGATGACATACTCATTATGGGGAATGATGAAATAGCTATCAAAAACCTTAAAGGATACCTGCATTCTACTTTTCATATCAAAGATCTGGGATCACCAAAATATTTCCTTGGGATAGAAATTGCTCGATCTAGCCAAGGAATCTCTCTCAGTCAGAGAAAGTTTGCATTGGAGATCATTTCGGAAGCAGGATTATCTGGATGTAAGCCAGCGGGGGTACCAATTGAACAAAATGCCAAACTGACAACCGCTGATTATGATGTTGAAGTACCTCAGGAGGTAGATCATATTCTCAAGGACTCTTTTGGATATCAGAAGCTCGTCGGGAAGCTCATATATTTAACTATGACCGGACCGGACATAAGTTACGCCGTGCGTACACTTAGCCGCTTCATGCATAAGCCAAAACAGTCTCATATGAATGCCGCGTTGAAAGTAGTGAGGTACTTGAAGAAATGTCATGGCCTTGGGATTCTTCTCTCTAGGAAGTGTGATATGAAAATGACCGCACACTGCGACGCAGACTATGCAACCTGTCCTATGAGCAGAAGATCGATAACCGGATTTTGCATCAAATTTGGGGATTCTCTACTTTCCTGGAAAACAAAGAAGCAACCAACTGTCTCATTATCTTCGGCAGAGGCGGAATATCGAGCCATGGCCAAAACTACATGTGAGATAGTATGGTTGAGAGGGTTACTTCATCATCTTGGAGTGCAGGTCAAGGGACCAACTAAGTTGTTCTGCGACAATGATGCTGCCCTAAAACTTGCATCTAACCCTATCGTGCATGAGAGAACAAAGCACATTGAAGTAGATTGTCATTTCACCCGGGAGAAAATCCAAGAAGGTGTAATTGAGACACAAGGGATTGGAACACAGGAACAACCGGCGGATATCTTCACCAAACCTCTGTGTCAGAAACAGCATGCGTATCTCTTGAGCAAGCTAGGTGTCTTGGACATCTACAAGCCACCAGCTTGAGGGGGAGTGTTAGAAGATACGCAGAAGTTAGGAAAGATTTGACTAAATCAAATCATGAAGATTTTATTGAATCAATTAGATCAGATCTAAATCTGTACATTGTACCATTTCCTTTTCTTCTACACATACTTTGTAGTATAATAGAACTCTGTACATTGATTGAAAGACAGTGAGAATATACAGAAAATTCATACACTTCTACTTCTCT
Organism: Eucalyptus sp. ANBG9806169; assembly: GCA_014182395.1. Taxonomy (NCBI): domain Eukaryota; kingdom Viridiplantae; phylum Streptophyta; class Magnoliopsida; order Myrtales; family Myrtaceae; genus Eucalyptus; species Eucalyptus sp. ANBG9806169. The sequence continues at coordinate 6,303,788 of CM024576.1, read as the reverse complement.
ACCTACTTTCCTTCGTGTTTCCCTTCATGTTTTGACAGATTGTAATCTTCATTTTTCCAAATTCCGCTGTTCTTGCCGTAGATATAAATACCGTCTTTGGACCAAAACAGATAAATCATTATGTCTTGTTTCTGTTTCTAGTTTACTTCTCCATTTATCTCACCATCAGAATATATTGCACGATTCTTTAGCTGCAACACGGTCAATATGGAAAAAGTAAGTTCCAGCTGAAAAGATTGTGACAATGATACATATACAGTTTAGTGTCAAGATACGACCTACAAGCATCTCCATCTGTGCAGAGCCGGTGTAATCAACACACCCTTTATCATCGGTTATGGTCGCTGCTCTATTACATTCTCGAAGTTCTAAAACGTGTCCCGATAATTTGAGGATTTGCCATACTTATCTATCGGTACAACAGCCGATTGGACCGTGTACGATCAAGTTACTTCCGTAAATTCGGCGGATACTGGTGCACCACGGGAGAGAGAATTAATCACTCAAGTTGACCCATTTCCCCATCAATATCTCGTTTCGACTCGAGAAGTATTGGTGGGTTCGCTTTAGGTGGTGTCATTTGGCGGCTACTAGCGAAAGCCATGTCGAATTCCACTACCCATATTGGTCCCTCCTTCGAACCCACTTGGCGACAATTCCTCCACGTGTGAATAGTTTGGCAAAAAGAAGCAACTGTTCGGATTGGCGAATCTGGTATTTGGTGGGCGAAACGGAGAAGTGTTCAATCCGGAAACGGGGTTCTCTTAATGCTCCCGTGAGGTGTACCACAAGAGAATTTTAGTCACGGGCCTTCCATTCGGCTCGCGCACGGAACGTCGAATGTGCTTGCATAATGATCTTGATCCTGCCATCTCAAATGGGGTCAATTGACCATAAGTTGCTTTCGTTGGGGTTCTAGGATTGCACGATTGAATTTGCTTGCCACGAGTCGTTTTTCCGAGGAACTTTATCGGTTCAAGTGAAATGTCTACAACTATTACAATCCCACAATCCCGATAGTTAACCTTATTTAGGTCTTGAACATGATAGGAACACCACAAATGTAATAATTTCCGTATTGCGCTCCCTTGAAATCTGTAACTTTTGAATCGGGAAAATTATTCTAATAGTCCAAATTTATTGCACTTTTATTAATTCAATTCTAAATTTTTTAATTTTGCCAATTGAGTCCTAAACATTTTCACATTTTGCCGATTAAGTTAATCTAACCAATTTTAACTAGAAATTGCTGACGTGGACGCCAACCGTTCTATATGACACTTTCAACGCTAATGTTGATAAATTTTAATAATATTTTATCTTTTGAATTATTAGAATTTTCCTTTTTTCAGACTTTTTTTTCTTCCCTTCTTCCTCCTCTAACTAGTCACTTGCCTTGGGGTCTAGCTAGAGGCGAAGGTCGGCAAGGTCAACCTCCCCTAACCACTGGTGAGGCTAACCTCGCCAGCCCCACTTGTTCCTTGTGAGGCCAACCTCGCTAGGGGCGGGCGAGTTTCACCAAAGGCAGCTTGCCAACCCTCGGCTTTGGGCTAGTCGTTGAGGCCAAGCGACTAGTTAGAGGAGGAAGGGGGGGGGGACAAAGAAAAGAAAAATTAATAAAAAAATTTGAAAATAATATTAAATATTATTAAAAATTGTCAAAGTCAATGCCAACCATGCCATGTACTTTTCGACCAAAATTGGTTAGATAGACTCAATTGGCAAAAAATAAAAAGGTTTATGGCTCAATTGGTAAAATTGAAAGGTTTATCACTTAATTAGCAAATTTTCCATTTTCAATCGATTACTTGAGTGGCTTGATTTTTAAAAATGTTTACTTGAGTGCTATGACTTTTCAATAGATCACTTAAGTGCTATCACTTTTAACAAATGTTTACTACAAATGCCACACCATGTAAAATTTCTGGCACTTATGGTCAATGTTTCTCAATTTATGACATTCAATTGTTTTATTGAAAAGTTATGGTACTTGGGATGTCTTTTTCCTTGTCTTAAACTTATAACTTGTCTTTTTTATCTTCACGATCAACGCCATCTAATGATCAAACCCAACCAAAATGTATAAAGACAAAGCCAAGTCGATCCAGTTAGCATCGATAATTTGTATCAAAGTCCCCAATTACTTAAACAACGAAATAATTGGCTTTTGTCCTTGGCCTCTGTGTTTGTACCTACGTAAGGAAAGGGAAAATCAATCTTAGTAGGATCCAATCGTCTAATTAGTGGCCATATAATGTCATTTTGTGCAAGATCTAGAAGAAAATGTGATCCAAAGACTCCCACAACACGCCCACAATGATAATTTTCGAGACTATTGCTAGTTGCGGAACCAAATTGTACATTCTCGTGATGCATCTAAAGAGGCCTCGTGATGTTTTATCAAGAGCACTTTGCCTTCATGTGATTGGTGAAGAATGAAGGAAAAAGGCGCTTTGGGACGTCAACCGGGGTGTGCTTAACGATCACATGTTTGCCTTGGTGGGCTCTGAATAAGATAGGGCAAAGTGTCATCATCCTACTTTGGAAAAAGGCACCAGAGGATTTAAGTGGTAGACTTGACTTCTAAAAGCAACAAAAATTAGCGAGGGGAAATAAAACAGATTAGTAAGTGAACCCAACACTGCTAAAATATTTATAGTTGTTATTGAAATTATGTTTCGAATTTGAGTCCATTTAAAAAAGTCTAGCTAAGATTGAATTGTGTAGAAGTCAGAAAACATTGAAGTGAAGTTTTTTTGGTGTCCGATCTTAGAAAGCTAAAGGCCAAAGTTTCTTACTTGGAGGAGGAACCAAATATTTGAGTCGGTCAAGGAATTTTACACCTGCAATTTTTCTAAATTTATAAATAATGTGTGTGGGATTGGCCTTTAATTCCTTGATTTGCCATTGAAGTAGACTTAAAGTTTCACGAGCAGATGCTATTGGTGCAATATCCAGTCGGTTTACTCGTGAATACGAGGAATCATTGTTGTAGCAGTGAAACTCGTGGAAGATTGCATACTTTTTTTTTTTGTGAGATTGATATATTGTTTCACAAGAAAGTCTAATAGCTTAACATTGTTTAACATTGTGAGTTATTTGATGTAATTGGGGATTGTAAAACATTGATAGTATTTGAGTGACTCGAAAATAGTTTTAATCTCTACATGGGCTGATCTATAGTTAAATCATATGCTGCTCTTCCTCTAAATTTGATCACATCTACCAAATCATGTAAATACAGTTATTTTCTTATTCTATTTTTCAATCGCTTGATTTCCGCAGCAATTGCCATCTCACGTGATAGCGAGAGATCTTTACTTGGATTTGTTATCTCGTTTGGTAATCGACAACAATGGATGTTGTCTAAAGACACAATTTGAAAACCCAGGTGGATAAACTTTACATGATGTTGGTTGCCCTTAATGACTTGACTTCCACTAAATTGAATGCCTATCATGCGCCTAAAACATAAACAGCTCTGACTAAATGGAGTACTTCCACTTTCAAAGGGGTCATCGCAAACTTCCTCTTCTACAACAGCAACTTCAATATTACACAAATCAACCTGTTTGCAATTATGACGAGCAGAAGGTTAGCTATTTGAAAAAACAAATACAGCAGATTTGGTCATAGGAGGAACAATATTGGGAAATGCGTTCCCGAATCAAATGGATGCGATGGGGAGATAGAAATACAAGATTCTTTCATGCCACAACAGTACAACGACGAAAACGCAATAGAATTAGTATGCTGAAAGCTGAGAATGAAGCATGGATTAGAGACCCAGCTCAACTGAAGACTATGACTCTTTCCTATTTCACACAGCTTTATACTTCCTGTGGTCCGAGAGTCTTTGAACCGACTTTATCGTAATGTCCTAAAGTGGTAACAGAAGCTATGAATATGACTCTAACAGCTGCTGTTACGAGAGAGGAAGTTAAGCGTGCAACTTTTCAATTGGGAGCAACTAAAGCCCCTGAACCTATGGTTTAAATGGTTTGTTCTATCATACTTATTGGGATCTTATTCAAGACAATGTTTTTCATACAGTCCAAAACTTTTTCATTACAGGGAAAATGCCAGAAGATTTAAATAGAACAGCCCTATCTATTATCCCAAAGGTCCCAAACCCTGAGAAGTTAGATCAATTTCGCCCTATCAGCTTATGCAACTTCACATATAAGATCATTTCAAAAGTTTTAGCCAATCGCTTAAAGCCTTGGCTGCCATATTTAATTTATAAAGAACAAAGTGCCTTTGTATCTAGGAGACAAATACAAGACAATGTCCTGCTTGTTCAAGAGGTTATCCATTAGTTAAAGGTGCGAAAAAGAAAGAAACATTTCTAGGGGATTCTTAAATTAGACATGCAGAAAGCATATGATAGGGTGGAATGGGATTTTTTACAAGCTTATCTTAGTCAAATGGGCTTTAATGTTCGCTGGATTAATTGGCTGATGCAGTGCGTTACAACAACCTCCCTATGCTTTAAGTTCAACGGCGAATTCCTACCCTATTTTCAACCCTCAAGGGGACTCAGGCAAGGTGATCCCCTCTCTCCTTATTTGTTTATTATGTTGGCTAATCTATTGTCCAACCTTATCCATCAAGGTGTCGATATGGGTAATCTACGAGGGATCAAACTTAATCGTTGGTGTCCCACATTATCCCATTTATTTTTTGCCGACGATGCTATCTTTTTCATTGATGGAACAACCCAAGAATGTCAAAATCTAGCAGGTATTCTAAATCAGTATTGCCTCGCCACAGGTCAAGCTATAAATAGGAATAAATCAGGTTTGTTCCTCACTAAGTACTGCCCTCCTACTCTAAAGACTAATATGGCCAGTGAACTTCGAGTACCTCTGATGGAAAAAACTAGCAAATATCTAGGGCTACTTTTTGATTGGGGGCCCTCTAAACGGGATATGTTTGCCTGGATTCTCGGTAGAGTAAATGTTAAGCTGGAGGGCTGAAAGAAAGCCTACTTTTGAAAAGTGGGAAAGAAATTATGTTGAAATCTGTAGTTCAAGCTTTACCTCAGTATGCTATGATGACTTTTAAAGTTATTGTTTCTCTTTGTAAAGCTGTGGAGAAAAAGATAGCTCAATTTTGGTGGAGAAACAACAGTAATAGAGCTGGAATTCACTGGAAATGTTGGGATTTTCTGAAAGAGAGTAAGGAGAAGGGAGGGATGGGTTTTAGAGACTTAATATCCTTTAACAAAGCTCTTATGGGGAAGCAAGCCTAGCGACTCTATCATGATCCTGAATCTTTATGTGGTAGGGTCTTCAAAGCTATATATTTTCAATCTACAACCCTATGGCAAGCGGAGAAGGGAACTAGGCCTTCTTGGGGTTGGAGAAGTCTTATTATGGGCAGGGATTCTATTTTAGATGGACTTAAGTGGTCTGTTAGTAATGGCAAATCAATTAATGCTAGAGAGGATAAATGGCTAAGCATGGGTATTCTCGGTGGACCAATTAATAGAGAGGAACCCAAGTTGGTAGAAGGGTATATCCTACCTGAACATAATGCATGGAATGTGCAGCTGCTTAATCAGACATTTCAGCCACAGATAGTAGATGAAATTCTAGCTATTAAATTATGGACAACATCATTTGAGGACAAAATTTGCTGGACAGCCACATAGGATGGACTCTATATTGTTAAGAGTGGATATCATCGAATTAAACATTCAGCATACAGCAAGTTACATTTTCAAGCTTCCTCCTCTTATACACCCCCCCAAAAAAAAAGCTTTGGCAACAGATCTGAAGACCAAGACAGCCCCAAAGATTCGCAATTTTCTATGGGCCTTATGCCAAAATGCATTACCTACAAAAGCCAACCTATTCCAATGAAGGATAATCCAAGATCCTTTTTGCAAACTCTGCTCTTCCAATACCCCAGAACCCCCAGAACACTTATTTCTCCTTTGCCCTTCAACACATCCTATTTGGAGTCACTCTAAAGTTCAGCTTAAACTTGCTAGTCAACCAACACATCGAATAGAGATCTGGCTTACACATATCATTGAACAGAAGGGGAACATACCAAGGTTTGAGGTCATTGCCGCTCTGCTGTGGCAACTGTGGAAGGCTCAAAATCATCTACTCTTTCGTCATAAGCGGACCCATCCGGATATCATCATTGACTTAGCACTGCATCTGGTTCATCTGTGTCTCAACTCTCACTAGCAGCAGATATCCGCAGAGCTCGATCGGCAGAATCCCAACAGCATTTGGCAACCACCAGCGAAAGGAGTTATAAAGGTAAATCCGGATGGTGCTTTTCGCAGTCCAAATCAAATCGGGGCGATTGCAAGCATCACACGTGATCACACAGGTCGAATGACTGACGGCTTCACGTGAAGCGTTCAAGCTTCGACAGCGCTCGAGATGGAGATCCATGCACTTTTATATAAACTGAAGGATTTTGTGAATAAGGGCAACACAGACGCCTACCTGCAGATCGAATCAGACAACTTGGTCCTTGTCGAAACCATCAATCGAAAGCGTTTGCCACCATGGGAGCACCGTGCCCTGATCGTTGAATGTGAAACCCTAATCCCCTATTTCCCCAATCTCTCAGTGCAGCATGTTTGACGCGAGGCAAATGCCCTAGCCGATTGGGCTGCGAAAGCCCATGAATGAGGCCTTCTTTCGTCCGACTGGGCTTTATTTCCTCCTTAAGCGATGCTAGATCTTATATGTATTGATGCCCTTGTAAAGGGTCATACATTTTATCCGCCTTAGAGTTATATAAATATTACCTCTTTCGACAAAAAAAAAAAAAAAAAAAACATAAAATCCTTTTCCTTTACTATCTATGCACCTGATGGATTTGTCTTGTTATCACATTATTAGTGGATTCTCATTATCTTGTATCTTATCTTGTTTTTTTTTTTTTGGGTAAAGCTTGTACCTTATACTTTTGTCTCTACAAAGGTCAATTGTCTCACCATCTTTCATTTCGATTTCCACATGAAAGAGGATTAAAGTACATGAATAAACTCTACATTTACTATGATTTTACCTTTGTTGCATTGCAATGTCATGAGTTTTGTCTAGAATTGTGATTCTAAGAGGAGGCATTATTGCAAAAGAAAGTGGTATATAGAATGAATTGAGATAATTGTCCAAAAAATCATAAACCCATTATACGACAGAACCAATTTAGTTTTAAATATTTCAATTGTGCTAATTTAGTCCTAAAATTTTCAATTGCGGCAATTTATTTCTAAATCTTTTGAAAATTTGTCAATCTAGTCATAAACTTATTATTTGATATTTGGCCAAAAGGACTATATTAGCAAATCGTCATAGAACTAAATTGACAAATTATCAAAAGATTTATAATTAAAATGGCATAATTGAAATATTTAGGACTAAATTGATAAATTGTCAAAAGATTAAGGAGGAGGCATTACAGCAGTAAAAGTTTTCTGAGTTGTTGCCATCAAATCTACAAAGGAAAGACTAGTAGTAAACATGTGCCACGAATATGTTTCCTCGTTATATACGGAACAGCCTTCATTGTCCTTTGACCTTGATCATACGGCAGAACTGTTCCTGCGTCAACTTGGGACAACATATCATCATGCACTCTTAAGAAGAAAATTACGTTTTGTTTCTATCAAATGCCAGTGGAATATTCTTACATTATCCTATTAAATGTATCAAATGCTTGTGGGATAGACCTACTTATTCATCATTCTTTCTAAAAAAAATAATTTAACCTAACAAATGCAAATTAGCCAACGGTGGCATTAAATTTCAAGACGAAGATAATTAGCATGAACAATGATTTTGCTAAAACATCTAAATATTTAAACTATGTCTTCATATAATAACTTAAATTTTTAGAATAATTGAAAATGATTCTACGAAATTTTACATGGTATCATAGCCAGCTTCTATCTAGTTTATTTCATGTGTGCGGTCCCTTGTTTCTCAAATTTAACTTTTTTTCCTAATTCAATATATAAGATGGCTTATATGCTCTTTATATATATATATATATATATACACACACACACACATACATACATACATACATATATATAATTCCCTCTATCTATAAGTTTATACTTTTGGATTGACCTGTTAGATGAAAGCGTGGTTTAATATAAATATTCTAACATAAATCTTTGCACATAATAAGTACTCAATATGTTCTTTCTAGTTTTCGGTAGAATGATGATTTGGATATTTGGTCAGAAGGACTATATTTGCAAATTATCAAAATGCTTAGATTAAATTAGCAAATCATAAAAAAATTTAGGACTAAATTGATAAAGTTGAATTTTTAGGACTAAACTGACAAGTCGTCAAATAATTTAGGACTAAATTGGCATAATTAAAAAGCTTAAGACTGAATTGGCCTCCATACAATATGTTTAGGACTTTTTGGACAATTTTTCTAGAAAGAACTCCTTAAGTGGTTTCAAAGAGGCGGTATTATAAGAGTAAAAATTTTCTGAGTTGTTCCCATCAAATCTACAGAGGAAAGTCTAATAGTAAACATGTGCCAATGAATACGTTTCCTCATTATATACGGAGCAGCCTTCATTGTCCGTTGACCTTGATTATGCGGCACAACCGTTCATGCGTCAACTTGGACACAACATATCGTGCACTTTTAAGAATAAAATTATGTTTTTGTTTCTATCAAATGCTAGTGGAATGTTTTGACATTATCCATTTAAGATGTGTCAATTGCTTATGGATTTTCCTTTTTACTTCTAAGATTATTAACTGAATTATTGATCACATTCCATTAAATAGAGGATGCTTCCACAACCATAAATACCGACTCATTTATCAATTTTTATTCTTCCACAAAAAAAGAAAAAGAAAAAGAAAAAGCTAAAAAATGCCATTTACCTAACAGTAACACTGAATTTCAAGACAGAAAAATAATAAGTATGAATAATGATTTTGTTAGAATATCTAAATATTAAATCACACATTCATCTAATAACTTCAATTTTTAAAACAGTTGACAGTTTCCTTACCAAATTTTACAAGGTATAAAAGTCCCGTTCTTCCTAGTTTATTTCATGTGATTAAAATAAATCAGATCAGCAATAGAAGATAAATCAAGCAGTTGATATAATTACTTGGATCATAACTTAATGGCTTAATTATTTAGTGAGGTGGGGCTAACTGAAAAGGTTATCAAGTTTGATGTTAGACTCCTTGTGCTCTCTCCTTAGAATGGGGTATTGGATTTTTATTGGGCATCCTCATAAAGGAATATTAGTGTGGCTTTTTTATTGGTTGTTTCCATGTGTATGACTGTTTTATGGATATCTCAAGAAATGAATTTTAGTCATAACCATGGATTAAAAAATATGAAAACTTGCATTGATTTAATAAAGTAATGTTGAGAGGTGCTCATGTGAGCATGCTAGGAACAAAAAAGCAAATCATCAATTGAAGATGGATCTAAGTAGTTGATATAATTAGTTGCTCATAATTTAATGGCTTAACTTTTGAGTGAGGTGATGCTACCTAAGAAGGTTATGAAGTTTGAGGTTAGACTCCCTGTGCTCTCTCCCTAGAATGGGGTGTTGGATTTTTATTGCGCATCCTCAAAAAGTAATATTAGGATGGAATTTTTTATTGATGGTTTCCATGTTTATCATTGTTTGATAAATATCTCAACAAAGGAATCTTCGCTATAACCATGGATGTTAGATGAAAATTACCATCCTTGTTTGACCTAACGAAAGAGACCATGGTTGAAGTTTGGTGTTATTGAGTATTTTTTAGCGTCTTGGCTTTGATGTGTCATCACGGGCTAGTTTAACTACGATTATAGTTGTTGCAGTTGACAACGACGGATTGTTATGGTACAAAATAATAAGATTTCATGATCAGTATCAACTTTTACTACAAGTCAACAACAAGAAGAGATCGTGTAAAGATATTTTACCTGAAAATCTGGGTGGATAAGCTTCGCTTGTTGTCGTTTGCCCTTGATGGTTTATATTGAATTGAATGCCTGTCGTGCCCCTAAAGTACAAAAACCTTTTCCTCAACAATCTATGCGCCTGATGCATTTCTTTTGTCGTCACATTATTGGTGGATTCTCATTATCTTGTACCTTATTCTTTTACCTCTCCAAAAGCCAATTGTCTTGCCATTCGTTCATTTCGATTTCCACGTGAAAGAGGGTTAAAGTACATGAATCGTTACGTTTACTAACATTTTACCTGTGTGGCACTGCACTGTCATGGATTATGTCTAGGGTTATGATCCAAAGAGGAGGTATCACTGGAAAAGAACTCCAGAAGTGGATTCAAAGAGTTGGTATAATGGCCGTACAAATTTTCTGAGTTGTTGCCATCAAATCTACAAAGGAAAGACTAGTAGTAAAAATGTGCCATGACAATGTTTTCTCGTTATATACTGAGCAGCCTTCGTTGCCCTTTGAACTTGATTATGTGGCAGACACTGTTTCTGCGTCAACAGGATACAACATATCGTCATGCACTCTTAAGAAGAAAATTACGTTTTTGTTTCTATCAAATGCTAGTGGAGTATTTCAACATTATCATATTAAATGTATCAATTGCTTGTGGATATACCGACTCATTCATCATTCTTTCTTAAAAAAATATCTAAGCTAAACAAATGCGAGTTACCCAACAATGGCACTGAATTTCAAGACAAAAATAATTAGTGCGGACACTGATTTTATTAGAACATCTAGAAATTATAACCATGTATTCATCTAATAGCTTAAATTTTTTTAAAACAATTAGAAGTGATTTTACAAAATTTTACATGGTATCATAGTTAAGTTCTACTGAATTTATTTCGCGTGCACGGCCTCTCGTTCCTCGAATTTCAGATTTTGTTCCTAATTCAGAATGCATGTGAGAGGGTTTGTATGCTCTTTTATATACACATGGTCTCTCTTCATTTATAAGTTTAAACTTTTAGATTGGATTGTTAGATGAATGCGTAGTTCTTTGAACATAATAAGTACTTGATAAGCTCTTTCCAGTTTCCAGTTGAACAACGATTTCTCAAAATTCTTTGCCCTGTACGACAATTAACAATGCAGTGCACGACAAATTCACAGTAGAACTTAGTTTCTTCCTTTTATTTCAGCATGAACCGAGTCCAGAAACGGTTATACAGCACACTTATTATTGTACATCGTAGTGTACACAAAACCCTAGCACAAGTCTCATACAAACTTCTCGTAAAGCTTTCGCATATCAAACGTTCAACATTTCTGAAAGGATTAATCTTAACTAAGTACACAGACACTTATTAGGATGTATATGAGTATGTTGTGACCGACTATCTACATTACTCTCTGTCTGCCGATTTCATATCCAATCCCTCACAACGACGGGCTCGAGGAATTGAGGAAAGAGACTCTTCGCCGTTTACTTGGGAGCGTCGTTCTTGGAGAGTACTCAGACGATATAGAAGTCTTAGCAAGGACACTACAGAGGGCCTGGCGAATCGAGCTCGCGAGGAGCTGCCGTTGCAAACTCCAGTTGTAACTAAACTGCTCTTTGCCGCTCAAGAAGATGAACTCATTCCTCAAGCGGCTTTCGAGAGTCGATATCTCGGCCTTCACAATCTTCAGGTGGAGGGCATTAATAGCCTGCCGGAGATCAGAAAGCAGCTCGGGTCGATATTGGCAACAGATAGATGCCTTGAAAGAGAACGTACCATTTCCTGTGGCGTCATCAAGCGGCTCAACTTTGACTTCGTCGGCATCCAGCGGCACGAGAAGGCCTTTGCTTGCCTCCAGTGCTGTCTTCTTCAGCTCTTTCACCTCCTCGATGACATGACCAAGCAATGTGGCTTTGTCCATCTAGCAAATATACATGCCTATAATTAACACAGATCTCATTTTGATTACCAATCTCCAAAATCCTGATGAAAGATTATAGAGAAATATGAGCTAGCATGAAGAAAGTTCATTTCTATGTTTGATATTTTTGGTCAGGGGATCTTCCTTTGATGCAACATTTTTTTCCAATGTTTGCTACGTGTGGACTACCTAATCGGGAAAATGTTCATGCCTCTTGAACATTGTCTCCGTTCAATTCCGGAGACAAATGAGGGTTGCGGCGATAGTTATCAATGGCCGGGGCACCCTGCAGAAACTTGGCACTGCACACTGCTCTCCTTTGTTTTGTCACTGCCCCGCCATCACTGCCGAACCCTGGCTTGAGCCCACCTGACATCACCGCGTGCATTGCCTGGCCTGTTCAGCTCCCTTGCTGCCTCCGATCCGAGGTTTTGGCCTCGGACGACTCCGATCCAGGGTCAACTGAGATTGCGCAGCCATTGCGCGGTTGGCACAACCTCTACGATCACAATGTTATCTTTCACACACACATACGCAGAAATCCTATGTTTAGGTTTTCTAGGTAAACTCCCGCCTTTAAAAAATAATTGGGCTATGTCCTATTACACCATAACTTATAGCTCTAGAGAATCTCCATCCTTGTAAAACTCACCTAAAAGATCTAGGGGCCCCACCTTCTATAAATGAAAATCCAGTCACATATGATTTGCACGTCTACCAATTTTTAGACGATTTCGATGTCTCTAACATCACTCAATAGCCTAACATTCACATGCTTTCCCTCGACTTTTGCGAAACTATTTACAAAAGGGGCGACAAAAATTAGTCTCTTTCCTAAATGTCTATGTCACGGGCGAGATGTCTGCGCAAGATATGTCACCGGATCCGCATTTGACTTTTCAAACATCTAAATACTAACCATGCTTCTGTGACAGCTAATCCATGGACTACTGGCCAGTTTTCTCTGCTTCTAGGGCTCCTTGGTTTAGGCCTCCCCAACCCATGCCGTCCCTGGTACCGTTCCAATAACATCTTGGTCTGGAGAACAACTTGGCCTCCGTGACAGACTTTTATATTCATTCATTGACTTTTGTACGCAAGAATCAATGTATATTCTCATCACCATGTGACAATTTGTGCAGGAAAACGTGATCGAGCAGCCTAGATCGGACATAGACGCACCTAATTCTAGGATGTGCTGAGTGCGCCTTCCCCTAGATGTACACCAAAATTGGAAGACTTGCAATCTTTCCCAATTTCAGAAGAAAGGGAAATTGGAGATTCGGATGGAACAAACGTTTGACTATTTGGAGCTCCACGACGCATCAAGAGGGTAGACTTTCGGGGACGCGACTCGCAAATTCTTTTAAGAAATGAATTATTGAAATCGAAGAGAAGGGTCAACTGTTCAAGGTGGAGAAGACGAACTCCTTTGATTTCGTCAGTTGGTGCCACCGTGCCATGGCACGAACTATTATTTCGTTCGATCAGCTTAAAAAAGTCAAACCTCAGCTTAGGTGGGGAAACTGCCCATATGTCAAGGAAAGCACCAGATGCTTAGCTTTCTTGCCGGGTTTCCCCAGATTACGTATGATATATGACAATCATTTTATGCATCCTAGTCCTTTCTAGGGTTGTCCCAACCTTTCATTTGAACATAATGATATCTAACACCATTCGTATTCCGAATCTCAAGAAATCTGAACAAAGATATAGTCGGATTTAAGTTAAGGAACGAGGAGTATCAAAATAAGGGCTTGATCCAAATATATTCCGCTTGGGGCATCAATATACCTACATAAGCATCGCAAACCTCTACCCAAAATCTCTATGTCAAAATTTCATCTTTTTTGTCTAGAAGATTCTCCATGCATGTATAATAAATGGATCAAAACAAAGGAATCATCTCTTAACCGGTGGAGTACAACCACAAAATGATTGCGGGGCGGTGTTGGGATGTATGAATGCAAGTTGTGGAGAACATCATGGCCTTTGCATACACAGCATCGACCAGATTGAGATATAGTTTGAATTAATTAGAATGTTCAGTCTATTGTCAATCTATGTCATGACTCATAGAGTTCGTATGATATATTACTATAGTTGCACTGCGGTTGTATTGTACTGTAATTTGTGTGTGTGACATATACATATTTCAAATATCTTCGAATGGGTGAGACGGTTTCCTAAGATTCCATTTGTTTTGCCAAAAACAAAAACTTCAGAAAATATTTTCCTAAATATGATCACTTGCATCACTTGAGATAATTAATTAACAAAAAATATTTTCATTATTAACAATAATTTGTGACTAAACATTTTCGTAGATGATGAAATTATTTTTCATCCATTTTTTCTTTTAGGAGATACAAGTGATCATATTAAAGAAACTTTTTTTCTACATTATTCATTTTCCAAGAAACAAATAGAACTTAAAATATAAGTGATGTAAATCGTTATAACCGTGAGTGCTTGTCACACACCTTGTGAAAGCGAGGACACTTCTTCAATAGCTGATACCATCGTAAGCTCTTCAAATGACTATTATATGTAAAATTATCTCCTTAGCCAATGTCATTTCGGGATGATACGTGATAATGTTGGAGATTTTACTTTGACCCTCCTAAATTTAGAAACGAAATCGAACAGAAGGTCCGACCCTCTCCCAAACTCCACTATACAAGAACCTCTCGATTGTAACACAAACGTAAGCGAAAAGAGAATGAAATCAATTACCTTGTCTTCGCAGGGAACTAAGCCGCGGAGAGTGGCGAGATGTGAGTTGATCCTCTCTCTCCTCCGCCTCTCGGCCTCACTATGATTCCTCAATGCAGCCAATGCCTTCTCCTCCGAAACATTCTTCTTCGCCGCTCTATTTGGAGCCTCGATCACAAGCTCGCTCTTCTCGCCATCCAACACCAACGACTGTGGCGTGGCCACCGCCGGCGCCGACCCATTAGCCAGCAAGAGCGGGTCGAACATTTGATGCGGGTCCGATTCATGTAAGCCATCGCAATAATTAGAGTAGAGAGCCATATAGAAACCCTTCGATCTCCTAAATGAAACTAATGACAGCAGAAAAACTCGGGAACTTTTTCAAAGGCCAAACAAGGAAGCGCCGGGCGGGCGGGTGGTGGGGGCGAACCAAAAGGAGAGTGTTTGGAGGGGGAAATTGTGCTGGTTGCTAGCTTTCCGGTTGGTGCTGGTCAGTGATATTGCAATTATGGTCATAACTTCCATCACGAGACAAGACAAGGATCGAGAAATGGTTTTGAGAGAGAGAGAGAGAGAGAGAGAGAGAGAGAGAGAGACAAAGAGAGACAGAGAGAGATTTTCAGGGAGAAAAGATCCACATTTTCTTCTTTATGGTCTTGAATTCCATCGTCTCGATCGAGGAGGTTCAAAGTTGTGGTTCTTGGGAAGTGGGTATGGCGTTTAGAAAGGTGCGAAGTCGTCTTCTTGATTTCTTTGAAACTCTTGGCTGTTTCCTTGGGATTCCGATGCGGGTTTCAAAGCACAAAAAGTGGACAAACAGCGTTGAGAGCTTTTTTTCTTCTTTACAAAAAGGAGTTTGCCAGATGAGAGGACCTGAAGTTTCTTATATATAGAGAGAGAGCAAGGGTTGAACTTGGCTTTTTTATGGGAGCCTTTGTGAGAAGGTATCCATTGCGACCTGAAGAGTCCAAATTTTTTTTTTTTTTTTTGAAAAGGTCTTTAACTAGCAGCTTAGGCCTTTTCTGGGGTAGGATCTTCTTATATTGTGACCCTTTGTGATATCCCTTGTTTTCTTTGCCTCGTAGGAAACGAAATACATGTGATGTAAAGAATCATAATATTTTGTAAGTTCACCTTTTAGGTGATGTAGTGGAGGTGCTATCATAAAACATGAATTATAGAACAACTTGTATATTTCGATAGCCCTTATAGGACGGGCCCACTGTTTTTCAAGCCGGCAAGATGCTAGTGTGTTGCATGGGTTTAAGACTGTATTTGTTTTGTCATTCTAAATGCTACTGTCGACGAATTTTTGCAACACAAATAATATGTGAAAAAATTAAACAAACTATAGTCACATCAACCTTGTTACTTAATCCTCCAATTAAAAGAAAACATGAGACATAAAATTCTGATATTCATGGAATCATAATATAAAAGCATGCAATATTTGGAGTACCTAAAATAAACGTGAAAGTGAAAGTAAAAGGTGTAAATTTCTCTCTCTTGCTAGTTCTCCTCTATTTGTTGGAATTTTCTTCTATTGCCCCATCAACTTACGCATAACAGGCGATTGGGCTATTTGTGTAGAATTTTCTTAAAAGTAAAATGATCTATCTTCTCTTCTTCATTTGATGCTGTCTATTTAGAGAGGTAGAGGCGATATCTTCAAAATCATCTTTCACTTCCATATATTTTAGTTTCCACTTTCATGGATATAGCTCGTTCTTTTTGGCGACCATTTGATGTCTAAGGTTTTATATTTGGCAAAAGTTGATAGATATCTCTTTTTCAATTACAATTTTATGAGAATGAATCACAAAAACAATTAACTAATATATTGCAAAAGAAATGCAATATTCAATTTATATTTTTCAAGTAAATCCACAATACATATATTTGGTAAAGCTTTATGAGATTTTGTAAGATCATGGTCGACTGTTCTAAAAGTTTAAACTGTTAGATGAATGCGTGGTTTATTATTTAAATATTCTAACACTTTCCTTCACACTTAGTCTAGTCTTTTGTCTAGTACCAATCATGAAAATTTAATTGGGAAGGCAAATATGGCTTATTAAAATTTGAACTTAGGACTTCCAATTCTAATACCATATGATTTTTTGTGGGACTCCAGTTGACTATTTTAAAAACTCAAATTGCTAGATGAAGGCGAGGTCAAGAATCAAACACTTTTGTCCTTTCAAAGCTCACATGGATCACAAGTGAGCATTTATCAGCATGGTCGATGGGATAAATTGTTTCAAAATATAGCAGTTTGCATTATTATTAAGTGCACTATCAATAGAGTTCAAGTGATTGCTCCTCATATGTGTTATAAATCCATTACCGGACTGTGTAGAAAGTGTTTTCACCATCTATGTATATATCGATTAATTAGTGGGAACGCCCGGCAAAGAGCCGATACCTTTACTAGGGAGGTCACCAAGAGAGAACCCAAGTTCAAGCCAAGCTTGCCTATATAACTAGTTGGAACGGCTTCACTTGAAAGGTTAAATCAATGAGTTATGAGTCAACTAGAATTATCAACTCTTTCACCCCACACTAATTATCCAATATGAGGCTTTTATGACTCAATTCACACATGTATCTTAACAATTTCCCCTCATGTGTTAGCTTTATGTGATGTTTGCTCCCTTTTAATTTGAGTATCCATCTACATCAAGATGTCTCAATTTAAATCTCCACAATGTTGGATGTGAAGACCACAATAACAATAATGCCCACCTTCATCCCTGGTCTATTTCGCCTTGGTCTAACAATGTGTGTTGTCATTAGGACCACATTGGTGAGATTCCTCTCTTGAGATATTTACCAAACATTGGAACAAATTGGGAGCTCACCAATCAAACATTCACTCTTATATCACTTCTTGGAAGTATGGAATAGAGGTCCGATACATTTTTTTGGGGAGATCGTTAAGGAAGAGCTCAAATATGAATCTGTCAAAATCTTTAACTAGACTAATCTTCACTAAAAAACTTAAGTCAATAAACTATAGACTAAATAGGATTATAAAAAAAATTGCCCCGTCACCACACCAATTCTCTTGTTATGTTATTTTTCTAACGTTACTCTGTGCATATCAACAATAATCCCTCTTTTTCAATGTAATTTTTGCAAAATAAAAATGCCGGGATTGTGATCACCTAACACAGGACGGGAGCAGGATAGTGTCTGAGGAAGTGATCATGCAGCCAAGGTACATGTACTTTGAGCTTGGAAAACACGCCAGATGATCTCCTCTTGATTGGGGATATTGATCCAAGCAATCCCCTCATATCTTTTGAAAACTGAAAGGACCTTTTTCATAGCTTGGGTCAAGGATCCTGTTTTAGGATCTAGATAACATCATACACTATCGTTATATTTTGTCGTAGTCTAGTCTTTTGCAGAAGAGGCAGCTATCTTTGGTCAACTTAGAAGTAATTGCCAAAAAGTGCTTTGTTTATAGTCAGTCCAACTGGTGATTATTAGCCTATCCCTTTACCGGTATAATCCATTAGTATACCCATTGGTACAAATTACGAGGGCAGTGTCTACGAATTTCTACCATAACCACCGTCGCCATCGCTGTTCACCACCGCCCGCCACCAATCTCCACCATCCCACTACTATTTCAAATGTAGCAACAGTCCGTCGCCGCCGGTCTATCTCATCCACCTACTACCACTTAGCACCTCCACCGCCATTATTGCCACCTCGATTTTCACCACAACCCTCTTTTCAACATGAAATATTAAAGTAAAAAAATTGTGGAATCACTATCTGTTGCGTGGAGAAATTAAGCCGGTGGAGTATGATGTTAATCATGTTTGATAACTTAACATTACCGTTGTGTGTACTACATAAAAATCCTATAATTACTTGTTGAAAAACATCTCTATTAAAATAAACAGATTTATTCATTGATTTAGATCACTCAACGAAGTGACATTTTTTTTTTCTTGGTTGAGGAATACAAGATGCTTCGAACTCCAAAGGTATTTTCCATAACAGACAAGACCAAAGAAAGCCCTTTTTCGCCCAGAAAAATCTTTTAAATTGGAACCTCTCCATTGAAGTGTAAGTCTTTTTCTTCTTGATAATCTTGAAGTACGGGCGTGGAGATCCGATTATTTGAAGATCCATCTCATGTTCCAGTTAAGTACAGGCACAAGTTACTTTATACTAGAGTAGTTTAGAAGCAATTATTAGAATTTAAAAGGATGACCTTATCTGACCCAAAAAAAGAAAAAAAGGATGACCTTCACTATCTGAATTAGAAATCTCAGCCACCTTCACTTAATTTTGCTATTGACAAATTCTTCTGAGTTGATCAACTACAAGACAAGAAATAGTTGAGGACAACGCTATGTCCCCATCACTTCTCTTTTACAAGTGCCAATCGATTTCATTGATCAATTTATGAGAGTTTTGACTAAGATTCCAACTATGTATTAAACAAATGGCCCAAAGTACTTTTTAATAATGCGGTATTCATCGAAAACTTTAAGTACCCATTTAGTCCCCATTAGATATAGTAGTCCTAACAAATAGTCAATTTAGATCTGGATCACGTTCAACACTACATCAAAATTAACCCGAATCATAATATTAGTTACGCGATAATTTTATACGATGTTTAATACTCCTGAAAGCATATTATTTAAAGACCATATATAGCCAAACATAAAAAGCAAAGTTTACTTGGACAATGGGACGCCCAATAAAGAACAGATAAGAGTTACTTTGAGGTGCCAAAAGAAAGTCTTGCACTGTCATCTTCCTTATTTTGAAGTGGTCCTATCTTTCTACATAAAGCAATGTTGGGATGTGGACCATTGGGGTTCCTTTTTAATCGGATCATCGATGTCCATATTCAACTATTAATGGAAAATGAGGATAATAATCTTCTTTTAAAAGAGGCATGTTTTGTCAAACACTAGTCCAATTACCACTCCTCCACTTGTTAAATTTCGCCCATGGATATACGTTTGTAGGCGTAGATGCATGTGCCCCTGAATGTGTATCGTAAATTATACGCTTGAAGATTCAAATTTTATATACTATTAAGTGATGACCTAATAAGGTAATGAGTTTTCATTTAGGTGTGTTGGTTGTCAGATGTCTCTTTGAACTTACATCGCCAAGTATGATTTAATGTGTTAGTAGATAAGTCTCACACATTCTCAAACTAGCATGGTAGTTCTGAACTCGTGCCGGCGTGAGTGAGCTACAACCAAGCTAGAGTTTTATGCGTTGGCAGGACGGGCTCATGTGAGCCGTTTATATTGGTTTTGATAAGTCAGTCACAGAAGAGGTGCTGGTTATTAGCTATAAAATATATTTCTAGTTTCCCATTGCCCATGTATTTATGAAATGTTATCCTAGTAGATAACTCTTGTGCAACTTAAAACTAGCACGATGCATTTTAAGCTGTGTGGGAGCAGATGAGTCGTGATTGGAGAACAATATAAAGTTGGCCACATCGCCAATAAACTTACTTACGCTTTTGTCCTCTCTTATCTCACTTTACTTTTTGAAAGAACTTCTTATAAACATTAACCTGTCGAAATTCATCAAATTGTAATTTTGTTTTTCTTTTTATAATCTAAGGACATGATAAGGGAAATCTGACTATCTAGAGATATTTCAAACACCCTCTAAGATCATGAACCAATTAAATCCAGAGCTTTTGCTTGTGTAGGTAGCTGTGACCTAGAGCATTTTATGCATTGTTAAGATACATGATGTCGTAGATACTTCTACCATGCTAAAATACTATCTTCTCATATAAGGACGGGAGCAAGATCATATCCTTTGGGAGGCCAACAAGAGAAATTTTGCCTATGATTTCAAAATGGTTATTTCTCTCTTGAGTTTTTCACATATAAAGTTCGCGCTAGATCCGTCCTTGTTGTTGAGTCACTATCTTGCAAAGTCTAAGTACCGTCGTAGTAAGAGCTTGCCAATTACTCAGCAAATCATGAGAAAGTCATAGACCCATTTTAAAGATTACATTCCCGTCTACTAAAGTCGATCACTACGTATTGAGTTTTATAAGTTTTCTTATCTTTTTTGACAATATAATAATAAATTCGGGTGGAACCAAACAATGCCGTACCATCAAAGAATCTAAATAATCTCTCTACAAATTGACCTAATAAAAAAATGTAAGACAAGAAACTTCCTGGAAGCTTCGTAGTTGCTGGAATCCAATATCATAGTGTATAATTTATTAATTTAGTGATTAGTGACTGGTATATAGTATTAGGCGTTAATTAATCGATGATATAAGTATGATGTGACCTATAGAGATTAGTAATTGCCTTTAAATTTAGTAGTTTAAGCTTAGAATTCATTGCACCGTCGTTACGGTAGGTGTACTCGTTCGATTAGGATTGCCGCTGGATTGAAACGATTAATTGATAATGAAATTTGCGCTTTTTAAAGTGATTTTTTTTTTTTTGTAAATTAGTGGTTTTTTATTTTCATTTCACAATTAACCTGGATAATGATTAAAAAAATAGAGAATTATCAATTCACTAGGAAAAATTACTCCCACGTGGCATTATCTCAATGGGGGAGTTATAGAAAAAAATATTATTATGTCAAAGAGTGGCTTCTAGGAGGTAGAGTCACGGAAGTTTCCTATCAATGAACCTGTCCCACGCCATCGTCATGTAATTTATTTCTTTAAGCTAATTTATATTATTACTGATAAGTTCTCAGCCGACATAATTTATCAAGAGATTGGAGATTGCTCTTATCTTATAGTTTAAGAGAAGATCAGACGATTGAAAAGTATATAAATATTGTAAATGATGTGTCATACTAAACGTTAAATTGAAGTATTTAATTTTCACAAAACAATAAGAACCCAGTGACACGTGTGCATTGTCTAGTCGAAATATATATCTATGATAAAATTGAGACCACTTAATTTAGAATTTAAAATTGTCGGCCTGATGCGAAATTTATATATTCTTACCAAAATTTTCTGCCACTAGCATGTGTAAGGTCATATTTTTCCAATAATGTGTATCATTTTGTGAAAGTGGAGTGACATAAACGTGCTAAAGGACTTTTGGCTAATGGTGGAGTAAACCTTTTTAGTAATGGAGGTTTGGTGGTTAGATAGAAGATGGCTGGCCAAACACCAATGAAGTTTAAGTCATTTGGTCCAGAAAGGTGGGCTTCGAAGTCAATAATGTAGGCAGAGAAAGACACAAGTAATCTCTTCAGCAGTTTGTTTGGGAAAAAAAATAAAAGAGGAAATGGTGAACTAATTTACTTTTGTTTTGTTTTGTTCGGCTATTATTCTCTTATAACTCCAAGACTGAGTTTGGTCACAATCAATAAATTGGATAGGGCAGAACAGCATAATAAATCTTCTCGGATTCCATATATTCAATCTTTCGTTTGGAAGAACATCGGACAACCTTATACATTTCTATGTCTTATTCAGAGTACCCAGATTTGGACTGGTGTAAGTAAAACAAGTCAAACGAACAACTTAAGAAGTAGAAATCGAGCTAGGAAAAACTAAACAAATCGAGAAAATGAAAAATATAGAAGACATACCTTAGTTTTCTTTCTAATGACAACTTACATGTCTCTATTTTCGCAAATACCAATCACATGCCTCTAAGCAAAACCCCAAATGGCCTCTCCTTGCAAACTTATTTTAGCCTCTTGCTAAGGTGGGTGGTTAGATCTTTAGTTACTTTGAGAGTTTTGGGTGAGCACAAGAATTTAGGGTTTCGATTTGGAGTTTTTTGTAAAGAAAATGACATTTTTAAAAATGAGTACACATGGATAAGTGGTACGAAATTGTAAAGTAGTTTGAAAGGTAAAACTCAACTATATATTGTGTATTGTCAAATTATGTTTCGAATTTGAGCATCGAACAAAAACTTGATTTGATGTTAATTAGGAGATTTGGAGGATTGTTGTTATTTTTGTTGCTTGATAAATATAAAACAGGACATAAGCTTCCTTTTGCAGCCAATCAAACCAAACATTTAGAGAAGTATGGAAAAGGAAGTTCCCGTCACGTTAGGCCAAACTTGCTGATTTGGGCTCACTTTCTTTATATTGAGTTTGTGTGTTTCCTTATTATTTTTGGTCATAAGCTTCCTATTGCAACCAGTCAAACCAAATATTTAGAAAACTCGTTAGTTTGGGGCTTTAGTTGATGTGAACTGGGTGTGGATTGTCTTGTGCGTGGGTCGTGACTTCAAGAAAAGTGGCTATGATGTTCGAGTAATTACGTGAGGCTAGATACTGTGATTTTTGGTATAATTTAGTGTTGTACTTAATTAGTTAGTCCATGATGGGGTGCAATGAGAACGCACCGTTTCATTTTGATACGCTACGATGGAAAGATACCATTTGAAAGGGCATGAGGGACTTATATAAAATTATTCTAAAGATAACCGTTGACACGGTTGGCAGAATGTACGCTTAGAAATTCCTCTCCTTTGCTTGTCCCATTTCCATCAAAAGAAAAGACGGCGTTCCATTTCTCATTTACAAGAACAATTGGCATTTACGCTGTGAAAATCGGATGTTTTCCTCGTGACTACATTCAGACCAACGTGAAGTAATATTGTTCGTGATTCATCCGCAATTCAATGTTCATTTTGGGGTAAATTGTTGACTGCGCATCGGAAAGAGGTAAGTCATATTCCGCCGACTTTCTTCCTACATTGGTATCAGAGCCCAGTTGTGATTTCTGCCTTGTTTTCATTGAATTTTCTCGTTTACCACTTGATATTGAGATCAAGAGATTGAATTCTACATTGTCTGGATGTTTATTGCTCAGAAATGCAATCCGAATCTTAAAAAACGAACCGAAGTGAAGAATGGGTTCGGGGTCGCGTACATTCGTACAGTTTCAGCCATTTTTCGGAATATTTTTTCGGCCAAAATAAATTTTTAAATATATAGGGTTAAAGTACTCATCGAGATGAGTCCGACGATGGGTCGAGCGCCGCCGGAGGATGCTGGACACGCCCACACATGCGGCCAGAAGCCGTTACGCGTGGGCGCCACGCGCGGCCAGAAGCCGTTGCGCGTGGGCACCATGTGGCCAAAAGCCGCTATGTGTGTGCACCACGTGCCTGACGCGCTACGCATGCCAGCCCGTGAGCATCACGCGCGCATCGGCAAACCAACACGTGCTGACGTCACGGTGACGTCATCCATGACGTCATCCAACAATCGATAATCGCTGGATGACGTCATTAATGACATCATCACCCGTGGCAGTTGGCCGGCCAATTGCTGGTGTTAAATTTATGACTCGAGTTTGAGATTCGCTGGATTATTGAAAATTTACAATTAAGGAAATATAAAATAAAGAAGAAGGAACCCTGCAGTTTCGAATTCCTTTGAAAAAGGAAATATGTTCCCTTCTTTGGCGTGAAGACCCTCCGTGAAGATTGAATTTGGTGGGGCCCAAGGTCAAACTTTGACCTTGGGCATACTTATTATATATAAGTGCGGATGGACATAGGGCTCTTTGCTCCGCGGATGCTACACGTACAAGCCGAAGTCTTTGTGGAAATAAACCCTACGTAGAAGTCGCAGAAGGGAGCCGCAAAAGAGGTCTTCTTTTCGGGGTGTTGTTGCTGCACCCGTACGAGAGAAAAGGAGGAGCCGCATGTCTTCAAGCTGAAGCGCGATCAAGAAAAAGAGTTCTTTTTCAGCGTTTGTTTTTGAGCTTGTGTGATAATTTTGTGCCGTGAGTTGGGTTTGGGGTTAAATTATTTTTAGGAAACCCCGAGAGAGTGTTTGAGTGACTTGAGTGTGTAATCTCCTTGTATCGCTTGATCTATAGTGAAATTCGCTACTGCTTTCCCCGTGGACGTAGGTCTTTACGACTGAACCACGTAAATCTGGTGTCCGATTTATTTTCTTTTTCTGTCTATATTATTGTTCGATCGCTCGCCCTATCGCAACAATTGGTATCAGAGCCAGGCTTGGCTAAGTTGAAGCGAATCGATGGCGACAGAAGAAGTAAAAGTGAGAATCGACAGATTTGATGGGAAGGATTTTAGTTTATGGAAGATGCAGATTGAAGATTATCTTTACCAGATGAAATTGCACTTGCCCTTATCTGGGGAGAGACCAGAGACGATGAAGCAAGCTGATTGGGATTTGCTGGACAGACGAGCTATGGGTGTTATTCGGCTGACGTTGGCTCGTAATGTCGCGTTTAACATCCTGAAGGAGAAGACCACTGCTGACCTGATGCAAGCCCTGTCGGATATGTATGAGAAGCCCTCTGCGATCAACAAGGTCCATTTGATGCGACGTTTGTTTAATTTGAAGATGAGTGAAGGTGCGTCGCTTGCAAATCATATCAATGAATTCAATGTGATTGTTAGTCAATTGAGTTCAGTTGAGATTGATTTTGAAGATGAGGTATGTGCTTTGATTCTGTTATCCTCATTGCCTAATAGTTGGAATACTACTGTTACTGCTGTTAGTAATTCCTCTGGGTCAACAAGTTTGACGTTTGATGGTGTTCGAGATTTAATTCTAAGCGAGGACATTCGTAGAAGAGAATCTGGCTAACCTGTATCTGCTGCTTTAGTAGGTGAAAATAGAGGAAGATCTATAACACGTGTGGGTAATAGTAGTACTAATATAAACAGGTGTAGTCAGTCTAGGACTGCTAATGTTGTCTGTTGGAGTTGTGGCAAGAGGGGGCATCTTAGAAGGGATTGCCTCAAGCTGAAGAATGAGAAGGGTAAAGGAGTTATGGTTGATTCTCGCAGATAATGTTGCAGCTGTAGCGTATAGTGCCGATTATGTCTTGTCTGTCACTAATGATTCATCGCTTGATGGATGGATTTTGGATTATGGTTGTTCTTTTCATGTCACACCAAATAGAAATTGGTTTATCACTTATCAGTGCACGGGTAGTGATAAAGTCCAGTTAGGAAACAACGCTGAGTGCGATGTTGTGGGTGTTGGTGATGTTAAAATTAGAATGCATGATGGTATTGTGAGGACATTGACTGGAGTAAGGCATGTTCCAGAGTTGAAAAAGAACTTAATTTCCTGGGTGCCCTAGATTCAGCTGGTTGCAGTATTCTTCAAAAGGTGGAGTTCTCAAGGTTGTACGAGGTGCCTTGGTGATAATGAAAGGAATCAAGCATGGAGGCCTGTATAAACTTCAAGGTAAGACAGTGACAAATTTCACTGCGGAGACGTTAGATGCATCTGTTCGAGAGTCTTTTGACTGCTCGAGGAAGACCTGGGTGTTTGTGCCAAGGCACAAGTTTGATGCTGGTGTCAGGATCACACAGTCAAGAGCTTTGATCGAGATGGAGACTGGTAAGTCGATCAAACATGTGCAGACTGACAATAGCATGGAGTTCTGCTCGGAGCTGGCAAATAAATTCTGCATGAAAGAGAGCATAGTGAAACACCGCACTAGTACCAATAAATCACAATAATTTGCAGAATTGATGAGCAGAACATTACTAGAGATGTCCCGAAAAATTATCTCTAGTGCTGGTATTGCTAGGAGAATCCTAGTTGATGTGCTAAGTACGGTAAGCTAGTTGGTGAATAGATCCCCATCAACTGCTATTGAATGGCAGACTCCTAAAGAAGTATGGTCAGGTAACGTTGCTGATTATTTTATTCTTAGAATGTTTGGTTGCCCGTGTTATTTTCGAGTGAGTGATGGTAAACTTGATTGGAGGGCAAGGTGCATATTCCATGACTATGCACAAGGTGAGTGGGGCAATCAGTTGTGGTGCCCGGATATAAATTCACCTGTTGACAGTAGAGAAGTTACCCTTGATGAGTCTCCAATACTTTTGGTTAGGAGTTATTATAGCAGTATTCAAACGGATCTGAACGGTGTTCAGCTTGAAGTGGAGTTGCGACCAGAAACTCCTGAGGTAGCATATACATGTACTAGCAAAGTAATCGACACAGATGGTGCTCATAGTGAGGTGGAGCCTATAGAGCCAATGGTTGCTATAACTGCTGATATTGACAAGGTATGTATTCGATCTCCTGACAGATATGGATGCAATAATGGTTTTGCTTTATCTGCGGTTAAGGAGGTTGCGTCGGAAAATCTTTGCGGAGCAGTTAAAGGTGCATGTGGAGTTGGTATTCTGATGAGGTCCTCGATTATAGCGAAGTTCAAGCGAGACTTGGACTTGGATAATATCTGTGGCGGTTGAGCTCATCGGGGGCTATGGGAAAGTAGCAGCAGAGTTTGAATTTTTACGAAACTATTGTAATTTGGCTCAAACGTCGAGCCAATGTGGAGATTGTTAAATTTATGACTCGAGTTTGAGATTCGCTAGATTATTGAAAATTTACAATTGAGGAAATATAAAATAAAGAAGAAGGAACCCTGCAGTTTCGAATTCCTTTGAAAAATGAAATATGGGCACACATATTATAATAATATATGTTTCCCTTCTTTGGCATGAAGACCCTCCGTGAAGATTGAATTTGGTGGGGCCCAAGGTCAAACTTTGACCTTGGGCATACTTATTATATATATATATAAGTGCGGACGGACGTAGGGCTCTTTGCTCCGCGGCTGCTACACGTACAAGCCGAAGTCTTTGTGGAAATAAACCCTACGTAGAAGTCGCAGAAGGGAGCCGCAAAAGAGGTCTTCTTTTCGGGGTGTTGCTGCTGCACCCGTACGAGAGAAAAGGAGGAGCCGCATGTCTTCAAGCTGAAGCGCGATCAAGAAAAAGAGTTCTTTTTCAGCGTTTGTTTTTGAGCTTGTGTGATAATTTTGTGCCGTGAGTTGGGTTTGGGGTTAAATTATTTTTGGGAAACACCGAGAGAGTGTTTGAGTGACTTGAGTGTGTAATCTCCTTATATCGCCTGATCTATAGTGAAATTCGTTACTGCTCTCCCCGTGGACGTAGGTCTTTACGACTGAACCACGTAAATCTGGTGTCCGATTTATTTTCTTTTTCTGTCTATATTATTGTTCGATCGCTTGCCCTATCGCAACAGCTGGCTGGCGACTTGACCCGCGACCCAACTGGAGGCTTGACCCATGACTCGACTCGACCGTTGACCGGTCAAAGCGGTTAGACCAGTCAACCAGTTCGGCGGTCAAACCGGTTGGACGGGTCGTCGTTTGGACCGATTGGACCAGCTAGGAGACTTTTAGTCTCGTTGGCACGTGTGCCACATGTGCTGCACACTCAGGCGACGCATGTGGGCGCATGTGACGTCGGATGGGAGCGTGGTCGATGGTGTTTGGTTCGTATGGATGTTCTCTAGACTATGGTATAATTATTTTACATGTTTGAGTTTTATAAATGTATAAAATTGTGTACGAAACCCTAAGTATGCGTATTTTTAGGGTATAAATGCATAATCTATTCATTTTTAGCTTGTATTTTCTTTTGTTTTAGGAAATACAGTAGCTAGCCTATATGAAAATGATGTTATATATGTTGTGTAGAGTTTCATTCGATGGTAGCATATATATAGTTTAATATACTTGCAATTTTATAGTTCCAAAAAATTCGAACAATGGTAGGAAATCCTTGTTTTTCCGTTATATGTTGAATTGTGGTTTTGATTGTAGTTGTAGCATGATTGTTTTTTTTTTGTACGTTGGTTTATATCATGCTATGCTTTTGTGTTAATGAAAAAATGTAGAAATTACATGAGGTCATGTAATTATTTTTTCTAGTGGGAGTTCGTAGGTTGGTAGAATTCGAAGAAGTTCTCACCTAGAATTTAAAATTTGCGCAAATTAAACTAATTAATTATAATAGAACAATCGTACATAAGAGCTGATTAGGAACATAATGAACTTTCGTTTCTATGTCTTTTGTTGAATTATCATTAATTTAGTTTGTCTTTGCTGTAAATTAAATATGTGCGTTATTCTAAAAAGTGTGCTAGTATTGATTCTACGTTTATTATGTCAATGTGTTATAGTAATTGATTATGGCTTCGACATCCAAGACCATTGTAGCTTACCTCAATAAGGGTGAGATACTAAACGGTGACAATTATGATATTTCGCACCGAAAGGTTTAGTACATCCTTGAAGAACAAGAGGTTTTGGAAACCCTCAACCACACCATAGATGAACCTGAGCATGGAACTTCAGCTCAACACAAGAGAGATCTAGAAGCTTATCAAGCTTGGAAGAAGAAAAATAGCATTGCTCGCATCACGTTGTTGAGCTATATGCAAGATGATCTCATGTGTGAGTTTGAAAGTTATGAAAAAGCTCAAGTAATGTGGGTTGCCTTGAAAGATAAGTTTGGGGCTACATCTGCTACTAAGTTGAAAAGACTCACCATCAAGTTTGACACATACTGAAAGCGCCCAAATGTAACGATGATGCAGCATCTTCGGGAGATGTCAAACATGATTTGTAAGCTGAAGTCGGCAGGTCACTCCCTTATTGATGAACATCAAGTTCAGGCTGTTAGAATGTCTCTTCCTGATAATTGGGAGCATATGAAGATCAACATGACGCATAATGAGAATATTGTCACTTTTGATGATATTGCGCGTAATTTGGAATTAGAGGATGAGCACCTAGAGGCTGCAAGATTCTCTACCCATGCTTATATTGCTGAATGGAGTTCGTGCAAAACTTTGGGCTTCAAGCGCAAAATGAATCATCAATTCAACAATAAAGGGAAGAAGACTAATCAGACACCTAAAATGGCTAAGACTTTCTGACGCAAAAAGCGTTGTGGGAAGAAGGATAGAGCTAAGATGAAGTGCTACAATTGTAGCAAAATGGGTCACTTTGTTCGTGAATGCACTGAGCTGAAAGAGGTACCCTATTACTCCATTACTTTAAGTAATGCTTGCTGAATCTCATCCAATGTGGATTGTAGACGCAGGAGCAATAGACCACGTAGCTAGAGACTAAGAAGCATTTGTGGAGTATCGTTGGATACAGCCTGGAAAAAGATGGATATATGTTGGGAATAACTTAAGAATTGAAGTGAAAGATATTGGCACATGTAAATTAATTTTACGTGGTGGTCGAAACCTATTTTTACATGATGTCCTCTATACTCCAGATATTCAACGAAACTTGGTTACCATAGTTGTTCTTCTTAACCTAGGTTATGTATTGAATTTCCATGGTGATTGTGTTGACATTTTGTTTGGAACAATTTATTATGGTTCAAGTCATGTATTGAATGGTTTTATGGTGTTTGATATTGACTATGATCAGTACAATGTTAATGTCGATGGTTGTTTTTCTTTAATTGCATATTCTAGTAATATTGAGACTGATGTAAGTACTTGGCATGCTATATTAGGTCACATCGGGTTACAAAGAATACAAAGATTAGCTAGAAAAGGTCTTTTAGGGTCACTTACTAATGTTAATCTACCCGTATGTAAACATTGTCTAGCGGGAAAAGTAACTATAAATCCACTTGATAAAGGGACTAGAGTTGAATTTCCATTGCAACTCATACATTTTGACATTTGTGGTCCTTTGAATGTGATGGCAAGTTTTGGAGCCTCATATTTCATCACTTTCATAGATGATTTCACGCGTTTCGGTTATGTCTTTTTGATCTCCCATAAGTCAGAAGTATTAGACTGCTTTAGACGATATATAACGATGGTAAAGAATCAGTTGAATAAAATAATAAAGGCATTGAAAACCGATCGCGGATGTGAGTATCTATCGGAGCAATTTAAGGCTCTTTGTGATGAAAGTGGAATTGTATGACAATTGACTATTCTTGGTACTCCACAACAAAATGGGGTAGCTGAGAGAAGGAATAGAACCTTATTGGAAATGGTTAGGTCTATGATAGCGCAAGCAAATTTACCTATCTCCTATTGGAGAGATGTGTTATTGACTGCTGTTTATGTACTTAACCAAGTGCCTTCAAAATCAGTCACTTCCACCCCTTATGAATTATGGACTAGTAGGAAACTAGAGTTAAGTAATCTACATCAATGGGGATGTGCATCTTATGTTCATGATTCTTCCCATAAATATGGCAAATTAGGTCCTAGAGGGAAGAAATGTGTCTTTATAAGATATTTTGAATACTCAAAAGGGTACGTGTTTATAAGTGAACAAGCTGATGGAAGTATGACTGAAATGGAGTCACGAGATGTCACGTTCTTGGAGAACAATTTTCCTAGTAGAGGTGAGATTGATAAGGACTTCCAATTATATGAGATGGAAGATCTTGATAATACACCTACTAATGTTGTAAAGGGAAATGAAGATTTACCTCAACATACAAGACCTAGTGGGAGTGTTGCATCACCTAACGAACTGAATTCAAGAGAAATTTAGTTACGTAAAAGTAATCGTAAAAGTAATCGTAAAAGTATTAATCGTTGTCATTTTGAGATTGAAGGGAAAGCATTTATGTTTACTCAGAATGACGATGCTGAGCCTAAGACTGTTCAATAGGCTCTCTCATCCTTTGATAAGGAATAATGGAGAAAAGTTTTGGAAGATGAAATGAAGTCAATGAGGGCAAATCACGTCTGGGACTTGGTTGATCTACCACCCAATCGCAAGGCCATTGGAAACAAATGAGTTTTTAAGATTAAGCGAAGGGCAGATGGATCTATTGAAAAGTATAAGGCTTGTTTTATAGCGAAAAGTTATACTCAACAAGAGAGTATAGACTATGATGAAACATTTTCACCAATCGTAAGGTTTGCCTCAATACGCCTTATCCTAGCCATCGTTGCACATTTGGACCTTGAATTACATCAAATGGATGTAAAGATAGTAATTCTCAATGGAGAACTAGATGAGGAAATCTATATGAAGCCGCCAATAGGTTTCATAGCTAAAAGTCAAGAACATAAAGTTTACAAGTTTCATCGCTCAATATATAGCATTAAGCAATCATCTAGACAATGGTATCTTCGTTTTCATCGAGCCATAACAACTTTTGGTTTCATGATGATCGAAGAAGATCACTGTGTATATGTCAAGCAGTTCGAAGATAAATTTGTGATTTTATCACTTTATGTAGACAATATTCTATTGGCTGTAAATGACAAGGTTTTAGTTATCACCATAAAAGAATGGTTGTCCTCTAATTTTGAAATAAAGGACATGGGAGAAGCTACTTATATATTAGGAGTTAATATCGAAAGAGATCGATCAAGGAAACTCCCTGCTTTATCACAAGAGTCTTATATAATGAAGATTCTTGAATGTTTTAATATGTAGCACTGTAATCTCATTGATACCCCTGTCATGCAAGGTGAATGCCTAAATACTAAGATGTGTCCTAAGACTCTAGAAGAAAATAAATTAATGGAAACTGTTCCTTACGCTAGTGTAGTCGAAAGTTTGATGTATGCTATGAAGTGTACTCGACTCAACATATGTTATGCCATGGAATTGGTGAGCCGATATCAATCAACTCCCGGTCAAGCATACTGGAAAGCAGTGAAGAGGATCTTGATATACTTGAAAGGCACCATGGACTATTAACTTTGTTACCAAAGGAATGATTTACGCCTATTAGGTTATTCAGATGTTGATTGGGGTGGAGACCTAGATGAGCGTAAATCGACTTCTGGATATGCGTTCTTGCTCAATGGAGGTGCAATTTCTTGGAATAGCAAGAAACAGACATGCACGACCTTGTCTACTATGGAGGCATAATTTATTACATGTTCTGCCACAGTGCAAGAAGTAGTATGGCTAAAACATTTCTTGGAAAATTTAGCCATTGTCACTGAGGTTCCAAGACCGATGATAGTTATTGTGATAGTCAAGCAGCCATTACCTATGTGAAAGATCCCAAGTATCATGGAAGGACGAAGCACATTGACATAAAGAACAACTTTACCAGAGATATAATAGCGTAGAAAGAAGTGATCCTACAATACATTTCAAATGGTTGCTGATCCATTTACGAAGGCTATTCCTAGAGACATATTCTTAACCCACAAGATGTCACTAGGATTGCGTAGAATGTAATATGTGTTATTGTAGAGGATCATTGGTTTATGTATATATGGACATATGTATTGTCTTGTTTATTTATTAGTGACTTGATATTTTATCAATAAGTACAAATTCATTATGAGACTGGCACATACACATATATATATATATTATTGAAAAGTATGTCAGCAGGCAATGATTGGGTCACTCACACGAGCAATCACCTTAAGTGTTATAATTAGCACGTTGAGATGAGACGTTATGTACAAATAAATGCTGTAGAGCAAGTTTAGTAGATAAAATAATATGTCGCCTTAATTGGAGTCAATATGAGGTATGTGATTTGTTTGTAATAAGACCGAACATGATAGTCCCACAATCATGTATGTCATGCTCCGATACTCGAGCGCGCGCCCATCCCTCACCGGTCGATTAATTAACGACGTCCCAGGACGCATTGCTGACCCTTTCATTTTAATACGCATGTGGAAGCATATAAATAATCCCCAAACAATAAAACAATAGGATATGAAAGTAAGACTAAAAATCTCAAACTTGAAAAACCATCACACTTATATACATTGCAAACCATAGTGCAAATATATACAAAGTGAACTACCAAGCCAGAATCTAAACAACAAGTTCACAAAACAAAGTCTGCAGATAGGGGTGGGGTTTCAATCCTCCTCTGGATACTCCTCCGGGTCTTCCTCCTCTTCGATGATCTCTCATTCTTCCACACTCCAGTTGGAGCCTACCGCAGAATACTCAGGTGATTCTCGGTCTTCAAGATCTGGGGCCACTGGGTCAATCACCAATCCACCTCTAGGGTCTGTAATGCCCTTCCCAAACACTACCTCCAATGCATTTTTTGGGTAAGCCCGCATCAACTTAGATGATGGATTTCACCAGTACATACTCCAATCCTTCGGCGTGCCCATGTATCGGAATGTGGAACTTCTGTTCTGTGATTTCCTTTGGTATACCAAAATGTTTAGGAGGGGCTGGAGGGATGGCCATATATGGACTCGAAATGTTGTCCCACAATGGGGTGAGAGTCTCAGCGAGTTCTACCTCCTAAGACTCGATTATGAAGAAAATACGTCCTAAGGGCTGCCTAAGCATAACACGGATTAGAGGACTTATCATGGCCTTAGTTCCATCCTGCAAATCAACACAATTCATAATCTCATCAAGTCACATCAACCAATTAAATTGTTTACTCAAATCGACTCATCGATCAATCGAACTAGTCGATTACATGTCAATCAGACCATTCCCGGTCATTTCAGTCAATACTATCTATATAGTCCAACCACCTTGTGGACAACTTACTCTAAGCTAAAAAATAGATAGTAGCTAGCCTCAAGGCTAATAACTAGTATACTATTCCTTCTCCAAGATGATATACCGAGTCGCCGAGCTGATATGATATACTATTCTTTCTCTGAGATGACATACTGAGTCATCGAGCCGACATAATATGTCTTTCTTTGAGACGACATATCGAGTCATTGAGCCAACAATAGTTCTCCAACAATTTCTCACTTTTTATCATACCCAATAAAATAGCAGTGTGTGGGTACATGGTTGGCTTTTAGCCAAAATATAATAATTACCTTTCCACAATTCTCACTATTTTATATAGTTCACCAAAATATTTTTGGCGTTGTAGACCGACGTTTAGTTAATTTCCAATCAATTACTAAAATTAAACGAATTTAAGAATAAATTCTTAAAATACAATTCATGCACAATCATCACAAATTAAAGCTCAATTAAATAAATAGGTTGCACCACGGCAATCAGCATAAAATTTAGGTCACCGGCTATCCCGGTCTAATTTCCGGAAAATAAATAAATAAATAAATAATTATGGAAATTAATTATTAAATGCGATAAATGCATACTTAGGCCCGTAATGCCTAATTATATGCTAGAACAGGCTTGGAAAATTTCTGAGACTCGTTAAATAAATACTAGAGTCTATTTACTTGCTAATTGCACTAACTATCCACCTAACATGCATCGGCAATTAATTAAATTCACTAATCTAATCTAATTAACCACCTAATCTAGCTTAGCCTAAACTAAACAACTCTTAAGCATGATTAACTTACTAAGTGAATTTTAACGAGTTAAACTCACTTGTTCAACGATCCGATCGCTTCAAATTGACAGGGACGCAACGGGGCTCAATTCTCTCCAAAGTGGGCATAGCTTTCGGGGTTAGGAACAACCTCAAAATGGGCCCGAGGTGTTGCTGGAAACCCTCATAGTTTGCTTCAGTTTGGTGGCTGTAAAAGAGAGAAAACGGGCTGGCTGAGGTGAGAACGAATGGCGGTGGACTGGCGGGGATTTGAGCGGCTCGGCGGGCAGTCCTAGCTTGGACGGCAGCGGGAGGCAGTTGCGACTAGATTAGGGGCCCTCCTGGGCACACAACGAAGTTGGAAGGGCAGTCGGAGGCGGCGGGGGCGCATGTGTGGGCAGGTGAGGCGCGTGGTGAGGTACGAGGTGGCGACGGCATGTATGCGGGGTGGGAGTGGCGGACGGCGATCGGACGGGCTTCAGTTGATCTTCGGTGGTTTCTCCTTGGCTACTGATTTCGAAAATGGCACAAGACTAGGGAGAAGGGGCTGGTCGGTAGCTTTGAGGGAGGGAGGGAGGGGACAAGGGCCTTACCAAGCTTCCAAGCCCATCTCTTTGTCCCCTTGACCAACCTCCTCCACCAACTGCATCCCTTAGCCCAAAATCAGCCACCCGTGCTCTTTTTTGCACACTTGAATTGGTCCAAAAGTCATAGGTGGTGGGGGGCTACGAATTTGCTTGGTTTCCTTTCAATTGGACACTTATTACTTCTCAAATCAATTCAATTCGGCTCCCATAAATCTCGATAACAAGACCTCGATCAAATTGATATTTTTCCTCATCAATTGATCCTACTTGTGACCCACTTGTGCGATCAAAAACGATCCCCGGCATTTTCTGGACAAAACGGCCTTAGGACGACTCTTTCCCAAAAGTTCCCCTCATTGGTGACAGCTTTAGAAAAACGTGATCACCAACTTGGAATTCCAATGATCTCCGACGCTTATCTGCGTAACTTTTCTGTTTGCTCTGAGCGGTCTTTAATCTGACTCTGATCACTGCAACGACATCCACTGATTGCTGAACCAACTCTGGGCCTATAATCTTTCTTTCCCCAACTTCATCCCAATACACTGGTATTCTGCATACTCTGTCATACAATGCTTCGAAAGGAGCCATTTGAATGTTCTGCTAATAACTATTGTTGTAGGCAAACTCCACCAGGTGAAGCTATTCTTCCCAACTTCCTTTGAAGTCTAGCACGCAAGCTCACAGCATGTCCTCGAGGGTTTGAATCGTCCTCTTAGACTGGCCATCCGTCTGAGGATGATATGCCATACTATACTGCAGCTTCGTACCTAAAGCACTTTGCAAGCTTTTCCAAAAGGCAGCCGTGAATCTTGGGTCTCGATATGAAGTTATCGTCATTGGCACTCCATGCAGACGAACTACCTGACGCACGTACCACTCTGCATGTCTATCCAAACTAAGGTCTTTTCGTACTGCAATGAAGTGAGCCGACTTTGTTAGTCTGTTGACTACTACCTAAATGGAATCATTTCCTCTCTCACTCCTCAGTAGGTGGGTCACGAAATCCATTGTGATATGCTCCCAGTGAAAATCTCAAGGATTCCAATATGGACATAAGGTACCAAAACGATAGAAAAATCAGCCTAGTACCGGTCAACGAGAATTTTCCAATTTAATGGAGTCACCCATGTTTAGCCACACATCTCCGTCAAACCGACCTATCTGTGATCCCTTATTGATTTTTAACTATGCCGTAATGGCCTCTAAAGATGAGCATGGTCGAATAGCCGATTCTTGGTCAAATTCTCAAGTCTATTGCATTAAAATTCCTTAATGGTTTCCCTAGATAGTCTAGTTATCTCGAGAGTGATCAGCTCTGAGAATAGCCCTATAGGCGCGTCGATGAAATGTCACAACTCTTCCCCTCTTATAAAAATTTTATCCTCGAAATTTAAACCCTTACAATAATTAAGTAAAAAGGTGGGGGTACAACTGTCTCATCGACTCTTCAGTCTCCCATGTTGCTCCTTTAGTACCGTGGTGTTGCCAGACCATTTTGACCAATGGGATGGTCTTTGTACGTAGAACTTGCTCTTTTCTGTCCACGATTTGAATCGGGCTTTCAACGTATAACACTTGGTCATCCACGTCCAATTCTTCAAAATTAAGCACGTGGGTCGAGTCAGGCTTGTACTTCCTCAACATTGACACATGAAAGACATCGTGCACTTGTGCCAGTCTCGGTGGCAACGCAAGACGATAGGCCAAGGTCCCAATTCTCTCTAGAATTTCAAACGGACCTACGTACCTCTTTAATTGATATGTACCCGAAATGCTCTTTTTGTCAATCTTGCATCCTCCAAAGTCAACGTCAGAATATTCAAATAGAATAAAATCTGAACTCTTAGGACACCTTAAAACCTAATTTAGGAAAGTTTCCAACATACTTGATAATCCTCTTAATGAAAGTTAAATGAGATTCCTTAGAGTCAGGTAGGAATATCGCACACATGCAAATACTAAATACCAAATATAGACGAGATGTTGTCAAATATAATAGAGATCCTATCACACCACTTTGAAGTTTGGGATCAACTGACTTACCTTTCTCATCTTTGTCAAGTTTTGTAGATGGGATTATAGGGGTTTCAATTTTCTTGCAATTTCCATATCAGATTTCTTGACTTACTCTTTGACA
Organism: Eucalyptus sp. ANBG9806169; assembly: GCA_014182395.1. NCBI lineage: Eukaryota > Viridiplantae > Streptophyta > Magnoliopsida > Myrtales > Myrtaceae > Eucalyptus > Eucalyptus sp. ANBG9806169. The sequence goes on along the minus strand of CM024576.1, from coordinate 6,266,469 downwards.
TCTGCTCTTGAAATACATGTGTCACTTGTAGTTGGTTTGAATTGTAATCTAAGAAATAAGTTTTTTTGGCCCATCATGCTCATTTCGAATTCACTTTATATGGCTTTAACAAAATACCTTTACCTTCCTTTTGAAGAAATTAAGTTGTGTCAACTTGACCTTTTTTGAATCCCTTCTTGATTAGAAAGACGTTGAGTCTCTTAATTGATATACATGGTATTTTTTTTAAGGTCTTGAAAACCTAAAGGCTGCTCTACATACTCTTTCTTTGATATTCCGACTCAAAAATACAACTTTTACATTTATTCGCTATAATTTGTAATTATAGTAATGAGCATAAGCAAGTCATAATCTGATTGCTTGTTTCGAATCTAGTCACAGGGAGTATAGATTTCATTGTAGTCTATATTTTCTTCTGGATAGTAACCTTTTGCTACAAACCTAACTTTGTTGCAAATGACTTAACCTTTGTTGTCAAGTTTGTTTGGAAATACCCACTTCACTCCGATGATTGGATGATCTTTCGGTCTTTGAACAAGCTTCCAAACTTTATTCACCTTGAATAGATGCGGTTGTTCTTACATAAATTCCATCCAATTTTCATCCATTAAGGCTTCATCAATTCCTTTTGGTTATAATTCAGAGATCCATGCTAACGTATTAAAAAAGTGCTTTGAATGATAATCTCATCTTAATCCTTTCATTAACATTTTCAAGATCTTGTTCTTGTTCTTGAGCTTGACTTGACTTGTATCGCCAATCTCTTCGTAAGTTGTGATGGTTGGATCCTTGTTCTTCAGTTGATATTTTCTGGTTGGTAAAAGAAGGTGCTTCTACTTGCTGATTATTCTCATTCTCATCAACAACTTGTGTGGCATGTTAACATTCTTCAAACCTGACATACATAGATTCCTCTACTTCTATGAATTCTTGTTGAATACTCTATATGCTTTACTATAAATAGAATATCCAAGAAAAATATATTCAACTAATCTTAGATCAAACTTACCAACATTGTCATTCGAATTCCTGAGAATGAATCACTTGAACCAAAAACACGGAAATAGGAAATATTTCATTTTTATTTTTATTTTTAAATTACTCAAGTGAGTATTCTCCAACAAAATTCTAAGGAAAACTTAGTTAATGATATGACATGAAGTTACAATAGCTTCGGTCTAGAGATGTGAGGGAACAACACTTTCAATTAGTATGGTTATTGCCATATCCTATTGAGAGCTGTTTTCCCTTTCAATTACTCCATTTTGTTGTGAGTATGAGGAAAATTATATCAAAATCCATTTTCATCAGTGAATTTAGAGAAATCACGATTTTTGAACTCCCTTAGATCAGTCTTACTAGAAGAGATTGCATAACATTTTTTTGGCCATTTTGAATCCTTTCTCCAAATTTTATAAAGGTTTCAAATGCTTCATTCTTGTGAGTTATAAAACAAAATTAAGTAAATCTAGAGTATTCACAATTACCAGACAGTATTTCTTGTCTCCTAAACTTGGGTTTTGAGTAGATTGGAATAGGTCAATGTGTGGGAGCTGCAAGACTCGATTAGTGGAAATATGATTTATGGATTTGAATAAACCTTTCACCTGTTTCCCTAAAAAACATGCATTACATAAATCCCTCAATTCATATTGATGGGTGGTCCTCGAACCAGATTTTTTTAAGACAGCTTAGGTATTTGTTTCATACTCATATGACCAAATTTTCTAGGCATAGGAGATTATCATCTTTGATAAAAACAAGAGATTTGATAGAGTATGATTCCACGTCTAAGAGATTAATATTACCGTGTCTTCTTCGAGCGAAAACTTGTGACTTACCATTGCTTACCATGTGTTTCATATTTTATTTCTCTAGAAGTGACATTTTCTTCATTGATCGTTATGAGATCGATGAACTTGGTTAAATCTCTAATCATATGTTTCAAACATCCATTGTTTAGATACCACTTATTCTTTCCCCTTTCATCCTATAACAAAAAAAAATTATTTTTTCTTTGGTGTCATCGCTCTCCCCAAGTTGCGAGGATCAAGCACCTATTAGGGTAATGGCTTGCCAAATGAGAGTAGCTAGAGCCTCTTACAATGTTTGTGCAAACACTTGAACTACCCCGCTAATGCACAACATTTGCTTGACTTGGTTCATTATGATTAATATGTTCTTTCATTTGGAGCCGCCACTCACCTATTCTAGGTCGAGTTGGAGCTAAGTGAAACTCAAGAGGTTGTTTCACTTTTCATGGATAAGATTTTTTTAGGAATGGGAACTTGGTTATGCTAATCATCTAGTTAACGCCCTTTTAGTACCTAAACTCACTTTGTTTATCAAAAGCATGATGGGAGAACGGTAACAATTCGAACAATATCGAATTAACGCAGCGGAATAAAATAATCCCTCCTCTTGTGTAAACCTAATAGGAATCGATATAGTAGAGTAAAATAAATATCAAGCATGCGAACACTAGACGATTTTTTTACGTGGAAAACCTCGTCGATGTGAGGAGATAAAAAACCACGGGACATGAGTCCACCCGAAAATCTTCACTATCAACAAAATTGGGTGAACAATGTTCTTCTTTAGCAAATACTAGAGGTACATATCAACAAAGACCTCAAGAACATATTTTTTGGCACTATACATGAATTTCACAAGAGATCAAGGATAAATCTAACCAAAAACACGGGTTTTGATCAATCCACGAAAAACTTGATGTATCGAGCTTCAAATGAAAATCAAATCGTTTAGATTCGAGAAGATTGTGCCATGAACATGTTGACAAAATTTCAACTCAATTGGACCACGAATCGACCTCCGATGCCAGTTTGATGTAAATCACACTTTGCCCCAACCCCCAGATTTTCTGCTTTATCTTTTTCTCTTGTTACTACATCTTTTTGCAGTTACCACTTTAAAGATAGCGATAAACCTTATTTCTCCATATGACTTATCATATGGGCTCAAGCCCTTTTTTGGGCTTGCAACTCATTGGGCTTCCTCCACATAGGAATGAACCCAGCTAACAAATCTCCCCCTCATGACAATGTGGAGGGATTCACCATCCCTGCTATCAATTGGCAATGTTCAAGCTTCTCTCTTGATAGAGTCTTCGTCATCATATCAGAGCCATTATCATCCGTATGAATTTTCTCAAGTTCCAACAACTTTTCATCTAGAACATCCCTTATCCAATCATATCTAACATTAATATGTTTCAATCAGAATGAAAAGATGAATTCTTACCAAGATGAATTGTGCTTTGATTATCACAAAATAGCACATACCTCTTTTGCTTGAACCCAAGTTCTTCTATGAATTTCTTCATCCATAGCATCTCTTTACTAGCTTCAGTTGTTGCAATAAATTCAGCTTTGGTTGTAGAAAGTGCAACACACTTTTGCAATCTTGACTTCCATGACACAGCTCCACCCGCAAAAGAAATCAAATAACCAGAAATAGATTTACGAGTATCAATATCTCCTGCCAAGTCGGAATATGTGTATCCAACTAACTCAAGTTTCCCGATCCCAAAACTGAGTTTCAAATTTGAAGTTCCCCGAAGATACCTCATAATCCACTTCACTGCATTCCAGTGCTCTTTGCTTGGATTTGACAAATAGCAACTAACAACGCCAACTGCGTGTGCCAAGTCTAGGCATGTACATACCATCGCTTACATTAAGCTTCCTACAACTGAGGCATATGGAGCACTTTCCATATCTTTCTTCTCTTTATCAGTCATAGGACTTTGCTTCATATTTAACTTAAAGTGGGTAGTAAGAGGAGTACTAACCACTTTAGCCTTGTCCATGTAAAATTTCTAAAGGATCTTCTCGGTATATTTCTCTTGTGACAAAAATAACTTCTTAGCATCTTTGTCTCGGGTAATTCTAATGCCAAGAATTTGCTTCGCTGAGCCCAAGTCTTTCATGGCAAAAGACTTGCTCAACTATTTCTTCAATAACTCAATTCTTGAAGCATTCTTGCCAACAATCAGCATATCATCAACATAAAGCAAGAGAACAATAAAGTCATTATCAGAAAATTTTTGGACAAACACATAGTTGTCCGAGGAAGTCTTCTTATAGCCATGTTCTATTATAACTTACGCAAACTTTTTGTACCACTGCATCGGTGCTTGTTTTAGGCCATAAAGACTTTTCTTTAATTTGCACACATAATTCTCTTTCTCTTTCACTTTAAAACCCTTAGGTTGTTCCATGTATATCTCTTCCTCCAAGTCACCATGTAGGAAGGCTGTTTTAACATCCATTTTCTCAATTTCCAAATCTAGGGTAGCTGCCAAGCCTAGTACCACGCGGATAGAAGACATTTTCACTACTAGAGAAAATATATCATCAAAATCAATACCCTTTCTCCAACCAAATCCCTTAAAAACCAATCTAGCTTTGTACCGTGGTTGTGAAGTATGTTCATCTTGCTTCAACCTATATACCCACTTGTTCTTCAAAGCTCTTTTACCTTTAGGTAACTTCACTAACTCAAAAGTATGATTATCATAAAGTGACTGCATCTCATCTTGCATGGCATCAAACCAATTGCTTTTGTACTCATCTTCTATTGCTTTTGCATAGTGTTGACACTTAAATTTTTATCCAAAAATCATTTCCAAAAAAATGGGAACTTGTTTTTCCACAAAAATATTTCAAATTAAATTCTTGCATATAGATTATCTAGGCATTTAATATAGTGTTTTAAATGGAATATGGTTTTCCTTCAAAAAAAAAAAATTAAATTAAATATATAAAAAAAGATTAAAAAAAAAAAATAAAAAAAAAAAAAAGTTGGGGCCAATGATCTAAATGTGGCTAGCCAAGCCCGGGAGGTCAAATTGGAATTAAAATGGCAAATTGGGGCCAAAATGCAATTTTCAAAAGTTGAGGGACCAATTCGCAAAATTTGCAAAATTTTGCCCGAACCCTTAAATCATCATCTTGGTCACCAATTAAGTTGAAATTGAACTTGGGCCAACTTGAATCAATCAAATCGGGCCAAAAAGACCAAGTTTGTGTTGAATTTGGTATTTTTGGATAAGAAATTGCCAATTTTGAGGGACTTTCTTGCAAAATTAGGTGGGTAAAATTGCGAAATCTGGTCAAGATCTTAAACTACTATGCATGATCTTGCTAATTGATCAAAAATCGCAGCCAAGTTGATAGATTAAAGCACTCAAACGAGCTACCAAAACCTAGTCCACGAATTGGTCTTATTTCGGAGTTGCTGAGTAAGCAACTTGGTGGCCCCACCATATCCTCCTCAGCCGCCCATCTAGCCCGATCTTTGCACGTGATTGAAGGCCATAATGAGTAGTGCCAGTGGACGGAAATTTGACAGGGATAAGCTGCTGAAGGCACGGGAAAATCGCACCAAATCCGGACACTCAACAGCTGCAGAAATTGGAAAAATTGGCTAAGTCAGAGAGTGGGTGAACTAGCTCAGTTGACAGGCTTGGTAGGTGGACAAAAGACCGACCAAAACTCCTCTAATTCAGTGGATAAGATCATGGGAGCAAGGTCTTTCGGAGGATGAGAGAGAGAAGACGAGAAGGAGAAGAGAGAGCACACGGTCGTCCCCCAAACAAGCCTTCAGAAGCAACTCCAGAAAAGCAAACCCAGAAATTCCAGACCGACCTAGAGAGAGAAAAGTGAGATTTTCACACACCTGAGGCAACAATTAGCCAAAATCTTCAACTAGAGAGTTAAACTTCACTCAAAGATCTTTCCAACCATAGGTCGCACGTCCCAAATGGAGATCGGGAAGGCCTCATAAAGCCCCCCGAAAAACTACCCTCCTGGCGGGCCAAACCCCCGAAAAACTACCCTCCTGGCGGGCCAAAGAAAGTCTGAATTTTTCTAAGTGTTGAGCCCGGTTGGTCACGAGTGAGAGAAAGCGAGTGTTTTTAAGAAAGTTGAGAGACAAATGAGGAAAACCATGAGTTCAAAACCAAAGTAGAATACATATAGCTTTGTTTGGTGTTTATTTTTCCAACAAAAAAGGTCATGGAGTCTAATTTTGGAGGTTAATGAAAACCTTCGTTATCAGTTCTTTCTTTGCAGATCTTGTTTTCCAGTTGAAGAAGCCAACTTCCACGGGCCCCCGAGGATAATTTCTTGGTTTCTTGAGCGAAGAACCACTTGAAAGGGAAACTCAGAAGCAAGGTAAGCATTCTAGATGTATTTTCTTTCGAGTTTGAGTACGTTTTGATCATGAAAATCAAGAGGAAAAATAGCCTGGAAAACTGATTTCTGAGGCTGAAATTTTTCTAAGTGTTTGAAATTCTTCAAGAACTTTGCAAGTGTGCTTCTTGGAGAGGTCGTTTTGATGTCTTTCGGTGGGCCATTCTCTATGATTTGTGTTGCATTTGAAAGCTCATGTTACCTACTTTCACTCGGATTAAGTAGTATTTCCCGTAGATCTTTCATGTGATAAGTGTCGGGGCTTGAACATGGGCATGCAACCTGTTTGTTTGACTTGGGTTCAAACCCAGATTTGTGAAATCAGATCAAACCCGCATATTTGAGGATGATTTTAGCTTAGTTATTTTGTGTTTTAAGCTATGATTTCTATCTAATCTTGCTCCTTGCATGTGGTAGTATAATCTTGATGCTTTAGTTCCACATAATATTGCTCATGGGTGAAGATTGAGGGCCGCAAACATGGCCCGCGAAGCTGTTTTTGGGTGATTTAATGCACGCCAAGTGTTCGATGAAATGCGCAAACCAAGTTTCGATTTTGAAACGGTCGATTTGAGCTCGGTTATTGTGACATTCATGTGCTGTGTTACTCCACGTTAGCATAGATCGGTTTAAGGAATTATTATTAATATTTTTTAAAAAAATAATAATAAAAAAGAAAAATATGAAAATTTCAAAAATATCAAAAAATGTTGGATGTTATCAAATTAAGCCAAAAATGACATCTAGGAGATTTTCCTAATTTTATAAAGTCATTTTCCTAATTAAATGATATTTTGGTATTTTATAACCATTTTTGTAAATAATCTATTTTGCTTAGATTAAAATTATTTAGAGTAATTTCATGCATCTAGGGTAATTTCATGCATATTTAAATTCTCATTTTGCTCACGGGGTCCTGTCCCGGGGTGTGATAACAAGGCCATGTAATATTATTTGCCCGACTTGTATCGGGTTTTCATTTTCCGCATTTATTTTCAAGTTATTTCAATTTCTTGGATGTTTACTTATGCACCGCTTTTCATTAATTTGAGTGTAAATTTCTCTTCTAAATTATGTTAGGATTAGTCTAGACATTAAAAAAACCTACAAAAACATTTGCATGGACGCTTAGAGGTTTTGTAAGGATTATAATTGGTAATCAAGATTGTGTGGCCATTTAGATGAATAACCTTTCAAGTTAGTGGTACCGCAAGGGCGCTAATAGAAACATTAGCGTAAACAAGTCCCCGTTCCTAGAAATCTCTGGTTGCGTAGGAATCGAGACAACACTCCCGTGCCTCGATTGGTTTCTAGCCGACCCCAATAGGCTAGTGGCGACTCCTAGAAATATTTAGGTTGTTAAGAACTAAAAAACAAAATCCAACGTCGCGCGAGGTATGGGCTTGGGAGAGCCCGCGCCTAATTTAGGGCCATTGGTCCGCCTCTTTAGGCAAATACCCTTAAACCATTCTTTCTTTTCCCCCGAACGGAAAAAAAAAAGAGGTCGTGACAGCTTGGCGACTCCACTGGGGACTTGGTTGCAAACCTTAGAGGACTTAGGCCGTAATAACTTGATTAGTTGTTCACTAACATGGTCTTCATTTGATAGCGCGTGTCAAAGTCGCGTGGAAAATAAGGTTAGTCCGCTAACAATGTGTTAAATGTTTTTGTAGGTTTGGAGTAATAAGGGGTGGAGTGTCTCGTTGACCCATTTCTTTTGCAGAGAGGTGTAGGAATGTATGTCTATATGGATGAAATTGAAGTGTTGTTTGGATATCAATTGGTGTGCGTGCCTTCATGCTTGCACTACACATTTACACACACAACCCGCAATCTAAAACCCCGATCGCACTAGGAAGCCCATAGGAGGTGCCAAAAGATGGAACCCGTGCGGGGGGAATGACCCATGGTTATCCACTTTTGGTGCCGCTCATTATGATTAATGATAAAGAGAACTGTCCGACGCAAGTGCGGAGTGGGGAAAACTCTTTTGATCTAATCAAAATGGGGACCTTAAGCCTTTAGAATTTCACCTTTATGCGTCAAACCTCACAAGTTTACATCCGCATGTCTATGTGATTGAAAAAAAAAATGTCTCTTCATCCACTTTGTAAGTACGATTTCTCCATCTACTTGCTCACTTTGGATTGAAATTTTCATTTTTTGAGATTCACGGAAAATCAATGGAATGCCCTTGAAAATATAGGCTTGCCACTCATAAACTTGATTTCAAATGCATCCGATCTGGCCTAGATTAGAACATATGTTTTTGTTTAAATTTTCAATTACAAACCCAAAGTCACATTTTGTAGAGAAATTCTTCCAAGTCAAGATCACATTTTGGGGACATAGAATTAAAATCAAATTTCCAATAAAATTCTTTATTGGTCACATTTTGAAATTAAAATTCAAATCATTTTGTGTATTGATTTCTCAAAAAAAATCACCTCACCTTTGCATGAGTGAAATTACAAATTAATCTTTCAAAATCAATGCCCCATTTGTGTATGAAACTTTTGGAACAAAATGGGCATTCAATTGATAGCCGTGGATCGATCTTTTAATGAAATATCCTCTTACTAATAAAATCTTGATGAAATACCAAGTTCTTCTAAGTGGATAGTACGAAGAAGGTATCGTCGCCTTGATTTCATTGTAAGAGGCGGCTTTATTGAAAGATCAATTTTTCTTTCATGTACTTGACATTATCTTCCTTTCGCAGGTCATGCGTGACAACTATTCCTTGAACTCTTTTTGCTTGACCATGCCAAAAGTGGACTTTAAAGCTAGGACGAGAATGGTTGATCCGCATAACGATGCTTTAAGGGGGCAAACTGACGGTTTTGTTCAAGATTAACATTTACTTCCTCTAGAAAGACAAAAAAAAAGAAGCAACTGCAATCCCTACACTTCCAATGGTTTCTTGGCATCCAATCCTGTATGGAGATGATTATTGGGGGTCTGCAAGACAACACTTCAAGATGTAGATGTACACAAACAAGAATCGGTCATCAAATGTTGCCTTCAAATAAAAGATTTTAGTAAGGCAAATTATTTTAAGCAATAAGACTACTTTGTGGGTGAGAACAACCTGGTTTACATGGGGAGGAATCATACGATCTCTAAAAGAAAAGGGTGTGTTCGTTCCAAAAGTCAAAACAACTCATTTATAAACTGACATAGCACCCATGCTTACAGATTGTGAAGTGGGAAATGCATTGACACAGCAAAAATGGCGAAAAATCACCTAGCCTAAAAAGGGAAATTTTAATTGGGGCAGATGGCCACTAAATGGATCGGGAGCACGCAATGCCTGAGTCACCCGACTTCTAAAAAGGGAAAGATTCAAATGGAATAGACATTTGTCAAGTGAATTGCTGTCAATCATGAGAGCGAATTTGTCTCCATAGCCAAGAAAACGGGATGGAACACAGTCATCATATGTGCTGTAAAAGGGAGTATATTGTTCCTAAAATGAATCATGTCGAGTATGAAAATAACATATTACGTCTTTTTTCCTTGCAGTTGATAAATGGGGCAAGTCACTCAAAGTAGAGCAACTCTCACCCATGAGCAAGATGAAACACAATTAATTGATTCAGCACAAAAAGGGAGTATCGTTCCTAAATTAGTCCAATGCAATTTTGGAATATAAGTAACATGCCCCATCTCTTGTAGGAAAATGTGTACATTGACCACTTTGAAGCAACACCTTATACCAAGAAGGCATGCTAAGGCCCAACCATCCATTTTGATGGAATAAATGGAGTAAAACATACAAGGAGCAATGCCCTCACATATCTTCAAGGAAATGTTAACACCTTAGGAGCAAAGGCACATGAAGATGAAACACAAGACATTTAAAGTCAGATGTTGGAGAAGGGTAATTCGGTATCGTTTCCAAAATGCCTCATCTAAACTTCATTTTTGACGTAGTTCCCTTGTTTGACAGAAGCGTCGGTATTCGAGGAACAAACTCGAGAAATTGATTGAAGCATAATCTATATGGAACAAGCAAGCATATGGAGGTAACACATGTCAAATTCACCTAACTTGGTGGAGTTCAAGAGCCAGTTCAATTAAATAAAAAAGGAAGCGCCCCATGGACACTACCGGCGCTTCGGCCCGGTGGTATAGGGAATGAATGAACGGGTCCGAGAGGTTCGGGGTTCGATCCCCAGAAACGGCAACAAGGTTGCCATGTAAAAAAATAAAAATATAAAAAAACTTTTTGCATCTCTTACTTTTGCAAAATGAGGAAAGTGCTTGAACTAATGAGACCAAAGACCTGAGAATCTCTTCAAGTCTTAAAACAATAGGTTCATGCTTTTGTTTTGCCGCCAAATGGTGAAACCGACTAAGGGTAATGTTGTATCGTCTCCGCTTTATGATCCTTGAGGATTCATGTACTAACACATTCCCTTTTGTTCTTCGTAGGGTCGCCGACTACTAAGGCACGAGTAAATACCCTTCTTCTCAAAATCAAATGGAAAATAAATGGAGAATTTCCATCGCAAAAAAGAACATGTTTTGTTTTTCTAGAAACAAGCGCAAAAAATGGAAATTGAATAAACAAGTTTTCCACAAGGTTTGACAAAAATCTTCTTTATCTTTAAATTGTCCATCCACTCGATGGATCACTCATTTCGAGTCAAAATTCTCTATGGAGATTAATCCACTCAGATGATCTCAACAAAAATGAAAGGCAATGTTGCTTATGCCAAGCGAGAAACACTTAGGATGAGGAAAGGCAACCCATTTCCAAACATGTCCTTTAAGCACTCTAAGATTCGAGTGAAAAAGAAAACCCGTGTTGTTTAGGGTCAATGAATTCATTCGCAAGCGGTACATAGATCAAGATGATGAGAGGCATTTCTTTCATCTATCATGCACACCACATGTGACAATAGTTAGCCCATTTGAGCCTTTTGATGTGAAGATTTTCTACAAAATACCCCTGTCAAGAACCACCCCACGATGGGGCAATTATGGAGGTTTGGGTTGATATTATTTGGAGAGGAAAGATGAGAAAGGTTTCTTTGCTCTCACTTGCATAAATCTTTTTGTGGTAACTTCAGGTGAATTCTTATGAAAGCTCGAAGCATCCCAAGGTGAAGAAGAGCATTCTTTTCTCTACCCAAACACCGATACCCTTTGCTTAAACCAAGTTGAGCCTAACTATTCATTTCTAACACCCGAGTGGTGATTATCTCCCCACATTTGGGGCAAGGCATATGATTTGCCAAGGCAAGTGATGCTTACATGAGAATATGAAAAGCATCTTGAGAGTCCTAAGAGCTCAAAAAGTTCAAAGGAACAAAAGTCAAGTGAAAATTAAGGGGCATGAAAAAGCGGTGTGCCTGGTAAAAGCAAGGCCAATGCCCAAAAAAAAAAAAAAAAGGGAAAAGAAAAACAATTGCATCAAGAGGAATATCTTTGAAAACAAAAATGGCAAAAAAAAAAAAAGGCTTGCATTGAAAAGAAAATCATTGCAAATGCAAAAGCCATTATGCTAAGATGATTAGTCAAAGGACTTTCGACACAATTTGAATTTTAAAAGTCAAACACCAAAAAAAAAAAAAAGAAAAAAGAAAAGAAAAGGGGATGATATGGTAATGATGCCATGATAATCACCAACTCTCAAATCCCCATCGACAAAAAGATCTAAGCCTTTTGAGCTAAGCCTTTTGAGCTTTTCCCCAAACCAACATTACAACCTATTCCCGAAGTCTCTTCAGATTGGGATGATTCAAAGTGGAAATAAGGACTTCCCAAAGAAGATGCTGCTCGAAGAAGTGAGAGTAAGGTTGTCTTATCTCATCTCAAGGTTTCTTGACTTGTAAACCTGGCGAAGATGTTGATTAGTGATTAATTCATTTCATAGCCAATGATGCTTATCCATTGCTAAAACCATGACCAAACCTGCACTACGGTCCTTCTAAAAGACCTCTTAGATTGGTCAATGTGTACTTATTGCGAATGATTCAAAGCCTTGCACACTCGGAAGAGTGAGATTGAGTGATCGTTTATTTCCCAGATGAATAGATGGGATCAAAAAGCCCTTTTCTTGAGAATATGCGAGAAGCCCTTTCTGACTAGGTGTCTTTGCTCGGCATACTTAACAGACCTTTCTCATAAGTCAAGGTCATTTCAACAAGGATTTTTCTCCCAAGAGAATTTGACGATTAATGATATCATCCGAGCGTGATGGCAATTGTATGAGTTTGTCAAGTGGTCGAGATTAGTTTGATTTGTTTATGCAATCATTGCATTCTCATTATCGATACACTTTTGATATTTGTTTCGATGACACGTGCTGAAATCGATCTCATCTAGTACGCTTTCGATACTAGAATACTTGTCATAATGAATTCTATTTGATGTGCAGTATCCATTTCAGAATATTCTCGAATGACAGGTTCCTCCACCAGTGAAACCACACAATTTCAAAGGGTTCATGGGTTAGCCTTAAACCATGCATTTTCAAAAAGTTCTTGGTTATCCTTAAACCATGCATTTTCAAAGGGTTCATGGTTATCCTTAAACCTTGCAATTTCAAAGGGTTCTTGGTTATCTTTAAACCTTGCATTTTCAAAGAGTTCATGGGTTAGCCTTAAACCATGCATTTTCAAAAGGTTCTTGGTTATCCTTAAACCTTGCAATTTCAAAGGTTCATGGGTTAGCCTTAAACCATGCGTTTTCAAAAGGTTCTTGGTTATCCTTAAGCCTTGCAATTTCAAAGGGTTCATGGGTTAGCCTTAAACCATGCATTTTCAAAAGGTTCTTGGTTATCCTTAAACCTTGCAATTTCAAAGGGTTCTTGGTTATCCTTAAGCCTTGCAATTTCAAAGGGTTCATAGGTTAGCCTTAAACCATGCATTTTCAAAAGGTTATTGATTATCCTTAAACCTTGCAATTTCAAAGGGTTCTTGGTTATCTTTAAACCTTGCATTTTCAAAGAGTTCATGGGTTAGCCTTAAACCATGCATTTTCAAAAGGTTCTTGGTTATCCTTAAACCTTGCAATTTCAAAAGGTTCATGGGTTAGCCTTAAACCATGCGTTTTCAAAAGGTTCTTGGTTATCCTTAAGCCTTGCAATTTCAAAGGGTTCATGGGTTAGCCTTAAACCATGCATTTTCAAAAGGTTCTTGGTTATCCTTAAACCTTGCAATTTCAAAGGGTTCTTGGTTATCCTTAAGCCTTGCAATTTCAAAGGGTTCATAGGTTAGCCTTAAACCATGCATTTTCAAAAGGTTATTGATTATCCTTAAACCTTGCAATTTCAAAGGGTTCATAGGTTAGCCTTAAACCATGCATTTTCAAAAGGTTATTGATTATCCTTAAACCTTGCAATTCTAAAGGTTCATGGGTTAGCCTTAAACCATGCATTTTCAAAAGGTTCTTGGTTATCCTTAAACCTTGCAATTTCAAAGGGTTCATGGGTTAGCCTTAAACCATGCATTTTCAAAAGGTTCTTGGTTATCCTTAAACCATGCATTTTCAAAGGGTTCATGGTTATCCTTAAACCTTGCAATTTCAAAGGGTTCTTGGTTATCTTTAAACCTTGCATTTTCAAAGAGTTCATGGGTTAGCCTTAAACCATGCATTTTCAAAAGGTTCTTGGTTATCCTTAAACCTTGCAATTGCAAAGGGTTCATGGGTTAGCCTTAAACCATGCATTTTCAAAAGGTTCTTGGTTATCCTTAAACCATGCATTTTCAAAGGGTTCATGAGTTAGCCTTAAACCATGCATTTTCAAAAGGTTCTTGGTTATCCTTAAACCTTGCAATTTCAAAGGGTTCTTGGTTATCCTTAAGCCTTGCAATTTCAAAGGGTTCATGGGTTAGCCCTAAACCATGCATTTTCAAAAGATTCTTGGTTATCCTTAAACCATGCAATTTCAAAGGGTTCATGGATTAGCCTTAAACCATGCATTTTCAAAAGGTTATTGGTTATCCTTAAACCTTGCAATTTCAAAGGGTTCATGGGTTAACCTTAAACCATGCATTTTCAAGAGTTCTTGGTCAACCTTTAAACCATGCATTTTCAAAAGGTTCTTGGTTATCCTTAAACCTTGCAATTTCAAAAGGTTCTGGGTTATCCTTAAACCATGCAATTCCAAAGGGTTCATGGGTCAGCCTTAAACCATGTATTTTCAAGAGGTTCTTGGTCATCCTCAAACCATACACCACACGGTTAGTGGGACTGCCTTAAACCACAAGGTTCGTGGGACTGCCTTAAACCACAAGGTTAGTGGGTCTGTCTTAAACCACACGGTTAGTGGGACTGCCTTAAACCACACGGTTAGTGGGTCTTCCTTAAACCACACGGTTCGTGGGACTGCCTTAAACCATAAGGTTAGTGGGACTTAAACCACACGGTTAGTGGGACTGCCTTAAACCACAAGGTTAGTGGGACTGCCTTAAATCACACGGTTAGTGGGACTACTTTAAACCACAAGGTTCGTGGGACTGCCTTAAACCACAAGGTTCGTGGGACTGCCTTAAACCACAAGGTTCGTGGGACTGCCTTAAACCACACGGTTAGTGGTACTGCCTTAAACCACACGGTTAGTGGGACCGCCTTAAACCACAAGGTTCGTGGGACTACCTTAAACCACACGGTTAGTGGTACTGCCTTAAACCACACGGTTAGTGGGACCGCCTTAAACCACACGGTTCGTGGGACTGCCTTAAACCATATGGTTAGTGGGACCGCCTTAAACCACACGGTTCGTGGGACTCGCCTTAAACCACACGGTTAGTGGGACCGCCTTAAACCACAAGGTGGGACTAGTGGGTTAGTGGGACTGCCTTAAACCACACGGTTAGTGGGACTACCTTAAACCACAAGGTTAGTGGGACTGCCTTAAACCACACCACACGGTTAGTGGGACTGCCTTAAACCACACGGTTCGTGGGACTGCCTTAAACCACAAGGTTCGTGGGTATATCCTTAAACCACACTTTTCAAAGTATTCATAGGTACATCCCTAAACTACGCTCTTTACATTAAGCTTACTTGCATTTTCATTTTACTATTAAAAAAAAAAAAAAAAAACAAAAAAAAAAAAAAAAAAAATTAGGTGTCACCTTATCTTTGAAAGAAATATCTTTGAGCTTCCTTCCAAAGAGGGGGCAATTGACACTTAAATTTTTATCCAAAAATCATTTCCAAAAAAATGGGAACTTGTTTTTCCACAAAAATATTTCAAATTAAATTCTTGCATATAGATTATCTAGGCATTTAATATAGTGTTTTAAATGGAATATGGTTTTCCTTCAAAAAAAAAAAAAAAATTAAATATATAAAAAAAAGATTAAAAATAAAAAAAAAAAAAAAAAAAAAAAAAAAGTTGGGGCCAATGATCTAAATGTGACTAGCCAAG
Organism: Eucalyptus sp. ANBG9806169; assembly: GCA_014182395.1. Lineage (NCBI taxonomy): Eukaryota > Viridiplantae > Streptophyta > Magnoliopsida > Myrtales > Myrtaceae > Eucalyptus > Eucalyptus sp. ANBG9806169. The sequence goes on along the minus strand of CM024576.1, from coordinate 6,250,866 downwards.
CCCGGGAGGTCAAATTGGAATTAAAATGGCAAATTGGGGCCAAAATGCAATTTTCAAAAGTTGAGGGACCAATTCGCAAATTTTGCAAACTTTTGCCCGAACCCTTAAATCATCATCTTGGTCACCAATTAAGTTGAAATTGAACTTGGGCCAACTCGAATCAATCAAATCGGGCCAAAAGGACCAAGTTTGTATTGAATTGGATATTTTTGGATAAGAAAATGGCCAATTTTGAGGGACTTTCTTGCAAAATTGGGTGGGTAAAATTGCGAAATCTGGTCAAGATCTTAAACTACTATGCATGATCTTGCTAATTGATCAAAAATCGCAGCCAAATTGATGGATTAAAGCACTCAAACGAGCTACCAAAACCTAGTCCACGAATTGGTCTTATTTCGGAGTTGCTGAGTAAGCAACTTGGTGGCCCCACCATATCCTCCTCAGCCGCCCATCTAGCCCGATCTTTGCACGTGATTGAAGGCCATAATGAGTAGTGCCAGTGGACGGAAATTTGCCAGGGATAAGCTGCTGAAGGCACGGGAAAATCGCACCAAATCCGGACACTCAACAGCTGCAGAAATTGGAAAAATTGGCTAAGTCAGAGAGTGGGTGAACTAGCTCAGTTGACAGGCTTGGTAGGTGGACAAAAGACCGACCAAAACTCCTCTAATTCAGTGGATAAGATCATGGAAGCAAGGTCTTTCGGAGGATGAGAGAGAGACGAGAAGGAGAAGAGAGAGCACACGGTCGTCCCCCAAACAAGCCTTCAGAAGCAACTCCAGAAAAGCAAACCCAGAAATTCCAGACCGACCTAGAGAGAGAAAAGTGAGATTTTCACACACCTGAGGCAACAATTAGCCAAAACCTTCAACTAGAGAGTTAAACTTCACTCAAAGATCTTTCCAACCATAGGTCGCACGTCCCAAATGGAGATCGGGAAGGCCTCATAAAGCCCCCCTACCCTCCTGAAAAAAAACTACCCTCCTGGCGGGCCAAAGAAAGTCTGAATTTTTCTAAGTGTTGAGCCCGGTTGGTCACGAGTGAGAGAAAGCGAGTGTTTTTGAGAAAGTTGAGAGACAAATGAGGAAAACCATGAGTTCAAAACCAAAGTAGAATACATATAGCTTTGTTTGGTGTTTATTTTTCCAACAAAAAAGGTCATGGAGTCTAATTTTGGAGGTTAATGAAAACCTTCGTTATCAGTTCTTTCTTTGCAGATCTTGTTTTCCAGTTGAAGAAGCCAACTTCCACGGGCCCCCGAGGATAATTTCTTGGTTTCTTGAGCGAAGAACCACTTGAAAGGGAAACTCAGAAGCAAGGTAAGCATCCTAGATGTATTTTCTTTCGAGTTTGAGTACGTTTTGATCATGAAAATCAAGAGGAAAAATAGCCCGGAAAACTGATTTCTGAGGCTGAAATTTTTCTAAGTGTTTGAAATTCTTCAAGAACTTTGCAAGTGTGCTTCTTGGAGAGGTCGTTTTGATGTCTTTCGGTGGGCCATTCTCTATGATTTTTGTTGCATTTGAAAGCTCATGTTACCTACTTTCACTCGGATTAAGTAGTGTTTCCCGTAGATCTTTCATGTGATAAGTGTCGGGGCTTGAACATGGGCATGCAACCTGTTTGTTTGACTTGGGTTCAAACCCAGATTTGTGAAATCAGATCAAACCCGCATATTTGAGGATGATTTTAGCTTAGTTATTTTGTGTTTTAAGCTATGATTTCTATCTAATCTTGCTCCTTGCATGTGGTAGTATAATCTTGATGCTTTAGTTCCACATAATATTGCTCATGGGTGAAGATTGAAGGCCGCAAACATGGCCCGCGAAGCTGTTTTTGGGTGATTTAATGCACGCCAAGTGTTCGATGAAATGCGCAAACCAAGTTTCGATCTTGAAACGGTCGATTTGAGCTCGGTTATTGTGACATTCATGTGCTGTGTTACTCCATGTTAGCATAGATCGGTTTAAGGAATTATTATTAATATTTTTTTAAAAAATAATAATAAAAAAAGAAAAATATGAAAATTTCAAAAATATCAAAAAATGTTGGATGTTATCAAATTAAGCCAAAAATGACATCTAGGAGATTTTCCTAATTTTATAAAGTCATTTTCCTAATTAAATGATATTTTGGTATTTTATAACCATTTTTGTAAATAATCTATTTTGCTTAGATTAAAATTATTTAGAGTAATTTCATGCATCTAGGGTAATTTCATGCATATTTAAATTCTCATTTTGCTCACGGGGTCCTGTCCCGGGGTGTGATAACAAGGCCATGTAATATTATTTGCCCGACTTGTATCGGGTTTTCATTTTCCGCATTTATTTTCAAGTTATTTCAATTTCTTGGATGTTTACTTATGCACCGCTTTTCATTAATTTGAGTGTAAATTTCTCTTCTAAATTATGTTAGGATTAGTCTAGACATTAAAAAAAAAAAAAAACAAAAACATTTGCATGGACGCTTAGAGGTTTTGTAAGGATTATAATTGGTAATCAAGATTGTGTGGCCATTTAGATGAATAACCTTTCAAGTTAGTGGTACCGCAAGGGCGCTAATAGAAACATTAGCGTAAACAAGTCCCCGTTCCTAGAAATCTCTGGTTGCGTAGGAATCGAGACAACACTCCCGTGCCTCGATTGGTTTCTAGCCGACCCCAATAGGCTAGTGGCGACTCCTAGAAATATTTAGGTTGTTAAGAACTAAAAAACAAAATCCAACGTCGCGCGAGGTATGGGCTTGGGAGAGCCCGCGCCTAATTTAGGGCCATTGGTCCGCCTCTTTAGGCAAATACCCTTAAACCATTCTTTCTTTTCCCCCGAACGGAAAAAAAGAGGTCGTGACACATAGCACTCTGGTTCACCTACATCAATCAATAATACATACTCATCTTCATAATACTTGGTAGACGGTCATCAATCTCTAATGGATCTCCGAACTGGAACATCTAGTGGAACATCTAATTAAGCCTCTAGTTCAGGAATAATATTATCTATTTCAACATGTTCAGGAACATGTGCGTTATTTGGAACATTGACTTCCTGTTGCTTTTCATCAACCCGTGTAGGAATATTTGTAAGAGGAACTGGATCCAAATCAACCAAATTATCACTAACCTGTGGTGCTGAAATCATCTCTGCTTTCTCAATATCTTCTATTGTTTAATCTTCCATAAACACAACGTCTCTGCTTATTACAATTTTCTTTTCAACCGGATCATAAAATTTGTAGCCAAGCATATCCTGTCCATAACCAATAAATATGCACTGTTGTGTTTTCACATCAAGTTTAGACCTCTCATCTTTGGGAATATGCATAAATGCTTTGCATCCAAAGACACGCAAATAATCATAAGAAACATCTTTGCCTGTCCAAACTCTATTAGGAACATCAAACTCTAAAGGAACGCATGGAGTAAGATTTAATATATGCACAACTGTACTTAAAGCCTCACCCCAAAAGGATCCAAGTAGCTTTGACTGTGAAAGTAAGCATCTTACCCTTTCAACCAGTGGTTTGTTCATTCTCTCAGCAAAGCCATTTAACTGAGGTGTCTCGGGAGGTGTCTTTTCATGTCGAATACCTTGTTGTTTGCAATATTCATCAAAAGGTCTAATATACTCTCCCCCCATTATCAATTCTTATGCATTTCAATTTCTTTCCAATCTATCTCTCAACTGAAGCCTGAAATTGCTTAAAAGCATATAATACTCGATCTTTAGTTTTCAAGGTATGAATCCATTTCCTTGAAAAATCATCTATGAAGGTAACAAAATAAAGAGAGCCATAAAGTGATTTTGTTTTCATAAGACCGCAAACATGAGAATGCACTAAATCCAGTAAACCTGACTTTCTTGAAGGAGGAACTTTTAAATGCAACTCTGTCCTGTTTTTCTGCTAAACATTGAGCACACTTTTATAGCGCCAAACTTTTCAATCCTGAAAGGAGCTTCTTCTTGGCTAATATTGACAAACCTTTTTCACTGATGTGACTGAGCCTCTTATGCCATAACTCAGCTGCATTTTCGCTGTCTACTGCATTAATTTTGTCTGTGAACAACTTTGCCTGCATAATGTACAGCGAAGAATATTTTTCACCTCTAGCCATAACAAGAGAACCTTTGGTGAGCTTCCATTGACCATTACTAAAGGTGCTGCAATACCCCTCATCATTCAACTTGCTTGTAGAAATCAAATTCAAACGGATATCAGGTATATGTTTAACATTATTCAATACTAACCTTATGCCATTGCTGGTTTCTAGGCACACATCACTGATGCCTACAACTTGAGCTAGCCCATTGTTTCCCATCTTCACATATCCGAAGTCACCTGACTTGTATGATATATTGAAATCCCTATGAGATGTAGAATGAATAGATGCACCACTATTAATTACCCAACTAGTCTCATGAGATACAAAATTCGCCACATCACCATAAAAAATAATGATAAAGTCTTCTTTAAGTGCAGCAACATGATTGTCATCACTGTCATTATCACTTTTCTTCTCTTTACCTTTCTCCTTTTGTTTCTCCCTTTTTAACTAGCGACAAAACCTCTGAATATGTCCCTTTTGATGACAATAATGGCACTCAACATTAGCAAATTTATTATACTTACCTCTGCTTTTATCTCGACTTTTATCTCTATTTCTCGGACCTCGAGACTCACTTCTTCCCCTTTTTCTCAACAACCAAGGCATCATAATGTGAAGAGGACGATCCTTGTGTCTTCCTTCTCATCTCTTCATTCAAAATACTACTCTTGATCAAATCCATGGTAATCGTACCATCCGGGACAAAATTAGACAAAGATGTTTGGAACGTCTCCCATGAGTCCGGCAAAGTACCAAGCAACCATAGTGCTTGTATCTCATTATCAAACTTGATTCCCATCGCAGCCAATTAATTTATAATTCCTTGAAATGAATTTAAATGATAAGTCAAACGAGTATCATATTGATATCTCAGAGCCATCATCTGTTTTATTAAAAATAACTTATTATTCCAAGTCTTTTGAGAATATAACTGTTCAAGTTTATCCCATAAACTGTGTGCATGTGTTTCCTTAATAATATGATTCAAAACATCATCATCCACCCACTGCCTAATATAACTACACACTTGATGATGAAATATAAACCATTCAGCATCAATTTTATTCTCCGATTTTTCCTCGGCAAATACGGGCAAATAAAAATCTTTCACATATAAAAGGTCTTCCATCTTCCCTTTCCAAATATGATAATTCAAACCATTTAGTGTAACCATTCTACTCGTATTCGTTTTCATTGTTTAACACAAGGCAGAAAAATCAAGCAATAACTAGAAGCTCTGATACTACTCTAATGGGAGAATAATAACAACTTGAACAATATCGAATTAACGCAGTGGAATAAAATAATCTCCTCTCTTGTGTAAACCTAATAGGAATCGATATAATAGAGTAAAATAAATACCAAGCACGCAAAGACAAGACGATTTTTTTACGTGGAAAAACTCCTCGATGTGAGAAGATAAAAAACCATGGGATCGGAATCCACCCAAAAATCTTCACTATCAACAAAATTGGGGGAATAATGTTCTTCTCTAGCAAATACTAGAGGTACATAGCAGTAAAGACCTCAAGAATATAATTCTTGGCAATACATATGAATTTCACAAGAGATCAATGATAAATCTGACAAAAAACGTAGGTTTTGATCAATCCACGAAAAATCCGATATAGGGAGCTTCAAATGAAAAGCAAGCCGTTCAAATTCGAGAAGATTGTGCCATGAACATGCTGACAAAATTTCAGCTCAATCAGATCACGAATCGACCTTCAATGCAAGCTTGATGTAAATCAGACTTTGCCCCAACCCCCAGATTTTATGCTTTCTCTTTTTCTCTTGTTACTACGTTCTTTTGCGGCTACCACTTTAAAGATAGCGAGAAACCCTATTTCTCCATATGACTTATCATATGGGCTTAATCCCTTTTTTGGGCTTGTAACTTATAGGGCTTCCTCCACATAGGAGTGAACCTAGCTAACAAAACACGATTCAAGTGGTCTTGCCAAATTTTAAACTTCAGGTATACTCTACTAAGTGATCTTGCATGGTTGCTTAAATGGGTATCCGTCAAGCGTATAGCATAAATAACACACCAATAACGAAACTGGGGTGCTCAATTGTCACGCCCCGATCCTCGAGTATGCACCCATCCCTTACTTTGGTCAATAAAATAGCGACGTCCCATGACGCATCGCCGACCATTCATTTAATATACGCATGCGGAAGCATATAAAATACCCAAACAATAAAACAATGGGATAGGAAAGTAGGATTCCAAATTTCCATCTTAAAAGCATCCACACTTATATATATTGCCAATCATAGTGCAAATATATACAAGTTGAATTGTTAATTCAGATTTAAACCACGAGTTTCTAAAACATAGTCTGCAAAATGGAATCGACTTCTATCAAAAGAGAATTGCCCTATGACTAGCTAGTCCAATAGGATCATCAATTCTTCAGGCTTCCCCTTCCACACTTTAGGTCTCTGCCTATGCACGTACAGGTCAGAGGACTTACCTTGGCCTCAGATTCCATCTGCAAATTAGTACAGTTCAATAGGCACTCAAACAATTACAACAGATCGAAACATCGATCAATCGATCTAGTTGATTACATGTCAAACGGACCATTCTTGGTCATTTCAATCAATACTGTCCATTCTCTAAAATAACCCATCGGGTTACCAAGCGAGCATTTTAAACGATTCATTCTCTGAAATGATATTATAAGTCACCAAGTATAATCATCATAACGTCCATTCTACAAAATGACTTGTTGAGTCACCGAGCCATTATGGCATGTCATCCATTCTACAAAATGACCTATAGGGTCACCGAGTCGGTATTGCATACCGTCCATTCTACAAAATGACATATAGTGTCACCGAGCCGGTATTGTATAACATAATACTTTAAAGATACAATCAATTTGTCCTTTTATTCATTTCTGACAAAAGTATATATGCATGGGCACACGGTTGGCTTTAGCTAAAATATTATGATTTCCTTTCTACAAATCCCACCCTTATCTGTAGTCCACCAAAACATTTTTGGTGCTGTCAACCGACACCCGGTTATTTTCTAATTAATTATCCAAATTAATCAATTCAGGAAAATAATCTTATAATCACAATTAATTCATTTCAATACAAAATAAAGCTCAATTAAATAAATGGACTGCACCACGACAATCAGCATAAAATTCCGATTGTTGGCTATCCCTACCTAATTTTCAGAGAAAAAATAAAATAATAAATTTCGAAAATCATTAAATAAATACAATAAATCCAATTTAGGCCCGTAATGCCTAATTGGAAGCCGATGCGAGCCTGGAAAATTACTGAGACTCGTTCAATAATTAATAGGACTTGTCTACTTGCAAAGTACACTAACCATTTGCCTAACATGCATAAGTAAATCCCTAATTTGATTATTCTAATCTAATCTATCCACCTAATTGCACTTAATTAAATCTAATCAACCCTAAAGCATCATTAACCGACTAATAAGAGATTATTGAGCAAAACTCACTTGATTAAAAGCGGAGACCGGAACACTGCGACGGCGGCCGAAATCCAAATTTTCGATGGTGTCGACGGACACTCAGGTCAGGCCCAAAAGCCTCGCAAGCCCATAAAAATCTCTGGGCTTGGTTGCTGGGCTTGGACCTGCTTCTTGGACTTCAAGATTGGCCTGGAATTGGGCCAAATTTGTTGGAATCACAGGCTCGCTTCTTATGAGCTGGGCCAAGAAGATGCGCTGGATTGCTCAGTCTTCTCTGCTGGAGGTAGGGTCAACACAATGAGCTAGCGTGGGCTACTTGCTCGAGCTGAAGACGCGGACGTGAGCTGACAGAAAACGTGAGCTGTAGAGAGAAGACGCTGGCTCGTGGACGTGAAGAACACGACCGCTGGTTTGTTGACCGAAGAATCTGCGGGCTTGGATGTGGCAGCGGGATGTTGAGGCCGAAGCAGTTGCTGGTGTCTTCGATTGAGAGGGGATGGACGAAATTGAAACAGCTATAGGGTGAACCAAAGGGGCTTCGTTCTTGCAGGTGTTGACCGATTGCTACGGTGGTGGAGGGTTTTTGTGGCCGACAAAACTTGGTGGGGAAGGGGGATTGAAGGACGTGCGGCAACCAAAATGAACGGTCTTTGTGGAGGCTTGGGTTGACTCGGGTGGAGCTTCTGTCATGGGGATTTCGTTGATGAAATGGACGAGGAAAATGAAAAGCAAGATCGAGGGAGAAATGAAAAGCGAAGTAGAGATCGATGGAGAGGATTTGGGCGGCTGCGAAGCTTGCCAGGGAAGGCTGAAATTGGATGAGTAAAAGTCAAGTTAAAATATCTCAATCCATCATGGTTTTGTCCACAAAAGTCTTCAATATTATCTACTTGTTTCCCCCCAATTACTTTCTTAAAAATTAATACCACAATAATCCAATTTGAGTGCAAATGTTGCACACCTCTTTGATTAGCTCCGAATTTCATCACATAACTTCAATTTCCTCTCCAACTACCCAAATCGAGGTCCGATTCTGCTGTAGAAAAATCCTAAATAATTTTCCGTAAGTCCTCGACACTCAAAGGCTTGGCTTAGAAGTCCCAATTTCCATCGATTTAGCCCATCTTAATTATGGTTAATTCTTCCGCGACGTCCGAACGATTTTTCGCAAAAATCTCAGAATCTCTGAAAATTTTTTGGAGGATGAGTCGACATTCCTAAAATAGATTGTGACATGACAGGACTTTCAATTTCTAAAATCGGACTTGAATTCACGATTAATTTCCATTCGACTAGTTTTTAGCGTGACCTAGGTTACCGGGTAACTTTCAGAAATTTTTAGAGCAAATGACCCGTGGTCGATTTTCTTCGAGCCACAATGAACCCACTCGACACATTGGCGACTCTCGGTTGTCATGAAAATCTCGATGATCTAAATACGAACACAGGATACCAAAACAATAAGAAAATTAGTCTAGTGTCGGCCGACGAGAATTTTCCAATTTAGTGGTGTCACCCATGATTAGCCACATATCTTAGTTGAACCAACCTATCTCTGATTTCAAATTGATTTTATACTATGCCTAATGGCCTCTAAAGATGAGCACGGTCGAGAAGCCGATTCCTGGTTGAATTCTCAAATCTATTTGCCTTAAAATCCTTAATGGTTTCCCTAGATAGTCTAGTTATTTCGAGAGTGATCAGCTCTGAGAACAACCCTATAGGCGTGTTGATAAAATGCCCGATTTATTCAGTAGAAAACATGATCGAAAATTTGGGATGTCACATCAATGGTGGGTGTGGTTTAGGTTTCAATGATACCCTAACCAAACCGAGCTCTATGGGATGTGTGCATGTTTTGACTCAAACTATGACTCGGACCGAAAACATGGGTCGGATCGCGTTTCCTCTTCTTTTTTCATTCACGCCCTCTGTCATGCCTCAATCCTCCGAGCGCGTGCCCATCCCTCCATGGTCGATTAAATAGCGACGTCCTAGGATGCATCATCGACCCATTCAATTTTAATACGCATGCGAAAGCAAATAATAATCCCTAGATAACAACAAGATGTGATAGAAAAGTAGGGTCATAATTTTGAAAATAAACCACACACTTATATATACATAACATAACCAGTCATGTCATATATATTACAAGCTGATATATAGATGCAAGGTCTACAAAACGGAGGGGGGGCTCAAAGAACTATAGATCTTCCTCTTCATCCTCATCGTCATCCACATTGGAGCCTTCAATGGAATACACCGGGGACTCAAGTTCTGACAGGTTAGGGTCTTGGTCCACCACTAAACCGGTTGAAGGGTCAGTAGTACCTTTTCCAAAGGCTACCTCCAGCATATAAAAAGGAACCTCGGACTCCGGTATGGGCCCTTCTCTCTGGCCATTTCGCTCCTGGCGATACCATGATCTGTATTGATGGGGCACCTTTTTGGGTAGACTCGCATCGACCCATACCACATATTTCACCAACTCATATACCCATCCCCTAGGGTCTCCATGAAGAGGGATGAAGTACTTATGTTCTGTAACCTTCTTTGGCTGTCCAAAATGCTCGGGAGGAGTTACCATCTATGGGCCTAAAAATGTTATCTCACAACGGGGTGAGACGATGTCTTAGCAAGTTCACCCCCTAAGACCCGACTAGGAAGAAAATACGCCCTAAGGGCTGCCTAAGCACAAGCACCAGCCAGAGGACTTACCTTTGCCTCAGTTCCTTCCCGCAAGTCAATATAATTCAAATATCCATCCAATCATTTCAACCAATCAAATGGAACCATCGATCAATCGACTTAGTCGATTCCATGTCATCAAGACCATCTCCTAGTCATTTCAATCAATACTATCTATAAAGTCCGATCATAATCATGAACTTGCTCACTCTAAGCTGATAATAGATAGTATAGCTCGCACTAAACTGATAAATAGTATACTGCTCGCACTAAGCTGATATATCAAGGCCCACGGGCTAATATAATATACTAATAATGCTTACCAAAAGCTGCTAAAGTATACTGCTCGCACTAAGCTGACATATCGAACCCACCGGCTAATATAGTATACCATCCTAATCATCTAACCATTTCACAATTTTTATCATTTCTGATAAAAATAATTGTGTGTGGGTACACGGTTGGCCTTAGCCAAAATACAATATTTTCCTTTTGAAAATCCCACTAATTTCAACAGTCCACAAATCCATTTTTTTTTTATGTTGTAAACTCACACCCGGTGATTTTCTAATTAATTATTGAAATTAAATAAAATTTGGGATAATTACCCAAAATCACAAATCACCCTCAATTTGCACAAAATAACAGTCAATTAAATAAACAAATCACACCATTGCAATCAGCACAAAATTCCGGTCACCGACTATCCCGGTCTAATTTTCATAAATAAATAAATAATTAAATAATTACGAAAAATAATTAATAAATACCAATAATAGCAACTTAGGTCAGAAAAGCCTAATTAAAAGCCGAGTCGGGCTCGGAAAAATTCCGAACCACTCTAGATAAATACTAGAGATTGTCTAGACTCTAATTACACTACTCTAACCACCTAACATGCAATAATGATCAATTAATTCACTAATATATTCTAACTATCCACATAATCCATATCTAGTCTAAACTAATCAACCCTTAAACATCATTAACTTACTAAGCAGGGATTAGAGAGTTAAACTCACTTGTTTAATGATCCGCTCGGACCATAATGACGGGGACGCGGAGAGGATCAACAAACTTTGAAGTGGGTGTGCCTTTCGAGGTACGGAAGGCCACAAAAACGGGCCAAACAGTGCTGGAAATACCCACTCTGCTCAACTTGCTCTTGGTTAAACAAGGTTGGATGGTGGCTGGTTGGGTGAGCAAGGACCGGCGGAGGCTGCGGGGGTGCTCGGCGGGTGTTGACACCTAAATTTTACAATTTCATTTAGGACTTAATTGTGTGCAAAATTAGGAATTAGTCACTAAACAAGAAGAAGAAGAAGAAGAAGAAAAAACAAACAACAAAACAAACAAAACAAAAAAAAAAAAAAAAAAAGCGTGGAAGGGGCCAGGCCGGATCTCGCCTTGGCCCGGCCCATGCCACCTTCTCCTACCTATCCATCTTCGCATGAAACCCTAGAGGAAGAGGGGGGAGCTTGGGGAGAGAGGGTTGCGACAGGTGAGTAAAAAAAAAAAGCCTAGAGAAAGAAAGAGAAAAACCAGAGAGAGGGGAGGGAGAGCTCGAGGAGAGAGATAGGAGCTCGAAGGGAAAGCGGCGGCCATTGCCGCCGCCGATAGTGGCGTTCGACTGACGCCGACCTTGCCGTTGCTCGACCCAACAGCCCCCTCTCCGAGTGAGGCCTCCTTCTGCCACTCTCTGGCCGCCCCGCTTGCCCCGACGACTTTCCTGCCACCTACCTGCTTCGCCCTCTGCTGCTCGTGCCGCGCCACCACCGGAGTTTCCCTTGCCTGCGAGCTCATGCCGTCCCTTGACGCCAGCAGATCAGAGCCAGTCGTGACGCCGTTGCCGCCTTGCAGCCATCCGAAGCTCCGCCCTGTCTCCGCCGGCCTCTGCCGCTCCTACAGCTAGATCCGATGCCTGCAGTGCCCCCAACCCGCGGCCCAACGCTGCCATAGCCGCTGCTGGCCCACTACTGCCTTACTCGGCCTCCACCGTTCCTACTCTAGTGCCTCCGACTTGCGTCCCCTATCCTCGTGACTTGCTACCGCTTGACGATAGCACCGCACCTTCGCCTATCCCCGCAGCAATGACACCGCCGCCGCCGTCTCTGCTCAACGCTAGCAACCTGTGCTGGACACCGCACCTCTGCCGCACTGCCACGCTGCAGTGACCGACCACCGGCACAGTGTCGCCGTACCTCGCCATGCCACCGCCGCCAAGAAACTCTAGGGTTTTGGCCAAAAAATTGGGTCAGACCCAGGTCACGAACCGGGTAGGGTTTTTGAGCTATTTGGGCCGTTTTGGGCTTTTGGCCTTTTAGACTTTTGGGCTTGTGGGCCTGGTTTGTTTTTAAAAGAGGAGGGGGAGCTCTTAGGTTGGGCCCAAGCTTCGGGCCCACTTGGGCCTGCCCGACCGAACCTGATCTACGCGCCGACTGGGCCGGACCTGGGTTCGGTCAAATCGGACTCGACCCAGTCCGGCCCCTTTTTTTTTAATATTACATTTTCTTATAATAAAAAATTTAAAAATATATTATTTAAAAAAATTAAAAAATTAAAAAATTTTGAAAATCCAAAAATGTAGGGTTTGGTTAAGAATTGTCATGTCTTGCATTTTTAGTGTAATTAGGCATTTGTTTACTCGTGTTTTGATTATATAACATGTTTAATTTGCATATTTAATTATGTTTGTGGATGTTTAATTGCACGTATTTAATTTTACTGCAATTAGGATCTGAGTAGCTATGATTGTTACTTTAATGATTGTGCACCCATATGATCACCTCACATGTTAGTTGATAGGTATAAAATCAATTCAAACTACTTGACAAAAATATTTTCTCTTAAAATGAACAAGATTAGGTACCGAAAGGGCACTAATTGGTCAATTAGTGTAATCAAGTCCCCGACCCTAGATTCTCTGGTTGCATAGGAAGCGAGATATACTCCCATGCCTCGTTTGGTTTCTAGCTGACCCCAATAGGCTAGTGGCGACTCCTTTTTGCAAAAGTTTTAAGAATATCCCAACGTCACGAGGGGTATGGGCTTGGGAGAGCCCGCGCCTAATCATGGGCCTTAGTTCCGTCCTTTAGGCAATACCCCTAAACCTACTCCCTCCCCGAGGGTAGGTCGCGACAGCTTGGCGACTCCACTAGGAACTTGGTTTTAGACCTTAGAGGACTTAGGCCAAAATTAATCTTGTTCAAAAATATTTTTTTGTTTGGTAGCGAGGATTCCAGGTACGCCCCTAACATTAAAGGTGTTAAATGTTTTTGTTGAATGGGAGGTATAAGGAAAGTGTTTGCTCACCTTTGTCTTGTAAGGAGGTGTAGGAATGTATGGTTTATTGTTGTGCATGTATCCTTTGCATTGCACTACACTCTAGCGCACACAACTTGCCGCCGGACCTAGGCTGCATAGGATCACCGAAGATGGTGTTGAGGTGGATACCACTTCGACTACAACCATGTAGTACGAGTCGCCCATCTCAACCCCAAATTTCTTTCTTCATGTCGAAGGTACCCACCCTAGTCTGCAAGTGCGCGACACGGGTCGATTCTTTGACAAAGCCGGAGTCATGGGTAACACGACCTGGCCACGAGCTTGTTGGTTCAATCCTGTGATCCCATGGCTTCATTTTGAGCCGTATAGAGTAGAAATTGAACCACATCCCATGTGCATGTCTATGTAGTTGAAAAAAAAAAACAGAGACAAAGGTCGGCACCTATTGTGAATATCATTTTCCTTTTTATTTGCTCATTTTGTATTGAACTTCCATCTTAAAATTTGCGAACATCAATCGATTGCCCTCGTCTTTGTAAGCTTATAATTGAAAAAAATCGGCAATCACTTTTGATAAGTGAACATTGAATGCAAATTCTAAACACTTTGATTTGGCCCTATTGAACACATGGTTTTGTTTAAATTTCTAGTTATGGGCTCAAAATCACTTAAAAAAAAAAACTTTGAAGTTGTGATTTTATATTGGGGTATAAAAATTGAAATTGCATTTTTATCAAATTCTCTCATTCTCACATTTCAGGACTAAAATGCAAATCATTTTGTGTACAAATTTCTTAAAATAGAAGTCACTTCATTTTTCTAGGAGTAAAATCACAAATCAATCTTTCAAAAATCAATGTCACTTTTGCATATGAAACTTTTGGAATAAAAGTGGACATGCGATTGATGGCCGTGTATCAATTTTTAAATGATGTCTTCTCTTATGATAAAATCTTGGCGAAATACAAAAATCTCGTAGTAAGGACTATGGGGCATGTATCGTCGCCTCGATTTTGTTGTAAGAAGTAACCTCATTGAGAGATCATTTTCTCATTCTCATACTGACCTTGTTGTTTCTTTTTTTTGCAGGTTATGCGTGATGCTCCTTGGCATTAGAACAAGAGTTGATTTTTACTCTTATATATACAAGAGTTTCTTGTATTTTATCATTGTCTTTATTCTTGTTAAGAATCATGTTTTCCATTTTGGGTTTTGATTGTGAATCCAATTGATGCTTTTGTAAATCACGTGACTCACGTTTTTTAATGATGTAATTCAATTCCGTGAAAATCATCTTTTATAAAAAAAAAAATGAATTTAGAAGTGTTTCAAGCTAATCTTTATGTCTACCTTCCAAAATGAATTTCAAGAAAGCTTTGCTTAAGGCCCTCTCTTCACGAAATCGCTTTCTCCGGTAGGACAATGAGTTTATCTAAGGTCGACATCTGCCCCTTCTAAAAGATAAAAGTGTAGGCTCATGAAACTCGAGGAGCAAGCATGCATCGAGGCTTCGTCGGCGCCAATCATCCAATAGAAGTGGAACGAAGTTGAATTTCGCTATGGGAAGTTTCATTATTTGGATGCCAAAATAGCCCATCGATCTTGTTCACTTTGCATGATGAGACAAATGAAGGGAGTTGCTAAGCATCCAAAAGGGCGAATTCAAAGCAAAAGTAAATTGTATCAATTCCAATTACCCGTTTTTGATACTAATGCTAACATGACTTTCTTTTCATTGTCAATGAGACATCAAGAGTACCAAGTTTTGTAACGTTCCAACAAATGTGATGAAGCGTTATTAAGTCTTGTTCATCTTAAACAAAGAAAGATTCAAATGAAACAGATGGGCAATATTACCCTTTCCTTCATAAGGGATACCTTGGGATGTTGATTGCCCGACTTTGGAAAGGGATGTATTTCATTCCTAAACTTGATTCTCTTTAGTATATAAAATGACATGTCATTTTCTTTGGTACATGATAGACTCGAACATAACAAATGTTTGTCATATAAAGATCGGGAGAGCAACATTTGATTTAAAGAAAAATCTCTCCTTCACCCACTAATGAAGTGTATTGGAACAACATTGTCAAATTCATTAAGAAGGATGTATTGTTCCTAGGTTGAACCTAACTAAGAATGGAGATAACTCATTTCATCTCCCTTTCTTACAGGGTGACAAATGAAAAAAAAGTTGCACCTTGACCGTAGAAGTGGCGCCTTCTACCAAGAAATCAGGAAAACATCAAACACTTAAAGGTGAATGTAAGGGAAGGGTATTGTTGAGTTACCAAATATCCACGAAGGTGATCCAAGAAATGTTACCGCCCAAATGATGAAAGCGAATGAAGGGTAATAATGTATAATTTCCGACATTTCAATCCCTAAAGATTTTTGCACTAACATATTCTTTCACATTCTTTACAGGATTTCCGAGTCACCATGCTATAGGTAAGTACCATTCTTCTCATTTTTTTTTTAAGTTAAAAAAAAGAAAGAAAAAAGAAAAAAAAAAAAGGAGAATTTCCATTACAAAAAGAACCTTTTGCGCTTTCCTAGAGACAAGCACAAAAATGAATAATAGAGAAAAAAAAATTTTACAAACTCTATGAGCATCATTTTTATCTCAAAATTGTTTTCTCATTTTGTGGGTTATTCATTTTAAATCAAATTTCCCTATGGAGATTGATCTACTCAGATGATCTCGACAGAGTGAGATTGAGATGTTAACCATGCCAAACAAGAAGCGCTTAGGATGAAGAAATGCAAGCTATTTCCAAACATGTCCTTCAAACACTTTTGAGAGTTGAGTAAAGGGCGACCTTCTCTTAGGACGAAGGATTCATTCGCATTGAGCGCAAAGATCGAAATGATAAAGGCATTTCCTTCATCAATCCCAAACACCATGCTAATCTCTTGCTAGCCCTTTGGGCTAAATAAAGACGATCCTTCAAAGTACCCTTGTCGAGAACGACCTTACATTGGGGCAGCATAGGAGGTTTCGGTCGTGTTGTGGAGCGAAAGATTGAGAAAGATTATATTACTTTCACTTGCATTAATCTTCTAGTGGTAGCTTCAGTGGAATTCTCATTAGAGCTTGACTCATCCCAAGATGAAGAAGAGCATTTCCTTCTCTATCCAAACACTGATACCCATTGCTTTAACCAATTTGGGCTTGATTATTCATTTATGAACCTCGAGCGATGATCATCTCCCTTCACTGGGGGCAAGGCATAAGAATTGACCAAATACAATTGACAATCACGAGAAAATGTAAAAAGCATCTCGAAAGTCATAAGGGCTACAAAAGTTCAAAGAGCAAAAAGTTCGACAAACTAGGAGCATGAAAAAGCAGTATGTCTAGTAAAAGTAAGGCCAATGCTCGTCAAGAAAAAGAGCCAAAAGGCTACATCTTATGTGAATGAAAAACTATCAAAGTCCAAGTGCTTGCGTAAAAAAAAAAAAAAAAATCATCGCAAAAGCAAAGGAAATTAGAGAGGTGAGCAAAGCTCCCATGCAGAAATGACTAGTCAAGGGACTTTCGAGATGTGTTGTGTTTCCAAAGCCAAAGGCTTTCGAAAGGTCGAGTGACCTGGTCACGATGCCATGATGATCACCCACTCTTAAAAACTCTCTTGAAAATTTTAACCTTTCGAGCCTCTCCCGAGCCAATATTACAACCCTCTTCCGAAGTCTCTTTTGATTGGGATAATTTGAGTGCAAATAAGAATGCCACAAAGAAGCTATTGCTTGAAGGAGTGGAGGTAATTCTATCTTGTCTTATCTTCCAAGTTCTCGACCTGTAAACCCGATGAAGATAGCGACAAATGTTCCTCTATCAGCTTCAAAGCAATAATCCCTTTGTGTAAGTCCTTGACCAAACCTATATTGCGATACTTTCAAAAGACCTTTTTGATCGATTAGATTGTGCTCATCGTGAATGTTTCTAAAAGCCTTTGACATGGGTTATGTGAGATACGCTCAGTCATCAGTTACTTCCCACATGAATGGATGGGATCAACCAGCCATTCATCGAGAGTGTGTGAGAAACCCTTTCTGACTAAGAAACTCTTGTTCGGCATGATTAATGAGCCATTTTCACGAGTCGTAACCGTTCTAATAAGAACTTGACTCCTGGAGAATTTGATGATCAATGATACATCCATGAGCAAGATGATAGTTTTGCGTTACATGATGCTGATTGATATCGAATATTTTTGTAAAAACAGTCGAACTTAGCTTGATTAGCTTGTTCAATTGTTGCTGTAATATTGCCAATACGTCTCTTGATGACGTCTCTAAGGACATTTGCTCAAGTTGAGTTTGATAGGATTCCTTAGTGAAGCCATGCAGTTTTCAAGGGGTTAGCAGGTGCTTCCCTAAAAACACAAGGTTCGTGGGTCTATCCTTAAACCACACGGTTGGTGGGTTTATGCTTAAACCACAGGGTTGGTGGCTTTTCCTAAACCATACGGTTCATGGGTCATCCTTAAACCACAAGGTTGGTGGGTCTATCCTTAAAACCATAGGGTTGGTGGCTTTTCCTAAACCACACGGCTTGTGGGTTCATCCATAAACCACGCTTGTCCGCATCTAGTCAAAATCCGTTTGTACACGATAAGACTATCATACCCAGTCGAAACCTATTTGTACACGGTGAGACTATCATATCCGGTCCAAATCAGTTTGTACATGGTGAGACTTTCCTCCTAGTCGAAACCCATTTGTACACGGTGAGATTATCATACCTGGTCGAAACCCGTTTGTACACGGTGAGACCTTCCTCTCAGTGGAAACCCATTTGTACACGGTGAGATTATCATACCTGGTCGAAACCCGTTTGTACACGGTGAGACCTTCCTCTCAGTCGAAACCCATTTGTACACGGTGAGATTATCATACCTGGTCGAAACCCGTTTATACACGGTGAGACTATCATACTTGAAACCCATTTGTACACGGTGAGATATTCTTCTCAGTCGAAACCTGTTTGTACACAATGCGACATTCCTTCCGATCAAAACCCGTTTGTACACGGTGAGACCTTCATTCCGGTCAAAACCCGTTTGTACATGGTGAGACAGTTTTCCCCTCTTCTTGTGACCCGGTGGGCTTTCCGTAGCCCGGAGTCTTCCTATCTCTTCTTATGACCCGGTGGGCTTTCGTAACCCGTAGTCTTCCTCTCTTCTTATGACCCGGTGGGCTTTCCATAGCCTAGAGTATTCTTCTCTTTTTATGACTCGGTGGGCTTCTGTAGCCCAGAGTCTACCTCTCTTCTTATGACTTGGTGAGCTTTCCGTAGCTCGAAGTCTTTCTCTCTCTTTTTATGACTCGATGGGCTTTCCATAGCCCGAAGTCTTCTTGTCTTCTTATGACCCGGTGGGCTTCTGTAGCTCGGAGTCTTCCTCTCTTCTTATGACCCGGTGGGCTTCTTTAGCCCGGAGTCTTCCTTTCTTCTTATGACTTGGTGACTTTTCCGTAGCGCCGAGTCTTCTTCTTTTCTTATGACCTAGTGGGCTTCTGTAGTCCGAAATCTTCCTCTGTTCTTATGACTCGGTGGGCTTCTATAGCCCGGAGTGCTTCTTCCTATGACACGGAGAGCTTTGTAGCCCGGAGAGCTTTTGTAACTCGGAGAGCTTTGTAACCCGGAGTCCTTCTTTTTATGACACGGAGAGCTTTGTAGCCTGGAGTCATTCTTCCTATGACATAGAGAGCTTTATAGCCCGGAGAGCTTTTGTAACCCGGAGAGCTTTGTAACCTGGAGTCCTTCTTCTTATGACAAGGTGTGATTCTATAGCCTGGAGTTTTCTCCTTTTATTAACAAGACACGTTTCCATAGTTATGAGTTCTTTCCGTCGACCTAATACGTGTCCCTATGCATTTGGGGTCTCTCTATCACCAAAATAATTTAGATGTATTTTATCTTTGAATGGAACCTCTTTGAGCTCCCATTCAAAGAGGGGCAGCTGTTGACACCTAAATTTTACAATTTTATTTAGGACTTAATCGTGTACAAAATTAGGAATTAGTCACTAAAAAAAGAAGAGAGAAAACAAACAACAAAACAAACAAAACAAGAAAAAAGAAAGTGTGGAAGGGGCCGGGCCGGATCTCACCTTGGCTCGGCCCATGCCGCCTTCTCCCTCTTGTCCATCTTCGCATGATACCTTAGAGGAAGAGGGGGGAGCTCGGGGAGAGAGGGGTGCGACAGGTGAGTAAAAAAAAAAACATAGAGAAAGAAAGAGAAAAACTAGAGAGAGGGGAAGGAGAGAGAGAGGAGCTCAAAGAGAAAGCGGCGGCACCGCCGCCGCCGCTGCCATCGCCATCGGGAGCGGCGCTCGACTGACACCGACTCCACCGCCGCTCGACCCAGCAACCCTCTCTCTGAGCGACGCTTCCTTCTGTCGCCCTCCAACCGCCCCTGCTTGCCCGACGACTTGCCTGCCACCTACCTGCTCCACCCTCTATTGCTTGTGCCGCGCCACCATCGAAGTTTCCCTCACTTGCGAGCTCATACCATCCCCCACGCTAGCAAATTTGAACCAGGTAAGGTTTTTGAGCTATTTGGGCCCTTTTTGGGCTTTTGGCCTTTTAGACTTTTGGGCTTGTGGGGCTAGTTTGTTTTTAAAAAAAGTGGAAGGGGATCTCTTGGGCAGGGCCCAAGCTTCGGGCCCACTTGGGCCTGTCGGACCGAACCGAGTTCGGTTGGAGACGGGACTCGATCTGTGCCGACCGGGCCGGACTTGGGTTCGGTCAAATCGGACTCGACCCAGTCCGCCCCTTTTTTATTATTATTAATTTTTAAAAAATACAATAAAAATAAAAATATATATTATGTAAAAAAAATTATAAAATTATAAAATGTGGGGTTTGGTTAGGAATTGTCATATCTTGCCTTTTTAGTGTAATTATGCATTTATTTGCTCATATATTGATTATATAGCATGTTTGGTTTGCATATTTAATTATGTTTGTGGATGTTCAATTGCACGTATTTAATTTTACTGCAATTAGGATATGGGTAGCTATGATTGTTACTTTAATGATTGTGCACTTGCATGATTACCTCACATGTTAGTGGATAGGTATAAAATCAATTCAAACTACCTAACAAAAATATTTCTCTTAAAATGAACAAGATTAGGTACCGAAAGGGCACTAATTGGTCAATTAGTGTAATCAAGTCCCCAACCCTAGATTCTTTTGTTACATAGGAAGCGAGATATACTCCCATGCCTCATTTGGTTTCTAGCCGACCCCAATAGGCTAGTGACGACTCCTGTTTGCAAAATTTTTTGAGAATATCCCAACGTCACGTGAGGTATGGGCTTGGGAGAGCCCACGCCTAATCATGGGCCTTAGGTCTATCCTTTAGGCAATAACCCTAAACCTATTCCCTCCCCCCGAGGGTAAGTCGCGACAGCAAGGGTTCACGGCGGCTCAGGCGACCACCACAGCGACGCACGGAGGCTAGACAAGCGGCTGGACGGCAGGATGACTCGTAACGGCAGTGAGCTGGGGCGTGGTTGCGAGTGAGCAGTGGATGGCGAATGTGCGGGCTCGAGCGGCGCAATGGCGGCATGCTAGTGGTTCGACGGGCTGGCGACGGCTTTGCCTAGCTGCTGGTTCGGTTCTCTGAGTTTTTGGAAGTCTTCAAGGAGCTGCAATGGAGGGGAGGGTCGATGACAGCAAGGAGAGAGGAAGGGGGATAGCTTTGGATGGTGGAGGGTCCCTCCTGGCCTCTCTTCTGTCACTTTGTCCCCTTAACCTTGGTCCTACCCCATCCAACCAGTTTCCTTAGCAAATTGCAGCCTTCAAACTTCCACAACAAGCTAAGGAAATGATCCAAAAAGTCATGGACCATGAGACATACGAATTTGCACATGTTATACTTCAATTCCATCCAATTATTCCTTGAATTAATTCAATTCGGCACCCATAATCCCACCGATGTATCATTAATCAAATTGGCATTTTTCCTCGCCAATAGAATCTACTTGCATCCCAATTTCGCAATAAAAAACTGTTATAGATGAAGCAAAATATTTGTTTTTAGGGGCTTTTTTTGTCTTTTCTATCAGATTTCATTTTAGGTTAAAAGTGATATCTTTATATTAGTGATGGTAAGACGATGGCCGTCAAGACGCTGAAAAAGAAAATAGAAAGGCAAGAAAAAGAGAGAAGAAAAAAGTGAGTTTTTTTTCTTGATGAGGGTTCTCAATCTCTTTGTGCCTTGATCTTGAGAGAAGATTGTCGTTGTATTCCAACTTTTTTCGAAGTCTAGTGGATTCGCAAAGTGCCTCTGCGCGGAGACGTAGCCCAGGTTTGGGTGTACTTCGATAACAAATTTTATGGCGTGTTCATCTGATTATGTTCTTTTATTACTATATTATGTCTAATGAATTGTTTGCAAGCGTTATTTTTGTGGAATCGACGTGCGATTTCGTAACAACTGGTATCAGAGCCTAGGTTGGCTAATCGAGAACATCAAGGGTTTTTCGGTGATGTTCGATTGAAAGCAAACAGGATGGCAGAAGATAAAATCAGAATCGATAAGTTCAATAGAGAGGATTTCGGATGGTGGAAACTACAAATAGAAGATTATCTTTATCAAAAAGATCTCTATGCACCACTTGAGGGTTGGAAACCTAAGATGGCGGAAGTGGATCCGACAGCAGAAGCCGGATGGAAAATTCTTGATGGAAAGGCATTAGGTGCGATTTGTCTAGAGTTGACGAAAAAGACAGGGTACCACATCGCAAAAGCAAAAACTGCAAAAGAAGCCATGGATATTCTAACGAATATTTATGAAAAGCCGTCCACATCAAATCAGGTATTTTTGCTGAAGAAACTAGTTAATATGAAGTTATTTGATAGAGGTTTTGTGGCAGAGCATATTAATAGTTTCATGCAGGTCATGGGTCAATTGGAATCCACAGGCATAAATTTAGATATGAAGCTTCAAGCTTTATTATTTTTATGTTCTCTTCCAGAAAGCTACAATACCGCAATGCAGGGAATTTCGAGCACCATGAAGAATGATTTAACTCTTGATGATGCTGTGAGTAGTATCATGGATGAAGAGATGCGAAGGAAAGTCTCAGGTGGAGATAATTTTTCTGCATCTACATCTTCAACGGCACTCGCAGTGGAGAACCGTGGAAGAAGTAAAAGTATAGGAAAATTCAACGGGCGTGGCAGATCACTATCAAGGGGTCAGAGACAGGTTGCAAAAGATTAGTGTTGGTTTTGTCATAAAACCGGACATCAGAGGTTTCAATGTGAAGCTTACAAAAAGAAGCAGCAGCAAGATGAGAATCAAGGAGCTAATGTGGTTAGTGATGAATCTTTGCTAGATAACTTGTGTTTGTCTACAGGGTTTGACTTGACAACAGATAAATGGTTTATTGATTCTGGTGCTTCTTTTCATTGCACATCGCAAAGAGACATATTTGATGATTATGCCAGTGGAGATTTTGGACAAGTGGTTGTGGGAAATGGCCACATGTGTCCCATTGTTGGGAAAGGAATTGTGACTATGAACATCTCAGGTGGAAGACGTCTAGTTTGGCATGAAACTAGACATATTCTGGAATTAAAGAAAAATATGATTTCAACTAGTAAACTTGACGAAGAAGGTTTGGTAATAACCTTTGGATGTGGAGAGTGGAAGATAACCTCAGAGGCAAGAGTAGTAGCAAAGGGAAAGTGTACAGGTACACTTTACCTTCTCCAATGAGACAATATCAGTGATATGGTTGCAACTACAACAGCTACAGGTAATTTGTCTACTCTTTGGCATTATCGTTTGGGACATATTGGTGAAAAAGGTGTAAAGCAGTTACACTCAAAGAAATTACTTCCGAGTTTAGAAAAAGTTGAGTTAGATTTTTGTGAGAGTTGCATTTATGGAAAACAAAAGGTTGTTAGTTTTCAATTGAATGGGCAACAAAATAAAGGCCAAAAGCTAGAGTTGGTTCATACTGATGTATGGGGACCTGCTCAAGAACTCTCTTATGGTGGTAAGAGATATTTTGTCACATTCATTGATGATGTGACAAGGAAGACTTGGGTCTATGCTCTTAGAGAAAAATCAGAAGTTTTTGGGATGTTTAGAATGTGGAAAACCATGGTAGAAAAAGAGACATGTTATCAGATTAAAGCCCTAAAGTTTGATAATGGTGGTGAATACACAAGTAAAGAATTTGCAGATTATTTTAGTCGAGAAGGTATACACGGGTTAAAGACTATTCCTAGAACTCCTCAAGAGAACGGTGTAGCTGAAAGGATGAACAGGACTATTCTAGAACGTGCGAGATGCATGAGACTACACGCGGGTCTCCCGCTACACTTATGGGCTGCCACAATTGATGCAGCTGTTTATCTTATCAACAGAAGTCCATCTAGTGCGTTGGATGGAGAAATACCACAAGAACGGTGGTCAGGTAAAAAGATTAATTATTCTCATCTAAAGGTGTTTGGTTGTATTGCATATGCTTTGATTGACAAGGAGGATAGAAAAAAGCTTGATGCTAAGTCCCAGAAGTGTGTCTTTATCAGATACGGTGGTGACGAGTATGGCTATAGGCTTTGGGATTATGAGAATAACAAAGTCATCCGCAGTCGCAATGTGGTATTCCATGAAGAAAAGATGTACAAAGATCATGAGACAGAGCATGAGAATGTAGTAGAACCAGAGTATGTTGAATTAGACACAATGCTCGTGAAGATGTTTCAAGTAGATCAAAGTGCACTTGAAAGAGAGGTTCAAGATGAGCCTATTATCAGTGAAGAGGTAGTTCAAGAGGAACGTAGTGATTCAGAGCATACTAACAACCCTGAAGTACCTGTCTTGAGGAGGTCTACACATGTGAGAAAGCCAAAGGTAATTTTTGATCCATCAGCTAATACTGTTCCGAGCCATGTCTTATGTACAGATTTAGGAGAACTGGAGATTTACAATGAGGCAAAGGCAAACACGTCTAACTTGCAGTGGGAGTGTGCTATGAAAGACGAGATGAGCTCATTACTTCAGAACAAAACTTGCGAGTTGACCAAGTTGCCCACAGGTAAAAAAGCTTTATTAAACAAATGGGTGTACGGAATTAAGAATGAAGCAGATGGTAGTATTAGATACAAGGCGAGACTTATAGTCAAGGGCTTTTTTCAAAAAGAAGGGATCAACTACTCTGAGATATTTTCACCTGTAGTGAAAATGACATCAATTAGAGTTATGCTGAGTATAGTTGTAGTGGAGGATCTTCATCTTGAGCAGTTAGACGTAAAAATAGCGTTTTTACATGATGACTTAGATGAAGAACTATACATGGCACAACCTAAAGGTTTTGAAGTCAAAGGTAAGGAGCACATGGTATGTCGCTTGAAGAAAAGCTTGTATGGCTTGAAACAAGCTCCACGGCAATGGTACCTAAAATTTGATGGTTTCATGAAAGAAAAAGGATTTGCACACTGTGTTTATTTTCGCAAGTACGATGATGGTAACATTGTGTA
Source organism: Eucalyptus sp. ANBG9806169 (assembly GCA_014182395.1). Taxonomy (NCBI): domain Eukaryota; kingdom Viridiplantae; phylum Streptophyta; class Magnoliopsida; order Myrtales; family Myrtaceae; genus Eucalyptus; species Eucalyptus sp. ANBG9806169. The sequence continues at coordinate 6,225,808 of CM024576.1, read as the reverse complement.
TCTCTCTTTATATGTGGATGACATGCTAGTGGCTAGTTCCAATATGAAGAGAATCGTAGAAGTGAAGAAGATGTTATCATCACAGTTTGCTATAAAAGACTTGGGAGAGGCCAATAATATTTTAGGCAGGAAAATCATCAGGGACAGGAAAAATAAGAAATTATGGTTGTCGCAGGAAGACTATGTGAACAAGGTGTTAAAGAGATTTAACATGGACAAGGTAAAACCGGTTGCAACTCCTCTAGCAAGTCACTTCAAACTTTCCAAGGATATGTGTCCGAGTACTCAGACTTTGAAAGATGAGATTGCGGTAGTTCCATATGCATCAGCAGTGAGGAGTTTGATGTATGCCATGGTGAGCACGAGACCAGACATTGCACAGGTAGTGGGAGTTGTGAGTCGATATATGCGTAACCTAGGCGAGCATTGGAATGCAGTAAAATGGATATTGAGATATCTAGCAGGTACTTCCAATTACTCACTTTGTTATGGTGGTACATCTCTAAAGTTGCAAGGTTATGTAGACGCAGATCATTCGGGTGATCGAGATAGTGGTAAGAGTATCACTGGATATATCTTTACAATTGCAGGTACAACAGTGAGTTGGGTATCTCAACTAAAAAAAGTAGTGGCTTTATCGATGACAGAGGCAGAAACGTGGCGATCACAAAAGCCTCCAAGGAAATCATGTGGTTACAAGATTACATTGAGGAGTTACATCGAAAACAACCAGTCAGTACACTAGGAGTGATAGTCAAAGTGTAGTGCACTTAGCAAAGAATGCAGCTTATCACTCAAGGATTAGACATATCAAGAAGTGTTATCACTTTATCAGGTCAGCATTGAAAGATAATGAGTTAAAGCTACAAAAGATTGATGGCTCGAAGAATCCAACTGACATGTTGACCAAGGTAGTAGACAGAGAGAAGCATATTTTCTGTACTACTACCATTGGTATTACTCCGTGTTGATTGATGAGGAGTATCGCAAAGTCACAAATTTTTCAACTATTATTTTTTGAAGAAGATGGATGCAAAGTTGCTTGGGCTTGGGTATATTTGTCTTCAAGTGGGAGATTGTTATAGATGAAGCGAAATATTTATTTTTAGGGTTTTTTTTGTCTTTTCTATCAGATTTCATTTTAGGTTAAAAGTGATATATTTATATTAGCGATGGCAAGACGCTAGCCGTCAAGACGCTGAAAAAGAAAATAGAAAGGCAAGAAAAAGAGAGAAGAAAAAAGTGAGTTTTTTTCTTGATGAGGGTTCTCAATCTCTTTGTGCCCTAATCTTGAGAGAAGATCGTCGTTGTATTCCAACTTTTTTCGAAGTCTAGTGGATTCGCAGAGTGCCTCTACGCGGAGACGTAGCCCTGGTTTGGGTGAACTTCGATAACAAATTTTCTGGCATGTTCATCTGATTTTGTTCTTTTATTACTATATTCTGTCTGGTGAATTGTTTGCAAGTGTTATTTTTGTGGAATCAACGTGCGATTTCGTAACAAAAACGGTTCTCTAATTTTCTCGATCGAAAATGACCCTATATTGACTTTTTCCGCCAAAATCTCTGTTTGCAGAAAAATCTTTAGAGACTGAGTCGACGTTCCTAAAATGACTTGTGACATGACAAAACTTTCAATTTCTGAAATAAGATTTAAATTCGAGGTTAATTTTGATCTGGTGCGATTTTAGCGTGACTTAAGCTATCGGGTAACTTTCAAAAAAATTTAGTGCAAATAACCCGTGGTCGATTTTTTTCGAGCCACAATGAACCTCTTCGATACATTGGCGACTCTTGGTTGTCGTGAAAATCTTGAGGTTTCAAATACGGATACATAGTATCAAAATGATAGAAAAATCAGTCTAGTGCCGGTTGACGAGAATTTTGTAATTTAGTGGAATCACCCACATTTAGTTACACATATCTGTCAAACCGACCTATCTCTAATCTCTAATCGACTTTCAACTGTGCCGTAATGATCTCTGCAGATGAGCACAGTCGAGTAGTCGATCCCTGGTTGAATTCCTAAGTCTATTGCATTAAAATCTCTTAATGACTTTCCCATACAATCTAGTTATCTCAAGAGTGATCAGTTCTGAGAACAGCACTATAGGCACGTCAATGAAAGACCTGATTTATTCAATGGAAAACAATATTGATAATTCAGGATGTCCCACCCCTTGTCATAGCAACAACTCCAAAAAAATAAAAAATGAAAACCTCATCTTTTGCACCCCCTATCAATCGCTTCTAATACGAAACTACTACGTTTGACCAAAGCAGCAAATTACTTCTTCAACAGGGCATACTGAATGCTCCAACTATAAGGAAAAGGAGAAAACACTAAAGCATAATTCCCCATACGCAATGACCCATTAGGAGAAATAAAACCCAAATCAGTAATAACATAGCCCATATTCTGGAACTAGAGATCAAGTTTTGTCGTCAGAGACGCCCGAATGTTACCTGGATCCCAAACTCTATTTCTAGTACAGCTATAGAAATGAATCTTCCCCTGGCGTTGATGTCTAGCCTCTCAATCTCAAGAAACATTCTGCTATGCAGTTGCTTTCTAGGTTGAATAGAACTTAACCGAAAAGCTATAAGATATCTGACTTCCAACTGAATTAACATATTAAAGCTATTGCAAGTGTGCAATCAATGTCGCATAACCTTTTATGCCAAATGTGCAATCAATGTCACATAACCTTACTCAAAACTTAGCTAAGCCTTACCTCGATATATCAAGAAGCTAACGCAACTCGAGGCCCAATACATAATAATGTAATGCACGCAGGCGCAAGCCATATGGTAATCGATTTACAAGTTCAAGGCCGTCCAAAAAGAAACAGGAGTACTGATACCGTATGACAAAAGTCTTAAGAAGAGAATCAGAAATTGAAATCGCAATTACCCGAGTCCAAGGAATGTCCACTCGGAGCTTTGCGAACCCGAAGGTGGGCACGAGTAACGCCTCATCATCTCCTCCTGGAAATGGCCTAAATCCATGCTCGACAAATCCGGAGGATTGAACTCTTCGTCATTCGGAGGCGTTGTCGACTTCTGGCCCCATTGCCTCCAGGACTCGTCATCCTAGTGGTCAACCACTTTGTTGAGGTCGTCGAAAGATGTAGTTTTCTTCCTGGAGCTGTTGTTGTGACAAAGGGTTCGAAGGGATGAATAAGAAGCAAAGAAAGAAAAAGGAAAAACAAACAAACTCGAAACCCAACCTAAACCGTCAAACTACCCAAATTCCTTTACTTATTACCCAAACCGGAAAGACCAGACTTTTTCGGTTCAGGCTGGGTAATTTTTTACACCCTTGATGAGCTGTTCATGTTGTCACAATACTTCCAAATTCTCGTGAACCTCTCGTTCCTTGACTTCTTCACGTTCATCAAGGTTCTTCTAATCATTCACAGTGTTTTACTTCGTACTTCCAGTATTATCAGTGGCGATAGAGTTTTCCTTGTATTCAACCCTAAGATTAGGCAACATCTCCATTTATCCAATAACTGATATAACTAGATGCTTTTGTCAATTTCAAAATATCACAGGAGGTTTTCTCAATAACTTGTAGCTGATGAGAGCATGCAGGCCCTCGTCTGTGGCAAGCGAGAGTTGCTGGCCATTGTCGAGGCTTCAGCGGCTTTTCAGGTCCTTTTTGGTGGAGGGAAGAAGGTGAACAATAAAGCAGGAAAATAGGAAAAAAAAAAAGAGACAAAGATAAAACAAAGAACAAGAAAAAAAGAAATTTGAAAAAATAGACTCAAAACTAGGTCAATGATTTCTGGTTTACATTGACCAGATGAATTACATTGAAAAATTGTCAATATATTTTGGATTATATTGATCAAATTAAAATATTTTGAATTAAATTAGCGATTATACAATAGGCTTAGGATTTTTTGGATAATGATTCCCAATAACCTAATGTTTGCCATTAGGCTAACAAATTGTAGCCGATCAAAAGAGTGACGAAGATCACCTTGGAATGTGGACTAGTGGAGATGCATGAAAGTTGGTCCAAATACATATAGTTGTTGATCCAAAGTGCATATAAATTTTGTGGTTCTATGGGCGCAATATTTATGCACTAGTTGGTAGTGGGTTCTTGACATGATTCAGTGTACTATAAGATGATGGTACATATTATACATCATAATTGTAATAGTGTGGTGTTTGCCATTAGCCTAACAAATTGGCAGCCAATCAATAAATGACATGTTTTTGCAGTAATAATTAGTCTAAATTGATCTCTATTGCAATTAGACCACTTTACTTTCTCTTCCATTACCAGATGCACCAATCTTTCATTTTAGTCGTAACCGAAGAATTTCGATTGAAGTCTGGTTAATAACGTCATAAAATACCGACAGGGAAGTCATATCACAAGTGGATGTTATCCTATCTTTGCTACCAATAAAATATAAATATAGTGCATCGAGGACTTTTCTGAACCTCTACTCTCATTTTTTTAGTAGCGACTCGGAATATGATGATTACGAAAAATGAAAACGAAACAAAAAGAATACAGTAATTATCAGCTAATTAGCATCCATTAGTAATATATTCATTGGCTTATCCCTAATGCAAAGGTTTTTTGTTACCTAAGGTCCACCCCTTATAGAAAACAAAGTAAAAAAAAGTCTGAGTAAGATATTGTTTACATTCTTTCAATCCTTATGGTGTTAGGAAGATGAGAACTTACTGATTCATTGTGCGAGGACCTCGCCTAGATAAAACATTACCCTTCACTTTTCATGTGGAAATCTTGTCCTTGCTAATTGTTTTGCTACTTGTTGAATTATTATTCTTTGTTTGATTTATGTTGAACTACAATTTCGATTTCATGGTAAAACCCGTGATAGTTCAGCGACTCACCGACATCAAGGTTGGTCCTAGCCGCCTTTTCCAGGCCTATTGCAGCCCATGTTAAAAAAAGATAACGAGATCTTCAAAATCATGTAACTAGTTGGTGAGACGAAGTAAGGACTTGACCCTCGTTCCCACATGCAAGGCGAACCCCAGGCACGATAGCATGCGCCTCGGTCCCTCACTACTGATCTGTGCAAGGCCTTGCCAAGATACAAGGCGAGGATGGTGCCCTCGTTGTTAATCAGCATGAGAACTGCCCTTGTTGTAGGTAGATCCATGGTCTATACCTGCCTATCCGATGGTAGCCCCTTCTGAAAAGAAGACAGGGAATCTGCCTTCCCCGAGGGCCCCCCTCACTCCCAATTGAATCTTTTTCTTTCATATCTAGGAGGAAATACTCATGAAGTTTTACGTTTTAGAGTTTAGATGAAGTAGTTTATGGGACATATTCAGGTCCATGCTAGGGGTGATGAGGTCTGAAGGCATCCATCAACGAGTGGCTAGGCTGGCGAAGGCCACTATCTTGCCTGCCTCAGCTTGCTGCCCGGAGAGATTTACTCTCTCTCTCTCTATCTGCCTGCTTTGCTCTTTGCTGAAATGAAGGCGCCAACGGTCGCCCTTTCGGGTTCGCCTGAGCCTTGTAACTCTGAGCAAACTAGTGTACAAATGATCAAATTGAACATCGTACAATAGTTAAGGATCTCCGGTGCTTTTATCCACTATATAATTAGTTCTTTTATCAAATCCATATCAAATGCATTAGGATGTTTTATTTTGTCCTAATGTATACAATAGACAGAAAACGCATCTTGTCGGTACTTCCTACATAATTGATAGTTTCATAATGAATTTTGGTTGGAAAGAATAGAACATCTTCATCATTTCAAATCTCGTCGATGTTCCACTAAATTATAGCTCTCTCAGTGTCATGTTTTTTCATCTTAGTTATTAACTTCGGTGCTTCTTATCGACCCTCCAAATGATGGAATTGGGGGGGAATTTCCCGCAATGATGTCTTTGTCAATTTAGTCATTGGATAATGCTTGCACTGAAGTGACTTTTAGCAATAAAAATAACTTAGGTGCATATGATCTCAATTTACATGCATCATTTGACATTTGATCGCATAGATCTAATCTCATCCAACAATATATATTATTCGGAGAGGGCCCTCTCCACATGCTTTCTTTTGCTAGTTTTTTTTTTTTTTTTTTTTTGCAATGATTTTCTATTTCCAATTGGATAGAGCAAAGGTAGTCCACCTTCGTATAGAAGGAACATAAGAGTGTAAGAATTCATGTGTGAGGTACTAGTCGAATATAAGTCGCATATGAAATGATAAAAATCAATGAGAGTAGGTCACGAGTTTAAGGGGACCACAATTCATTTGTTTTAAGGTGTTAGAGTGAAATTGAGTAGAGATAGGAATGGCTCAGACTTCTCTCTGACACCTCCCATTATGAAATAGCGGACTTATGTTGAATCCCAATAGACAATATTGATAAATTTTCTTTTACTAATTCTTTTTGGGCGTCATTCAACTTAGTAGAAGGGCATAGCATAATTGGTGAATGCAATGAATGATGTAAGAATGAGCTGTGATATTGTATGATCTTACTATAGTGTGTGGATTTTCATAGACGGATTATTGGGATCCTCTAAATTTATTTCGTCATATGTCGGGTGTTTACCACCTTATCAAGCAAATAGGGATAACTGCAATATGTTTTCCTTGGTCGGTTGTTTTCATTTTCCTTAAGTTTTGCAATGGTGTTTCCATCAAGGAATAGTTGTCCCAAATGACGTTTCTTTAGCTTCGTGGCATTCTTCTGGTATTGGACAAAGTTCAGTACTTCAAATCAAGCTGATTAAACCATTTCATGCATTCATTAGAACATGTTCTTTATCTTGTCCCACACAACCATTTGAAACACTTGGTACAACTTTAATTGGCAGGCCCTTAGTTTTGCAAACAACATACAGTTTCTGTTGTTTGACACACCAACCTCCACCCCCCCCCCAAAAAAAAAAAAAAAAAAAAGTGACGTAGCGTTACTTAAAAACTCGCTTCTTCTGCAGAGCGCCCAATAACTAGTATGACATATATAAGCTCATAATTTATTTTTTTATCTTCTTCTTTCTTCACGCAGTTGGATAAGAAGCATTCATGGCAAGACCACAGAGACCAGCCTTAGAGCTCACATCCCTCTGGATCCTCATGTACCCTCTCTCGCCCCACCCGGTGCTCCATGAATTCTTCAGCAGCCAATACTTGATCCCCCCAGAGGTCTTCCCGTACCCAACCGCTGTGACTGCGTGGTCGATGCTGGTCCCACACGAGCCCGTGAACACGCCACTTGAGTAGAATTGGAACTCAAACCCTCCCCCCTCGACTGCCACCGAGACAGGCTGGTTCGCCACGGCCTGCAAGAGGGCCTTCTCGTTGTTGGCTGGCACATCCTGGTATCCGGTTATCGAGGCTGCATGTTTCGCCCTCTTGGCCTTGTTGCAGGTCCGGTCGGTTCCCCTGTAAGGGTATTTCGCCTCAGTCGTGAGGCCGCCGTTGCTTATTACGAACTCAAAGGCACTGTCCATGTAACCGCCCCTGCAGCCTTCATCCTTACCATTAACATCGCAATCGACAAGTTCTTGCACCGAGAGTGGCACCAACTTCCCCTTCTTGAGATGGGTAAGCCCTTCCATAGCTGCCACTGCCGAGAATGCCCAACAACTTCCTGCACAAGGAGATAATAAGTTTCCTCTGTGAGGCATACATAAATTGTCAAATTAATGTACAAAATAAAAGACATGTATCTAAATGGTGGATTGGTGTAGAATGAATGTGACAGTGAAACAGAGATAATATAATTGTGTTGTGTAGTTTTGTTACTGGTGCGTTTATTGAGAGCTTGAGTACGACATTAGAATTTTGACATATTCGCGATTTCGATTTTCCACTCACCGCAGCCGCCTTGATCCTTGACAGACGTCACGGCCTTCTTGGTTCGCCAATCCAAGGCAGCTGGAATGGCGGTGAAGTTCGCGTACTTGAACGGTTTCACATCCACAGAGGACAGGACTCTGGTGGGCCTCCTCTTGTAGCCGGTGTAGGAAGCGCGAAACTCCTCGTTGGTTAGGTCCGTGAACTTATTCGTAGCCAGTTTATACCCCACGTTCTTACCATTATTAAAGGCATTAATGCGCTTAACGTTCTCTTTAAATATCTCAAACCGTTTCGCCTTTTCGACCGCGTCCTTGTAGATGCGCCCGTGGATCGCCATCCACTCCTCATGTTGCTTTGACAAGTGTTCCTCCACAAGAGGGCGACAAAGTGTTTCCGAAACAGAAACTATAATGACCAAAAGAGTGGCTGATGTGAGGAACGAGAGTTGGTTTTGTTTGGCCATAGTAGTCGTTTGGGTACTGTCTAGGACACAATTGGAGTGACTTGGTGAGTGTCTTTCAGTTTGCGTACATCTCCAAACGGGTGTGATGGCTTTTTATAGACCAAAAGTTGCTCAATTGTAGTCACTTTCACTCTCTCTTGATAATGCTTCAGTGGACCTTTTGCTTCTCCTATGTGCCTAGATAACTGTTCTGACTTAGACCTCCAAAATTGATAAGCTTTGCTATTGCTCACTCATCATGAATAGCGCATATGCAATTGGAGTGCTCTTTTTCTCATTGACTGAAGGGGGATTAATCAAAACGCTTCCATTAAACATGTAATGTAGTGCAAAAGTATGTGGTTCTAAGAGGCTTGTCAGTTTTGTGGTGGTCACTAACTCCTAGTCAAAAGTAAATCGGTGGTTTATTTCATTCTGTCACTGATTAGGTACTTCGACCTATACATACATATTTGCCTCCATACATGTGTATGTATTGGAATTTTCGACTTTTCATAAACTATATTAGTGCATCTATCTTTTTATTGTGATCTTGTGTAAGTTGTCGGGATTCATGTTCGTATTGGAAAGAATCGCTTTATATCAGTGAAACGACTAGCTTAGGGCAACATCCGCCAATAAAATATTATGGATATTAAGAGTGGGATTCTTTGGCAATAAAATGGTGCCACTAAATGATCATAAAAAAGTGAGTGGCGGGTGGGTGCAAAAAGCGAAACCAACTTCAACATTGAAATCATATTCTATGACCAATATCAACTTTGGGCGACCGGGGGTTGCGTTCCCATTTTGACCAATATCACTTTAGACACCAGATCATGCAAGGGTCGCCACGCCCTCACTAGCATCACAGCCCTTCCTGGACACAGCAAGGGTCTGGCAGTCCTCACCAGCCGAGTGGCCTACAAGCGTAGATGAGGACATCCTGGCCCTTACCTGTGTTAGCGATCGCCACACTCCCAACCATTGGAAAAATGAAAAATAAAAAATAAAATAAAGAAAAGTAAAAATTAATAATTAATAAAACTTTAGAAAATTTAAGAAAAATTATGAAGTATTGTCCACTTTAGCGCCGACTATGCTATACAAGACGGCTGTCATCTACGTTAAAATTTTTTGACTAAAATTGGCAAGAATGAATAAATTGTCAAATTGTCAATAAGTTTATAACTGAATTGACACAATTTAAAGGTTTATGATTAAATTGTTTGTCATATAATAAGTTTAGGACTAAATTAACTATCGTATAATAGGTTCAGGACTTTTTAAATAATTTTGCTCAAAAGATTGATCACGCTGGACATTGAATACTATTTTCTATATTCATCGACTGTTGTTATGTTTCTTTTCATCAACCAAAGTCGTTTGCTTTGGTAAATCATGATGTTATTATCTCTTGTAGTTGGCTTAAAGTTAAAAATAGTCTTACTCCTTCTTACTTGGAACTTATTTTGGACGATATCTAATATATTTTTTTGTTGGGAGTGCAAAGTAGAGACCAAATTCCTTCATTTGGGAAGATCGGTAATAGAAAGTTCATATCCGAGCTCATCGAGATAACCCATCTAAAATTTGGAGTGCAACGAGAAATCTTGTTTCTTCCTTTGTTGCCTTTTTTTGCCGATAAATCAGAACCCTCTCTCCATTAGAGATTTAATACTTTATTTATAATCAAGGGCACATTTCAGAGATTTGGTTACCTAAACATTTACATAACATCTCTAAAATTGCATGGGTTTTACTCTACTCGATTCGATTAGTCAAATTTTATGTATGGGGAGTTATTATGTACTCAAAATAATTTCAAATTGCAACTCTTCAACAAGCTGAAAACCTTGTTTCCTCTTAAAGATTAATTAGATTTCTGGCTATTTAACATTTTATTTTGTACTTCTAACACATTATGTACGAGATTGGTTTTCACTTAGACATATTTTCACATGTGAAAATTGGCCCATACGAGAAAATTAAGATATATGAGAATATAGGTTGGAATGACATGCTTGAAAATCGACCCATGGAAAAAACATGAAATTCATTCTTAAATTCTTCTATCGAACTTCCAAGTTTTCTTCAAGCAACCTTATGTCCAATCGATTTGAAGGAGAGAATAATTTTAATATTCAAATCAATGGTAGATAATTTTTCTATATGTCTTGCGATATTCTTGAGGTGAACCCTAAGGAAGTTTAACAGATTGCTAGGGAGCGTAAATATTCCTCTTATAATGCCACGCTAGCATGCCACGCTAGCATTTGCATTTACACTTCGCATTAACTCTCCAACGTCCTATTGATTGCAACAGGATTTCTCAATTTTTATTGATCATATTGTAATTATAGTTGCTACTAACTTATTTGCAGGCTGGTTAGGAGCCATGTAAGGCAAACTCTATTTCTGCAAATTAGAGATTTAGGGTTCGAGGACTTAATTATGCTAATTTGATCTAATATCCATTACCACTGCGTTTTCTCTTTTAATAAAACTTTATTTGATGCAATCATGTTCCGATTTTTATTTCTAAACAGACAAATTCTATATTGCCCCATGCATAAGTGCTCAAACAATAAATTAATAACTCAATGAAAATATGTGAAGAAAATATAAGAAAAAGAAAAATGTAAGATTCATTGAGAAAAATTAGGCTTTGTTATTACGCCGTGGGACAGGACGATGTAAGCTACACATGAAAATTTACTGATCTCTATGATGAAACTAGAGATCAAATTTAAAGTAATCCTATCATGAAATGCGAGAAAAACCTAAACGCATCTAAATAAATTTTTAACTAAACGCTGGGATAAAAAAAAAAAAAAAAAAAAATCTAAATTTTGTGCGGGAAAAGGGTATGAGTGGAACCGACACTCACAAATGAAAGGGAGATTTGTTAAGGTGCAGGTGTGAGGGTACTAATTGGTCAATAACTTATTATCTTAAATTTTTGAATGAAGATTAAGTCCAACTAGATAATACTGACAAGTCACATGGCTCTTTGGTGCCCCCAGCCAACGCTGCCACTATTAATACGTTTTATTGCTTTTAATATTCATGTTTCCTCTCCTCTAGACATTATTTTCGTGGCTTCATCTTTTTTTATCCTTGTGGAAGAAGGTAGTGCGTGGGGAAGTATAAACCCACTATCAGACCAAATGCTGAGAGTTTAAGTACTAAATTTTAAGTAACGAAAGTAGAAATAAAAAGTTATTTAATAAGCAGTTGAAAATTGACCGCTAAATATTGTTGATTGTCTTCATAGATATAGTAGTATAATTAGCAATATTCTAATTCCCATCGATTAAGACATTTCTTACTCACCATATTAAACGAGCTTTTCTATTTAATTGAATCTTTGAAATGTATAATTGTTATAATTACTACTGAACTAATTTTTAACACTTAATTTTGTTGTTAAAATGTTAGTTAGTAATTGTAACTAACCACTGGGGTTTACTCTAGTGACCACCCTTCCAACTTGGAAGGGGGAGGTGGGGGGTGGGGGGTTCGAATCCCCACATTCTCAGGTGGGATTGTGGTGGGGACGAATTAGTTTCAGGAGTAGGTTTCGACTCCCACGCCCTGCATGGAAGTAGGGCAAAAGTCTGAGAGTGAGAATTAGAATAGGAATAGAGTAGGACCGACAAAAAAAAAAAAAAATTGTAACGCTTGGTCGGCTTCAACTTTAACTTTACTTGGTCAAAGAAAGTTTGGATTAAAATTCTGAACCTGGTGAATATTCCACTTTCATTGAAATCAGAGGGAGAAAGTGGATATGTGTTGTTTCCACTTTACGGTATTATCATAGGTAGGAACCCATCGACCGTGTTATTTACTGAAATTATTGCTGGACGTGACTCGTGAAAAACGTTTGAAATGAATTTTGCTTTTTTTTTTTAATCAAAAAAATTTGAGATTTTACTATTAATGAGTATTCTGATTCATTTGTTAAGTAAACAATGAAGGAAAGTTTACAGTGTTCCATACAGTGTTTTTCTGAGGTCATGTGTAATGACTTATTTGAAAATTGAAATATTTCTAATTATCATGTTTCATAAGTACGTTAGAAACACTCGATACGAAGACCTTTGTTTAATAAGAAATGCATAAGACTTAAAGGACAAGTTTATTTGACCATAAGGATGATTCAAATTTATCAGAGGTTTTTCATCACGTTCATAAATTAAAATAAATTTTCACGTCTTCGCTAGAAAGCTACGAGAATTGTTAATAAATCAAAAGTGATTTTGGAGTTGTCCCACCCTTCTAAGAAACGTGACCATATTAGAGTCTTAGGATTCGAAGCCTAGTAATCAAGCATATTAAGGCTTGACGAAAAATGTAATAATTTTGCAAAATACTTTTCAAGAAAATGATAATATTTTTTACTATTTGCTTGAAATCTGAAAATAAGTTGGAAAATAATTTTCCATTGTTTAGTATAGAAAATATGATTTTATTTTCCTAAATTGACACACTATTCGAGCGTTAGTATTTGCACATGGGCAACTGGGAAATCGGTATGAGCATTGGAGTCCCAAGTCTAGCCTTAAAGGATCTTAACCCAAGCGTTGGGGATTGGGGTATTGGTATCTAGGTATTAAGCCCAGCCTTGGACCCGTGTGCAGGCATCATGGTCTCAAGCTTAGCCTCCATGGACCTGGGGCACAACCTTTGTAGACCCAAGCATGGCCTTTGTAGACTTAAGCCCAAATGTTGGGGATCCAAGCTTGCATATCAAGATCTTGTGGACATGGGGTTGGGTGTTGGAGCATTGGGTACAGGCACTAACGGTGAGCAATTTTAAGTTCCACCTGAAACTTGAAATCTACCTATTGGAATAAATTCATTATTCTTGGAACTTTGAACCTACCTTATCATAGGTTCAAAGGTCTACCTAGGAACTAGCCAATTTACATTTTGTTTTTTGTTTTTTTGTTTCAATTATATTTAAGCCTAATTTGTCGTCTATTTTTTCGTATTTTGACAAGAAAAAAGTACTGAAGTTACCTAGTTTTGTAAACTTTTTAACTATGCCACAACCAAATGAGGACTCAAGGGCTATATCTAACCATCAATAGTCCATAGCTTTGCTTTGGCTTCAGCAAATCAATTCAAGATTAAGTAGCAAAAGGGTACTTTCAAATAGATGATGACTGGTTTAGGTTCTGCCCAAGTTTCACTTGAAACCTACAGCTTACTCACGGAACATGTTTCTTATTTATTGGAACTTGAAACCTACCCTTCATACTCTAGAATAAGAGAACGAATCGATGGAAGAACCTAATTGATTCTTTATTGGTTTTGTCTCCAATTCCAAGTTCTACCCTAAAACCATGCTCACTCCTAATGGGCATTAAGGTTTCGGGCTTAGCCTTGATGGACTTGAGCATGAGCACTAAGCATCTAGGGTCACAAGCCCGGCCTCAATGGACCTAGTCTTGGACGTTGGACTTTGAAACTTGTGGTGGGTTTTTCGTACACAATTATAGAGTTTTGAGCCTAAGCATTGATACCTGATCATAGTTTGGAAAATGATTTCCACTTTTTTAAAGAGGAAATCATATTGTGAGTTTAAGTATAAATTTCTCGTTGACTAGAAAAATGTGTTTCATTGACTCATTTTCCTAAATGAACCAAATGCTAAAAATGAGGAAAATATTTTCCACGAAATAAGGTAGTCTTAGTAAGGAAAAGTTCTCTCCACAAATATACATTGAATTTCGCTAGACTATGCCACAATCTCTCGTGATAATAGATCTCTCCCATTATCATTGATAAAATAACTTGCAACAGATTTGATGATTAGCCATAAATTATTTTATTTTGTTTCATGGCGAAAGATGTGAACTTGGATTAACTTTTAGCCATGGACAATAATTTAATGGTTAATGATTTGCAATTTGGCAACGAAACTATGTTCATGGCAAACATTCTCTATGGGTAAGACTCATATTTAGACTTCATTTATTTCGTGAAAATATTTTATTGGTAAATTTTCCTCATTTTCTGGCGTTTGGATCATTAAGGACATGAATGATAATCATTCTTGTCAGAAATTGATTTCTAGAATAGAAATAGATTTTTTAATTTTTTTTTAGATGAGTTTCCAAATAAAAATATGCATTTGATAATGAAATAAAATTTATGTTCCTGGAATAAAAATTTGTTTAATAACTACTAAAATTTCAACCTCCAGTGTGGTGGCGAATGGTGGTGGAGGGTGGTAGGAGGCAACGGGAGGTAGTGTGAGGCGGTGGAAGGTAACGGGAGACGGCGGCGGGAGGCGGCGAGAAGCGACAGCCAAGCAACGGCAGTGGACAACGGGTGGGCAGTTGACTAGTAGCAAAAATAAATGATAAAAAGAGCTTTTATTTCTCATTTTTATTCAATATATAGAGAAGTAAAAAGTTGTTATTTCTAATTTATACTCCAAATCTATTTCTATACCCAATATTTGTTCTAGAAATAGAAAAATGAAATTGTATTGCTAAACATATTTCTTCTAGAAACAAATCTAGAACAAAAAAAAAAAAAATAGTTCGATAACAGAAATAAAATGGTTATCATCCGCGCCCTTAGAATAATGGATTGATGGAAAATGTTTTTTTGGTTAATGGAAATGATTTTCCTACAAAAATTTAAGTTTAGGATATTGATTTCCTCTTCATAATATCAGAAATCGTTTTCCAAAATATGACTAGGTATCAGTAATTGAACTAAAGACATTGCACTTGGGTATGGGGATTCCAATGTTTTCTTAGATGTACAATTAGTGTATAAGGCTTCCAACTTAGGTATAAGCATAGTCTCATAGACACACTCGTAATGTATAGGAACCCCAAAAAGCATTGGCATTGAATGGTCCATATTTCTGAAAAGTAAAGGAGTGAGCCGAAAACCAATAGGTGAAATCTCCATGTTTAAATTAGAAATTCACTTTACCGCTTAACTTGATACAAAGCAACATGAGTTTAGAGTCATGTAAGATAACCATGATTTGCATATATAAAAACTAGTACTCTTTCTTTACTAATGCCATATGCCAAGGGAAAATGTTAACATCAATACAATAATTCATTCACTTAAGAGCAAGTGGATGACATATTATTTCATGATTCACTAGTTTCACCTAGTGTCTTAACATTATATAGATGGAATATCCATTCGGATGCAAGTAGATGTCATAATATTTCATGATGCATGGTTATCATCATAAATGACTCATAGTTATATATGCACATTCATGAACATGCATCCTACTTATTATTACTTCTCTTCCTGAACATTCTTGAGGCATCCCGACCCATAGTGGGGCATTCATATCATACAATAGGGCATCTCAATTCTGAGGCATCTTGCAAACTCCACCATGAAGCATCCCATCTCATGGGACATCTTGACTATCGAGGCATCCCGAAACATTCATCGAGGCATTGGATCACATAGCAGGGCATCTCAACTCTGAGACCTTGGGTGACAGAATCACATTTCACAATACACTTCATATTTAGTCATATGACGTCATGCACACATCATTGATACTGTATGGTTTTCCTTGCATCAAGAACACTTATTTTAACAATTAGCAGCCATTTCAAAACGCATTTTCACGCATATCATTACCTTACTCTCTGAATGACAACATACATTGATAGTGATACTCACATGCTTATGTCATGGTCCGTGAAACCTTTCGTACTCGTGACACTTGTGAGTGGTGTTGAGGTTTATCTAGTGAAGAGCAAGGATGCAAAAGAAATGAACACAACTGGTCCGTGAGAGTGGCGTTAGGATAGTTGGTGCTAGGAGTTCTAAGATCGAATGATTATATTACTTAAGAGTTATGAAAGTGGGGTTAGCCTCTCATGCACAAACTACTCCGAGAGCTGATGCTACTCTCCTGATGACGCCATGGCAGGCTAAAACTAGTTGTTGAGCCTAAGGAAATTTACTGTCTTGCTTGATGGATTAGATGCCAAGCTAAGTTAGGCATGCCACAATCTCGTTTAAGGAAGCCATTCACCATTTGTTCTCCAAAACAACTATGGAAGCCAGGTGCCTTACGGGCTATTCCACACCTAAGGAACCGCTAGCCTTTGACAATTTGGTATCATAGTAGGATCCCTCTAGTAAGTGAGTGAGTTGGAGAAAGATCCAATTCCTTGCTCCAATGTAGGTTGAACTGGAGAGTACTTGTGGTCTACTTGGTCCTACAAGGGTGGAGAGTGAATCGCCAAGGCAAAAGGTGCTCGAACAAAGTGCGGCTCGGACTAGCTTCTAGGATGACAATAGGGACATGGGGGAAGAATCGGTTTGTCGCTGAGTGAATTGAGTTGGAGAAGAATCGATTCCTCACCGAATGAGGATAACGTTCCGAGATTGATCGGTGAATCCAAATAAGGTGTCTATTGCCATATTTTCAACAAGGAAAAAACCTCCATTGGTATGTTGGGGTCAAGATGCTTAGTAGGCAAAAAATGGTGTTGCAAAAAGATTTAGTTAGCGAAAAATGGCATACTTGCCTAGGAAAGCTTAGGTAACTAAAAAGGGGCCCGAGCAACTGAGATCAAAAGAGGCCATCGATGGTGCCCATGACATTCTTCCTTAATAGAGCAAAACCTATTTTGTCGAGCAAGCGTGACCATTCCATGTATGATCCCGAAAGTGGCACATCAATGATTAAGGGACGTAAGGAAGCAGTAGAGCAAACCGAGATGAGGGCATTGCAATATTGAGTAGGGGAGAATGTCATGGTCCGTGAAACCTCCCATACTGGTGACACTTGTGAGTAGTGTTTGGGGTTATCTAGTGAAGAGTGAGGATGCAGAGGGAATGAACACAATTGGTTTGTGATAGTCGCATCGGGATGGTTGGTGCTAGAAGTTCTAGGATTGAAAGATTATATTACTTAGGAGCTCTGAAGGCGGAGTTGGCCTCCTGTGCATAAACTAGTCCAAGAGTTGATGCCACTCTCTTGATGAGGCAATGGTAGGCCAAAACTAGTTGTTGAGCTTAAGGAAATTTGCTATCTTGCTCGATGGACTAGACGCCCGAGCTAAGCTAGGCGTGGCATGATCCCGTATAAGGAAGCCATTCACGGTTTATTCTCTGGAACAACTATGGAACGAGGGCTGACCTGGTGAATTTCGCTTGCCAAGTGCCTCACGGGTTGCTCCGCGACCAAGGAACTACCAACCCGTGACACTTACTTATTTTCCATTTCTCATGCAAATACATTCAATACTCAATAGCCAACATGTTTGACAAATGAATTTAAGCAAGAAATGATAATTCTAAATAGATGAATTTGAACCCTAAGTGCTGATGTTTAATATTTGAATCTGAATCGTAGGTAGTGATTCTAAGCAGGTGAATTTGAATATAAGGAAATGATTCTGATCGATTTAGTTTGAACTTCAGTTTGAACATACAAATGAATAGACATAGGAATTAAGTCTGGACTTAAGTTAGGAATGTAAGTATATGCAGGTTCATAACATAAACATTAGTTAAGAAAGAAATATATGTAGGTTCTGAACATAAATAGACTCAGGCTTATAAAGTAATATATTTAGGTTCAAAACATAAACATATTGAGGTTCTAAAAGTAATATATTCAGGTTCGAATGTAAATATACTTAGGCTTTGTTCGTTTCGCAGAAAATAATTTCCGTGAAAACTTTTTCCAAATTTTCTGATGTTTGTTTCATGAAAAATGAATTCATTGGGGAAAATGTTTTCCATGAAAATAAAAAAATCTTCTAAATTAGGGGAAAATGTTTTTCACTTTTGAAAAGTGGAAAACATTTTCCTCACTTGATCTCTCTTATCTCACACCTCTACAAATTCTCACTTCCTCCTCCCATTTCTTCTTCTTCTTTTCTTTTTTTATTCGAATTATTTTTTAATTTTATTTTTCTTTTTTAATCCGAATTATTTATAATTTCTTTTTTTTTTCTATTTCTTTACTTTTTTTTAACTTTTCTTTTCTTTGTTTCCCATCTTCTTCTTTCTTGTCTAGTCGTCGGCCGTTCCCAAGCGAACCTCGCACTCGTCAATCTCAAGCTCGTGCTCGTTGATCTGGCGAGCCTCGAGCTTGAGGAGTGGCAAGCCTCGTGCTTGTCGACGAGCTCAAGGCTAGCCGGTGGCTGGTCGTGGGCCATCGCCGTGGCCAATGACCGGCCAAGAAAGAAGGATATGGAAAACAAATAAAAAAGAAAAGAAAAAATAAATAATATATTTTAAAAATTAAAAATAATTAAAAATCAATTTTTTAAAAATATGAAAAATCCATTTTAAAAATAAAATAAATGAAAAAGAGTATATCAAGGAAAATATTTTCCTTATCGAATAGTGAAAAATATTTTCCACTTAATTTTCAAGTTTCATTTGAATACCGGAAAATATTTACATTTTCCTGGAAAATGACATCCTGGAAAATATTTTCTAGAATCGCCACATTTTCCGCGAAACAAATGAAGACTTAGGTTCATAAATTAATATACTCGGGCGTCGCGACCAATTTTTCAGGTGTGAACCACCTAGGGTCTGGCTAATGGATTGTTAAGTCTAGGCTTAACTCGGGCTCTCCCAAGCCCATACCAATTCGCGACTTAGGTTGAAATTTTAACATGCAATTGATTTTTAACTAAGATTCGCCACTAATATATTTTTTGGTGGGGCGATTAGAAACCCAAGTAAAGTAACGGAAGATTTACTTTACTCCTACGAACCAGAAACTATGGGTACGGGGACTTGGTTACACTAGATTTTTGTAGTGCCCTTTCGGTACCATTCTTTTATTTTAAAAAAAAATGTTTGGCAAGCAGTTTAAATTGATTTTAAATCTATTTCCCTAACATGTGAGGTGATTATACGGGTGCACAATCCACAATTTTAACACCCAAATAAAACAATGAATAAATTGCCAAACTTACCTCAAAGCAACGAAAGCATCTACAATGTTAATTAAAATCCACATCAACAACCCTATATATGGTTTCTAATTAACACACAATTTTTGTTTTGTTTTCACTTAATTAATGAAAATTATAAAATATGCAATGCAATATTAACTAAATGACCTAATTCTAATGACATGTAATTTCTTATTAAATGGGCCTAGCAAAAATACTAAATGTCACGCATCTCAATGAATCTAACCCTAATGACGTGCATATGACATTTTTTCTTTTTCTTAAAAGAATGCATTTTATTCTAAATAATGAAACTAATTTAGCCTAAGGTATTTTTGTTTTTTTTTTTTATGAAATTCGGAATTAAAACAAAATGTGATATTATCTACCTAGATTAAGATCCTATTCAATTTATATTAGGAATTAGGTTAAACTAAATCCTAATTTAAACTAAAATCTTATCTTAACCCAAATAATCCTAGAATGCAATCTATCTAAACTTAAAAATTAATTAGGAAGTAAAATTAAACATGCAATCTTACCCTAATATGCAATAACGTGCAAAAGATGCCTTAATCCTATATGATATATACATGATGTTTTTTTTTTGTTTTTTTTTTTATTAATTTCGAAATGCAAATCAAACAATAATAAAACTAACATTCTATATGCTTTCTTTTTGTTTTCCTTTTCATGATTCAAAATAAAGTTCCTATTCTAAATATGCATGATAATAAAAAACAAACCTAATCCTAATTCAAACATTTTTTGATTTTTTCTTTTTATTTCGAAATTAACAATTGCCAAATAATTAAACATGCAATTCAAGTTTTAAAAAAAAACTAGCAACCTAAGTTAATTGATTTGATTTTTTTATTTTTTTTATTTCGAAAATTCATGATAAAAAGAATGTTTTGCCTAACTATGCAAACAACCCTAAAACATGCAATATTCTAACTCAGGCATATCTCAAGATAAATAAAAACAATCAAGTTCATTCAAAATTACCCCAAAAAGGATTTCACATATCATTCAAATCATGGGATAATATTTCGCTAGTAAAATCGATAAATTAATCTTAAGCCTTAAATATCAAAATATCAATTTTATTCCCACTTGATTAATTATTTCATCTAAAGCTTTAAAGATGAAATAAAAAACCCTAGGGCGGTTGCAAATCAAGTGATATATTGAGATTTCCAACTATGCATAGATAGGTATTTCAACCAAAGAAAACAACATATAAAGAGATAATAATAATAAAAAATAGATAAAAACCTAAACTTGCCTAATAAAGTAAAGCAAAAATACCTAATACAAATTTTTATTTTTTTTTACTAAAAAAAAAGTGAAATCTTGGCCACTGGTTTGGGGGAAATCGTCGGCGAGGGTTTCCGGCGAGGACACTAGGAGCGGCGCGATGGCGGTGATGCAACAGGGAGCGTCGCGGGTCTGGGGTGCGGGCGTCGCGTGTGACATCCCGAAAATTCGAACCCGTTTCGACAAAGTGAAATGGGCTTTTCCTCGACGTGTCTACGGTCCTATTTCTCGAGCTGATCACTCACGAGTTAACCAACCCATTGAGTGAAGCCGTTAAGGGATATATCTGCAGGTGAAAATCCCTAAAAGCTACTTAATTGGTTGGATTGGACTAAAATCGCGTCGATTGATTTTAACCACGAAATTGAACTCGATTTCGGGAATCGAATTTTATGCGCGTCATAATTCTTATTTTTAGGACTTTGTCTCATCGTCCATCAATTTATTGACGAGTCCGAAATTTCAAGAAAGAAATTATCGGAAGGAAAATCGAAGACCAAAAGGAAATAGAAAGGGAAAGAGAAAAGAAAAACAAGAATTAATTGATTTGTTAATTTCTTTTTCTCTCTCTCTCTCTTTTCTCTTTTTCTTTTTTTTCTCTTCCTTTCCCTCTCTCCTCTCCTCTCCCCATCATGCGGACACCACCCCCCCCTTAGCTGTCTTCCCTTCCTTTTTCTTTCTTATCTCTTTCTTATCTCTCCTCTATCTTCTCCCTCAATCCCCACGTGCATGAGCCTTCTTCCTTCTTCTTCATCTTCTTACTTTGCCCAAAACCAGAAAAATTGAAGAGGAGTTCGCCAAAGCCAGCCACCGCGCCGCCGCCGCACCGCGCTGCCGCGCCGCACCGCGCCGCCGCCCGCACCGCCGCCGCCGCACCGCGCCGCCCGCACCGCGCCCCCGCACCGCGCCGCCGCCCGCGCGTCTGCCGCGCGCCCACCCGCCCCCATGCGCTTGGTCTCCGCTCGGCCCGCACGCCCTAGCCACCGCCCGCCCGCCGCCCAACCTCCCCGACACCCCTTCACCTCCACCGACCCTCCCCTTGCCCTCATGGCCACCGGAGCTCCTCCGGCCAGCCACCACAGCAAACCCGCGAGTGGGTTTCCAGCCCACTTCGGGCCCGCTTTTGGACCGCTTCCGGGCCCCGGACCCGAGGCCCGCTTTGGGGTTTGTTGTTCCTCGCGCCGAGTCCGTCGATTTGGTACTGGTTGCGCGCGATTCCGGTGGGTAACCACACTAACGCTTGCTTAGTGGGTTAATTATGCTTAATTGGTTGTTTAGTGTGTTTAATTAAGCTTGAGTGTTTTGATTACTTGATTTTGATGCAAATTAGTTAAATTGAATGCATATTTAGCAAGTAGACATGGTCTACTATTTATTGAGGGTAGCCCGGGAATTTTCCGACCCTTTATCGGGCTTCAATTTGATATTCCGGGCCTAAATGAGATTTTTGGCATTTAAATATTATTTTTCGGAATTAAATTAAATAATTATTTAATTTCCGAAAATTCAACTTGGATGGCCAGCGATCGGGATATCATGCTGATGATTGTGGTGCAGCCCGTTTATTTAATTAAGCTTTATATTGTGCTGAATTGAATTTATAGTAATTATATAGTTAATTCTCGAAATTATTTATTTCCCGAAAATTCAAGTGTGATGGCCAGCGACCGGAATATTATGCTGAGGACAGTGGTGAAGTCCGTTTATTTAATCAGACTGTATTTTGAGCTAAATTGAATTTCTAATATTTATTATTTAATTTTCGAAATTAAATATTTTTCGGAAATTGAGGCTGAGATGGCCGACGATCGAAATCTCGTGCTGATTGTCGTGGCGCAATCCGTTTATTTATTTGAGCTCTACGTTGCTTGAAATTAATTAAATTGTGATATTTTAGGGATTTACCCTAAATTGACTGGAATTGATTGAGAGTGAATTGTTGTTTGGAATTTGGCCAAGTTTGTTTATTTAACATTCTTATGCGTTATTGAGTCGTAAAGTGTGTGGAATGGTGAGAATGAGTCAGAAGTACCTTGGTATTGGGTGATCGGGCACGGTGTATTGACCTACGTGGTTCGGTGACTAAGGAAGTCACTGGCGAAAACGGCGCCTTAAAGAACACACGTATCGGTCCAGTACTCACATTGTTATAGGCATGCATGGTTCGGTGATGGGGAAGATCACTGGCGAAAACGACGCCTTAAAGAATGCATGCACTTGTCTATTAAACATATCGTTATAGGCATGTATGGTTCGGTGATTAAGGGTATCACTGGCGAAAACGGCGCCTTAAAGAACACATACACTTGTCTATTGGACACATTATTATAGGCATGTGTGGTTCGGTGAGGTGGGATTCCACTGGCGAAAACGACGCCTTAAAGAACGCACACAATTGTCTGGTGAGTACTTGGTTGTAGGCATGCGTGGTTCGGTGATGTGGGATATCACTGGCGAAAACGGCACCTTAAAGAACGCACGCAGTTGTCTAGTGGATTAATCACCTTGGCGAACTTGACGCCCGAGAGCACTGATATGGCTCTGTGACTGAGTGCTCTATGGGAGATTTTGTGGTGTGGAGTTAATGACCTAGAATGGTCCGTCTGACATGTAATCCACTAGTTCGATTGAACAATGATTTGATTGATTGAATGGGATTGACCGTGAGTGGTCTCGTTGATGTGAAATCGACTAGGTCGATTTGATCGATGCTTCGATCAGTGATGTGATTGCCTGGAAGTCTTTGTGATCTGTGCTAACATGCAGGTGGAATATGAGGCCAAGGTAAGTCCTCTAACTCGTGTTGTGCTTAGGCAACCAAGTAGTGTATTGGCTTCCTAATTGAGTCTTAGTGGGGTAGAACTCGCTGAGACATAGTCTCATCCCGGTTGTGGGATAACATTTCAGGACCCCGATGAGGAGCTGAGGAGGAGGAATATGAGAAGGAGAAGGATTTTTGGAAGAAGAAGATAGCATTGAGAGGGATCTTGAGTACGATCTGGATGGACTGAGATCCCATCTTCTTTTGTGAACTCTTTTTGATGTGAATAGAACTAGAGTAAAGGGTTGTGAATAGTTGTGAAGTACTATGGTTTGTATTTTGCATAAAAGTTGTTATGAGTTTCAATATGAAAGTATGGCCCTACTTTTCTATCCCATTGGTTTATTGTCTTGGGATTTTCTTTATACTTCCGCTTGCGCATATAAAATGAACAGGGTCGGCGATGCGTCCTGGGACGTCGCTATTAATCGACCAGGTGAGGGATGGGCACGTGTTTGAGGATTGGGGCGTGACATCCCGTTTAAGTGGTATTAGAGCGAAGTTCAAGATTGGAGTGATAAGGAGCGATGGTTCATGGGATAGTAGTAGGATGGCCTTTAAATTCATGCTATGCATGTCTGTGTTAGCTGAGTGCTAAAATTGTTTTGTTGTGTGAATCGCTCATCTTCTAATCCAGTGTGGATTCGGAAGCAGGTGTCAGTAAAAGACTGAACTATGAGCGAGTGGGAGTTGAGAACTTCTAGTAAGAGGACAGTGTCCTCTGTGACTCGGGGTAGAGTATCGACAAAGGTCGGTACCCGAGGTGGTTGTGGCAGAGTGTTGACTCTGGCCAGTTCGAGCGGAAGAGTACCACCGCAAGTTGGTACTAGTGTAGCAGCGTCGAATGATCCTAAGTTCGATAGGATCGTTCTGATGCACGTGTTCCTTGGGATCTGGATGAGCCAGTAAGATCAGGATTAAGTTGTTGTTGTTGCTACCTTTGCCGAGGTTCAACCTGGAAGGATGATCAGGGAATTGATTTCGATATTTGAGTCAAGATTGAGCGCATGCAGATTTGGAATTCAATCAGGGTAAAGACTGATGATGAGGAAAGAGTATTTTATTCCACCCAGTGGGCAAGGTGTAATAGTCAAGTCAGCATCGAGACAAATGGCACATGTTGTTCCATGGAAGACGGTATAGATCAATCTCATGTATTCTGAGAACAGGAATGGAACCAACCTGGTACTAATCAGAGGAAGAATGTTTTGGGAAAATTCTATCAGAGTTTATCACAGCAGAGTTTTGGTGAAGGTTGGGAAACTTTAATTTATTGAAATAAGTGAGAGAAGGGGGAATTACTGGTAATAGTTATGCTTGACTAGTCGCTGAAGTGTAACTTTGATGCTATATGAGTAGAGTGGACTCATGGAGCATCTTGTAATAATGAATCATGGTCACGGAGCAATTCAACGTAGTCCAGTAGCACATGAAGGTGTTGAGTCTATTGGGGATTGAAATGAGTCTTCGACTTCTTTAACCTCGTCGATTGAAGACAACTCACTTGTTAGATGGAGATTGCCATGGTTAATTGGTGATGGTTATAGTTAAGACAGATTGGAGAATTGGGATAGAAGACATCTCAGTGGTCTAAGAATTTCTAGACGTGTTGTCATAAGAACTGTCAGACTGTTACCAGAGAAAGAAATAGAAATTGCGATCGAGCTAGAGAGGAAGAATTATGATTCGTTGCAATCATGCATCAACCATTGTCAACTCAATTAGGTGAAGACCAAGGACAAGTGTTCTTTACCAAAGATCAGTGAATGGTGTGACTAGTTATAAAGAGTATTGATGTTTTGAAGGTCGACTTGAGATTATGAAGTCATCAGTTGAGAACCAGAAAGGAGGTTATACTGAAGACATCTATTCGTACTTGATATGGACTTCACGAGGATAGTATAAGGTTGTTTGGCTTAGCGAACACTCCAGCTGCTTTCATGGATATGACGAACCGAATATTCAAGGAATATTTAGATCAGTTTGTGATCGTGTTTATAGATGATATCTTGGTCTATTCGAAGAGTGATGAAGAACATGAGAATCACCTGAGATTAGTGCTCCAGACCTTAAGGACACATCAGATGTATGCTAAGTTTAGCAAATGCGAGTTTTGGTTGACTCGAGTTGCGTTCCTAGGTCATGTGATTTCTGGAGAAGGAATCTCCGTCGACCCGAACAAGATGGAAGCCGTGATCAATTGGCAGAGGCCGACATCAGTGACAGAAATCAGAAGTTTTCTGGGTTTGGCAGGGTATTACAGACGGTTTGTAGAAGGTTTCTCAGCGTTAACATCGCCTCTAACTAAGCTCAAGAAGAAAGATGAGAAGTTTGTATGGTCAGACAGGTGCGAGCGTAGTTTTCAAGAGCCGAGGAAAAGCTGACTACGGCTCATGTGCTGACAATTCCATCTGGTCCTGGAGGATTTGAGATCTATAGTGATGCGTCATTTAGAGGACTGGGTTGCGTGTTAATGCAATATGGTAGGGTAGTTGCATACGCTTCTCGCCAGTTGAGACCTCATGAACAGAACTATCCAACGCATGAATTAGAGCTCGCGGCAATTACCTTTGCCTTGAAGATTTGGAGACATTATTTGTGTGGTGAGAAATTTCAGATCTTCACGGACCATCAGAGTCTCAAGTACCTGTTCTCTCAGAAGGAGTTGAACATGAGACAGTGCCAATGGATGGAATTACTGAAAGACTACGACTGTGATATTCTATACCATCCGGGGAAGGCGAACAAGGTCGCCGATGCTTTGAGCAGGAAGTCTTCTTTAGCCCAGATCTTGATTAAAGAGTGGAATCTAATCGAGAGAGCTCGGGATTCGGAATTCAAATTTGAGGTAGGCCACCTTTCAAGTTTTATGGCCACCCTCAGAATTGAACCGAATGTCCAGGTCAGAATTAAACAACTCCAAACGATAGATCCAGCTGTATAGAAGATTCTTTAAGAGGACACTGAGAAAAGAAAGGCTGAATTTCAGATTGCAGATGATGGGGCATTAAGGTTCCGAGGACGTTTGGTGGTACCTAACGATGTTGAACTTAGAGAAGAAATTTTATTTGAAGCACATCGTAGCAGTTACAACATTCATCCTGGAAGCACCAAGATGTATCAGAATCTGCATCAACATTATTGGTGGTCATGTATGAAGACGGATGTTGCCAAGCATGTGGCCAAGTGTTTGACATGTCAACAGGTAAAGGCTCAACATTGCAAACCAGGAGGACTCTTGCAACCTCTTACGATTCCAGAATGGAAATGGGAGCATGTCACGATGGATTTCGTGACTAGACTACCAAAAGTCAGAGAGGAAGTGATTCAATTTAGGTAGTAGTGGACAGACTGACAAAGTCGGCTCACTTCATTGCAGTTCGAAAGGACCTCAGTCTTGATAGGCACGCAGACCTGTACGTGCGTCAAGTGGTTCGAATGCATGGAGTGCCAGTTACGATAACCTCAGATAGAGACCCGAGGTTACTGCTGCTTTTGGAAGAGCTTGCGAGTGCTTTGGGTACAAAGCTTCAAGATAAGACGGCGTACCATCCTCGATAGATGGCCGTCGGAGAGGACGATTCGAGACTCTTGAGGATATGCTAAGAGCTTGTGTAATAGACTTCAAAGGAAGTTGGGAGGATCAGTTACACCTGGTAGAGTTTGCCTACAACAACAGTTACCAGCAGAGTATTAAGATGGCTCCATTTGAAGCATTGTATGGTAGAGCATGCAGAACTCCAGTATGTTGGGATGAAGTCGGAGAAAGAAAGATAACAGGCCTAGAGTTAGTTCCGCAATCAGTGGATGCCGTGGCAGTGATCAGAAACAGATTGAAGACCGCACAGAGCAGACAGAAAAGTTACGCAGATCAGCGCCGGAGACCTTTGGAGTTCCAAGTTGGTGATCACGTTTTTCTAAAAGTGTCACCAATGAGAGGAACTTCGCGCTTTGGGAAGAAAGGCAAGCTGAGTCCGAGGTTCGTAGGTCCATTTGAAATTCTCGAGAGAATTGGGACCTTAGTGTATCGTCTTACATTGCCGCTAAGGTTGGCGCAAGTGCATGACGTCTTTCACGTGTCGATGTTCAGGAAGTACGAGCCTGATCCGACACACGTGCTCAATTTTGAAGAATTGGACGTGAATGACAGTGTCATACGTGGAAAGACCGGTCCAGGTTGTAGACAGAAAGGAACAGGTACTGCATACAAAGACCATTCCGTTAGTCAAGGTGGTCTGGCAACACCACGGCACTGAAGGAGCGACATGGGAGACTGAAGAATCAATGAGACAATTGTACCCCCACATTTTTGCATAAGTTTGTAAGGTTTAAATTTCGAGGACGAAATTTTTATAAGAGGGGAAGAGTTGTGACATCCCGAAAATTCGAACCCGTTTCGACAAAGTGAAATGGGCTTTTCGTCGACGTGTCTACGGTCCTATTTCTCTGAGCTGATCACTCACGAGTTAACCAACCCATTGAGTGAAGCCGTTAAGGGATGTATCTGCAGTGAAAAACCCTAAAAGCTACTTAATTGGTTGGATTGGACTAAAATCGCGTCTGATTGATTTTAACCACGAAATTGAACTCGATTTCGGGAATCGAATTTTATGCGCGTCATAATTCTTATTTTTAGGACTTTGTCTCATCGTCCGTCAATTTATTGACGAGTCCGAAATTTCAAGAAAGAAATTATCGGAAGGAAAATCGAAGACCAAAAGGAAATAGAAAGGGAAAGAGAAAAGAAAAACAAGAATTAATTGATTTGTTAATTTCTTTTTTTCTCTCTCTCTCTTTTCTCTTTTTCTTTTTTTTCTCGTCCTTTCCCTCTCTCCTCTCCTCTCCCCATCGTGCGGACACCACCCCCCCCGTTAGCTGTCTTCCCTTCCTTTTCTTTCTTATCTCTTTCTTCTCTCTCCTCTATCTTCTCCCTCAATCCCCACGCGCACGAGCCTTCTTCCTTCTTCTTCATCTTCTTACTTTGCCCAAAACCAGAAAAATTGAAGAGGAGTTCGCCGAAGCCAGCCACCGCGCCGCCGCCGCACCGCGCCGCCGCCCGCGCGCGTGCCACGCGCCCAACATTCCCCGTGTGCTCGGTCTCCGCTCGGCCCGCACGCCCTAGCCACCGCCCAGCCGCCGCCCAACCTCCCCCGACACCCCCTCACCTCCACCGACCCTCCCCTTGTCCTCATGGCCACCGGAGCTCCTTCGGCCAGCCACCACAGCAAACCCGCGAGTGGGTTTCCAGCCCACTTCGGGCCCGCTTTTGGACCGCTTCCGGGCCCCGAACCCGAGGCCCGCTTTGGGGTTTGTTGTTCCTCGCGCCGAGCCCGTCGATTTGGTACCGGTTGCGCGCAATTCCGGTGGGTAACCACACTAACGCTTGCTTAGTGGGTTAATTATGCTTAATTGGTTGTTTAGTGTGTTTAATTAAGCTTGAGTGTTTTGATTAGGATTGATTAGTTGATTTTGATGCAAATTAGTTAAATTGAATGCATATTTAGCAAGTAGACATGGTCTACTATTTATTAAGGGTAGCCCGGGAATTTTCCGACCCTTTATCGGGCTTCAATTTGATATTCCGGGCCTAAATGAGATTTTTGGCATTTAAATATTATTTGTCGGAATTAAATTAAATAATTATTTAATTTCCGAAAATTCAACTTGGATGGCCAGCGACCGGAATATCATGCTGATGATTGTGGTGCAACCCGTTTATTTAATTGAGCTTTATATTGCGCTGAATTGAATTTATAGTAATTATATAGTTAATTCTCGAAATTAATTATTTAATTATTTATTTCCCGAAAATTCAAGTGTGATGGCCAGCGACCGGAATATTACGCTGAGGACAGTGGTGAAGTCCGTTTATTTAATCACACTGTATTTTGAGCTAAATTGAATTTCTAATATTTATTATTTAATTTTCGAAATTAAATATTTTTCGGAAATTGAGGCTGAGATGGCCGACGACCGAAATCTCGTGCTGATTTTCGTGGCGCAGTCCGTTTATTTATTTGAGCTCTACGTTGCTTGAAATTAATTAAATTGTGATATTTTAGGGATTTACCCTAAATTGACTGGAATTGATTGAGAGTGAATTGTTGTTTGGAATTTGGCCAAGTTTGTTTATTTAACATTCTTATGCGTTATTGAGTCGTAAAGTGTGTGGAATGGTGAGAATGAGTCAGAAGTACCTTGGTATTGGACTGATCAGGCACGGTGTATTGACCTACGTGGTTCGGTGACTAAGGAAGTCACTGGCGAAAATGGCGCCTTAAAGAACACACGTATCCGTCCAGTACTCACATTGTTATAGGCATGCATGGTTCGGTGATGGGGAAGATCACTGGCGAAAACGACGCCTTAAAGAATGCATGCACTTGTCTATTAAACATATCGTTATAGGCATGTATGGTTCGGTGATTAAGGGTATCACTGGCGAAAACGGCGCCTTAAAGAACACATACACTTGTCTATTGAACACATTATTATAGGCATGTGTGGTTCGGTGAGGTGGGATTCCACTGGCGAAAACGACGCCTTAAAGAACGCACACAGTTGTCTGGTGAGTACTTGGTTGTAGGCATGCGTGGTTCGGTGATGTGGGATATCACTGGCGAAAACGGCGCCTTAAAGAACGCACGCAGATTGTCTAGTGGATTAATCACCTTGGCGAACTTGACGCCCGAGAGCACCGATATGGCTCGTGACTCGAGTGCTCTATGGGAGATTTTGTGGTGTGGAGTTAATGACCTAGAATGGTCCGTCTGACATGTAATCCACTAGTTCGATTGAACAGTGATTTGATTGATTGAATGGGATTGACCGTGAGTGGTCTCGTTGATGTGAAATCGACTAGGTCGATTTGATCGATGCTTCGATCAGTGATGTGATTGCTTGGATGTCTTTGTGATCTGTGCTAACATGCGGGTGGAATATGAGGCCAAGGTAAGTCCTCGACTCGTGCTTTGTGCTTAGGCAACCGAGTAGTGTATTGGCTTCCTAATTGAGTCTTAGTGGGGTAGAACTCGCTGAGACGTAGTCTCATCCCGGTTGTGGGATAACATTTCAGGACCCCGATGAGGAGCTGAGGAGGAGGAATATGAGAAGGAGAAGGATTTTTGGAAGAAGAATATAGCATTGAGAGGGATCTTGAGTACGATCTGGATGGACTGAGATCCAATCTTCTTTTGTGAACTCTTTTTGATGTGAATAAAACTAGAGTAAAGGGTTGTGAATAGTTGTGAAGTACTATGGTTTGTATTTTGCATAAAAGTTTGGTTATGAGTTTCAATATGAAAGTATGGCCCTACTTTTCTATCCCATTGGTTTATTGTCTGGGGATTTTCTCTATACTTCCGTTTGCACATATAAAATGAACAGGGTCGGCGATGCGTCATGGGACGTCGCTATTAATCGACCAGGTGAGGGATGTGCACGTGTTCGAGGATCGAGGCGTGACATCGCGGGCGAGGGACTCCGAGCACAAAAAGAGGCAAGGTGGAGACGGCATCGGGGCGGCGAGGCAACAGGGAGCGTCGCAGGCGGCACGGCGAGACCGACGGGCGGCCTCGCAGGCAAAGCAAGAGCTTCGGATCTCTTGGCGTCAATCACAAGTAAGGCGGAGAGCAACACCGAGTCGTCATGTGACTGGATCTGTGGCATCGGGTCACTGATTGGAGGTCGCGATGGTGGACTCGGGCGACTGAGGCAAGACCGGCGTCGGATTTGGGCCAGTTGTTGTTCAGATTTGCAGGCGGCGAGTGGCATCGAGCTGCGGGCGTCGGGGCGGCGCGTCGGGGCTGAGGAGGGACGGCTCGTGAATAGACGCGAGGCGGCTCTGCGATCGGCGTGGGATCTCGGCTGCGGCGGCGAGCGAGACGACGACGTGGGGACGGGCAGCTTGGCGGTGGTGCGACTCTGGGTCGCCGGTGGCTCGACAGCCGGCAAGCGGGGGTGGCACGGGCGAAATGCGACACGAGACTCCCCCGTGAGGAACATGAACAGTCGCGTTCGGGGTTTTTTTTTTTTTTTTTTTTTTTTTTTTTTTTTTTTTTTTCTCTCTCTTACCTCACTTTTTCACTTTTTGCTTTTTTGTCCCTTTTTTACCTATGGAAGAAAAACCCCCTTTTACTTTTCGCGCGATGTATTTTATAGGTCCAAAAATGTATCTTCGCAACATATTTTTTTCCTTTTTTTTTACGCACGATACCCCTAAATATGTCGTTGAAATATACCCACCTTGCGCAATATTGCATTTTTTATATTTCACATATTCTATCCAAAAACTTCTCTTTTTGCGTAAAATAGTATATGTGAAAAATCTTATTGGAATATGTAAAAAATCTTCCCTTCACCAACGGTCTAAAATAAAATAAACGAAAATAAAATGTTTCTAAACTATATGACATGTTTTTTTTTATTATTATTAATTTAGCAAAAATCAACCGCAAAAATTTAGGTGTCAACAGCTACCCCTCTTTGAAGGTGAGCTCGAAGAGGTTGCCTTCAAAGACAAATTGAGATCTAAATTTTGACTGTGCAATGAATGATTTTTTGTTGGAAAATGAATTCCATTTTTTAATGCCGTTTATATGATGCATGGAAATGCTAATGCAAATGATAATTGAACTTACCTGGAATAACTTACCTTCAAGGAAGATAGAGTAATTCGAGGTAGTTGGTGTTACATGTCCATGACCCGTACCATTCTACGGTCGCTCAGTATGACAGTGTTTGGTTGTGTCTAGGACCCATACCATTCTACGGCCGCCTAAACAGGGATTCATTTTTCAGGAATCGTACAATTCTACGGTCACTGTTGACACCTAATAAAAATTACATTAAGCATTTCATTTAGGATTAGACTTATTTTGCGAAATAAAATAGAGGATAATAAGTAACTTATAAAATAAAAACATTTGGAGGAAGATTTTGAAAATTTGTTTTGAATAATAAAACATTTGGTTGTTGAACATATCTCCTCATTTCAAATTCGAAATTCAACGTTGGTGATTTTGGAGTCATTTCTTTGTTACGTGGTTGAGTAAAAATCTCCACCGGCAAAAACAAACTTGATTCGTTTTGGCTCTATAAATGAAGAGCACGGAGGTCTTGAAAGATGGGGGGGCAATTTCTCTTCGTCGAAGGACCAAAAGGGAGAGTCATTTTTATTTTTTTTGAAAGTCCCAAAAGGTGAAAAGTCAAAAAGTGAGAGAGAGAAGGGAAGAAGGATTTCGGTTCTTTGGGGAAAAGAGAAGTCAGCAGTGTGCAGAGTACAGAGGGAAACGTGAGAAGCAAAGGGAAGTGACGTGAAGGAGCCAAAAAAAAAGAAAAAAAAAAAAAAAAGGGGAAGAAATACTGTTCTTCTTCCTCACTAGTCCCCCACCATTTGCACCGGTATTTCTGCAGCAATCGTCCACGCCATCATCCCCACCGCTCCTGCGACACCACGCCACCGCCGCTCTCCGCTCCGTCACGAAGCGTATCAACACCCACGAAGTCGCCGCCGCTCCTGCATCTCCACGGGCATCGCCATCCCGGCGTCCAGCAACTGTGCGACTTGAGCCCGAGCCACCGACCACCTGCTGATCTCGCTCATCCCCATGTTGTTCAACCGCCGCTCCAGAAGCCCGACGCCTGAGTTGCTCCTGCACGTCGCTCGAGGCTCCACCGATGACCGCTTGCTACCAGTGGCCGAGAAGCTTAGCTCCGCCTGTGACGCCGGCAACTTTTCACCAACGATCGAGCGACACCCGCTGCCCAACGCCGAGCTCGTGTGATCCACCCACCACCCGACGAGCTGCTCCGAGCAACGCACGCCACAGCAATCGCCTGTCCGCCCTACTCCGCCTTTGCCCGAGCCGAGTGGAGTTGTCGCCGTCCAACCGCACCGGCAACTCACCTCGCCGGAACCCTGAACACCGGCGACCCTGCACCGGACACCACTTGCTGCCCCTTCCTCTCCGACGATCACCCGACGCTCTCATTCGGTTTTAGCCCTTAGGTAGTTTTATTTTCTTACTTTTATTTTTCATTACTTTGTAGTTTAGGTTGTTTGTTTATCTTTTATGTTTATTTTCCTGTTTATTTCATTTGATAGCACGTTTAGTTTAATTATTTAAATGTTGGGTGTTAATATTTGTAATTTCTATATGCATTATCCATAGATTTTAGCTCAAATTACTATAGTTATTAATTTGATCCGAGAGACACCGGGTCATTTTTTAATTATACTAATTTTGGTTTTGTGGTAGAATTTCATTTGTTAAATCACAATAATTATTTAATTTGGTCCGTAAGACTTCGGACTAAATTTTTAATTATTTTGATTTCCTCGTTGTGATTGTAGAGTTAAAATAATTATTAATTTAATCCGTGAGACAACGGATTATCTTTTTGATTATTTTAACTCTTGTCTTAATTTTTATGTAAAAATAATTACTTGTTTGAAAAAATGAAAATTAAAAAAAAAAAAACAATAGTGAAAACTAAAATCTTGCATGAGCATGTAGGTCATATAGGTTTATTAAATTAGACACGTAGGTTTAATAAATTGACCTTTAGGATTGTTTTTAGGATTTCATCCTTAGTTGTTTTTTTAGTTAGGATTGGATTTAAACAGCCTTTTTTTTAAAAAAAAAAGTATTTAGGAAAAGTTTGCATGTTTTCATAATATAAAAAGATAATAAAAAAGTTAAAAAGAATAATGGTTTTCTAAGACAAATGGGGTTTAAATCAAATTAATCCCGAAGTTGAATTAGGAAATTATTCCATTTTGAATAGCTTAATTAGTTTTTTTTATTTATATAAAAAATAAAAAATACTAGGTGCATATTAACTAATTTGCATAGTAGGCACATTTAATTAGAGTTTGCACATTAGTAGATTAGAATTGCATCATATTTTTATGTTTTAGCAATCCCATCATGTAATTTTTAATTGCATATAATTAACATTTTTAAGAGAAAAAGAAGAGATAAAACAAAAATCATTTCACATCATCATTATTTAGTGTAGGTTGCATACATTAAAAAACAAAAAAATCATTAAAAAATCACAAAAAGAATATGCATATAGAATTGTTATGTCATGCATCCCATGTCATGTAGTATATGCACATTTAGGATTATATAAATTAGATTGCATACATATAGTTCAAATTAGGCCATATAAATTGCATTTCACATATCATTAAAGTAAAATTCATGCATATTAATTTTAGATTAAGATTGCATAATAATAAAAGTTAGGTGTCATGTCATTTAGAAATCATGTTTAGGGCATGCATTTTTATTAGCATTTTTTTTAAATGTTTTCTTAGAGAGTGGACTTTAATAAAGTTGTGGTTTATAATTTCTTAGCATTTCGGTTTATTGAATGTTATTTCATTGATTGCGTACCCGCATGACCACCATTTGCATGTTAGTAACATAGGTTAAAATTAATCAAGACTGCTTGCAAAAATGTTTTTTTTTAAAGGTACCGAAAGGGCGTTAGATTAATCTAGCGTAACCATGTCCCCGAATCCATTAAATCTCTGGTTCGTAAAAGGTAAAGTATTCTCCCATACTTTACCTGGGTTTCTAATCGGCACTAATTGGTTAGTGGCGGCTCCAATTTGAAATATAATTGCATGTTTTAATGGGTCATTTTCTTAGTTTCAAGTCGCGATTGGTAGGGCTTCGGAGAGTCCGCGCCAAGTCTTCGGACTTAGTAATCCATTAACCTAGTTTCAGGTGATTCACCCATCGAAAAATTAGGTCGCGATAGTCACATGAATGAGGAAATAAGTGTCGTCTAGGACCCGTACCATTCTACGGTCGCCTAAACGGGGATTCACTTTCCAGGACCCGTACCATTCTATGGTCGCCTTGACGGAAAATTGATTTTTCAGGACCCGTACCATTCTACAGTCGCCTGAATGGGGAAATGCTTTTGCAGGACCCGTATCATTCTACGGTCGCCTATTAGAGTAATAAATGTTGTTTAGGACACGTACCATTCTACGGTCGCCTAAACAAAGATTTTGCTTGGCTAGGACTCGAACCATTCTTCGGTCGCCCGACGTTGCAACATAGATCATCTGACCAGGACCCGAACCGTTCTTCAGCCGCCTTAATCAGACTAAATCTGGAGAAGAATCTTTGGGGACAACTCCATCGAGTGTCAGTGTAAAGGACTCTAGGCTACAAAAGCATGCCAGGTTAATATAAACGGACACCAGGCTACTAAAGCACGCCGGGTCGAAAAAGAAGGACTCTGGGCTACAAAAGCATGCCAAGTTAGGAACTAGACAACTTGACCAAGTCAAGTGTCAATGCACTTGTGAGAGAATACTTGCACAATGACAAGTATTTAGAGTATGGGTAGAGATATACTTACCTGGTAATATCTCTGATTCTTGGGGATATGTATCTTGGAATTTAGATATCCCGTGGAGGTCTTTCACCTCATGGTGGAGGTTTTTCATCTCTTAATATCATGAGACATTTTGAAAGGAACTTGAATTACCTGTCAGAGATGATTTAGAGCAAAAGCTGATATACATTCATCAAAGAGATAGACAATCTGAGCTACTCTAGAATGCACATTTCAAAGTTTAGTGGGGCTTCCATCCATTCAATCAAGGTTTATGCATAATGACTTTACCATATTTGCATCACCCAAATTTCCACAGGAGATAATTGCTGTTCAAGACAATGACATGGATTTCTTAAAAATGCTAAATGAGAAACTTTTAGTTAGAAATGACTTTCACTCACTCTCATATAGAATGGCTATTTTGTGAGAATCACTCAATCTCAACATCATCATATCGACAAGGGTTCAAGTATTCTCGCAATCAGTACGACCTTACCAATCTAAGAGGTCTTTAATAGGGACTGTAATATGGGCTTGGTCAATGGCTTAACAAATGAAAGACCTCTCGCAATCAATACTCAAACTTTCAAGAGTCTTCATCTGTCTTTTGCCTTGCCCTAGTGTGGGGGATGATCACCAACTAGGTTTAAAGAAATGAAATTGTAGGTTCAAGTGGGCTATGTAATATGGGCTTGGTCAATGGCTTAACAAATGAAAGACCTCTCGCAATCAATACTCAAACTTTCAAGAGTCTTCATCTGTCTTTTGCCTTGCCCTAGTGTGGGGGATGATCACCAACTAGGTTTAAAGAAATGAAATTGTAGGTTCAAGTGGGCTATGCAAAAGATATAAGTGTATAGGATAGTGAAAGAAATGCTCTTCGTCATC
The DNA here is from genome assembly GCA_014182395.1 of Eucalyptus sp. ANBG9806169. NCBI lineage: Eukaryota > Viridiplantae > Streptophyta > Magnoliopsida > Myrtales > Myrtaceae > Eucalyptus > Eucalyptus sp. ANBG9806169. The sequence continues at coordinate 6,189,216 of CM024576.1, read as the reverse complement.
CTAAAGCACTTAAATTACCACATGAATTCAATGTAATAGCACGGCTAGAATATTGATGCAAGTGAGAGCAAGAAAATTTCAATCCATTTTCTTCACCTTATAGTGTTGTCTTACTCTCCAATTTGCCCCAATGTGGGGTGGTTCTTGATAGGGATAATTTGAAAGAATATCCATAAGTGTATAGGCTCAAAATGGTTAAGCAATGGATCACCTGTAGTGTTTGGGATAGAGAAATAAACTGCCCCTCATCATTTCAGTCATCGTACCTTTCGCGAGAGAACTCTTCGCCTTGCAGATATGGATCTTTCCTACACTCATCTCACAAGTGTATAAGTAGGGGACTGTGTATAAGATAGGGCTTGCCTTACATCATCCTAACACATCTCATTTAGCATTCTTAAGCATTGATGTCACCATTGAGTTGTCTATCTTGACAAATCTCCACATGGAATTGGTGAGCTAAATCAATATGAAAATTCCATTTTCAAAAGAGTCTAGCAACTTTAAGCATGAAAAGAGTTTGTTACTTCAAAACAACAATTTATTGCACTCAAAACATGATTTTAAGCATTCAATCAGGGGATTGCTCCACAAAGGGACTGTCTCAGCAATAGATGTCCTTGGATTGCCTCTATTAATCAAAAGTGAAAATCCACTTTTGCCCCTGCACAAGAGAATGTGCATGAATATGATACTATGCAACATCAAAGTAAATTCAAATTGCATATCCATTTTGGCTCAGATTGAGATTTTATCTTAGTTGGGCCATTACCGAAATTTGTCATGCCCCCAATTTGTCGTTTGCAAGGAAAAGAATAGAGTGTCATTTCCCAAAATTAATTATGTTCAAGGACGAGATGTACCTCTTCCACCAGGGAATGATGGTTCTCTTTTACTTGCCCCTCATTTCATTAAGTCTTTTGAAATGTGTTCTCAAACTTGTTGAGTAACAGTTGGGCCAATTGATCTATCATCGAAATCTAATGTGCCTTTTCAGATGCTTTCTCATCAAGGTAGGAAAATAATATTATGAAACATGAAGTAAATGAGTTAGAAAATTAAACATGGCTAGCCTAATGCATGCTTTTGGAAATGGCTTGAAAAATGATTTTTTTTTTTTTTTTAGATTTTTTGGATGAGGAAGCATGAAGAAGCCCAGTCCTCAAAATTCTCCTTGGATGATATTTTCGTTTCATTGTTGGATATCGTCACTGGGCTGGTTTAGTGTATCCCATCATGTCCTCAAAATTTGAAATAAAATTGTAATTTCGTTGAATACAATCAAATGAATTACATTATTGAAATGGAAATTGTGATTCCTAACCCCTAAAAAGAAAAAAATTGAAAACGATTCCTAGAAAGCGAAAACAATTCCTAAAAAGCGATAAAAAATTCTCATATAGGAGAATGTGCTAGGTCACTTTTCATGGTCCATTTCTTCCAGAGGTTCTTCATCAATGTCTCCTATGATGAGATCGTCAAATAGGCTTGTGATTCCTCCTAGGGCGTCATCAGAGTTCTCTATCTTTGGAGGCGTCAAATCGTCCAGGTCATCACATCCACTTAGAACTATGTTGCGAGGGTCAAAGTAAAAGCTGGGAGAAACCAAATATTTCACCAAATAATTGAATTTGCCACTTGGCTAGCCTAGAGTGTCCATCATTTCCACTTCATCTTGCCCCATCTTAGGTACATTGTCAGGCTTAGTTTTTTCGACAGTCACCAACAGTGGGTCATCTTCCAAGTCAGGCATGTCGCCACTGCTCATTTGGGTCTTGCCTGCCTACTTCGGGACTATTGTCTCGAGGATGTTGACACCTAATATTTAAAAAATAATAAATTAAATTTGGTTTTTAAAATTTTCATTACAAAATTTGAAAATAAAAAAATTCAGTTTTTATTTTTATTTCCACTTATTAACACCTAATTTAAATTTACGAATTAGAAATAAAGGATTATCTTTGATTAGAGGGAAATTTTGAAATAAAAAAATTTGAATTAGAAAATTAAATGGTCGTGTATTTTGGAGCCTTTTATTGTTGGATGGTTGAGCGAATATCGCTCGATCTTCAACAATACCGAGTCTTTCCTCTATAAAAAGAGGGCAGCCTTCGGAATTAGGGGTCTCTCTTCGTTCGAAAAAATCAAAAAGTAAAGTGAGAGATGGTACGTGAGAAAGAGGGGAGCAACAAGTTTTGAAGGGGGAAAGTCAAAATCAATGTTTTTTCCTTTCTTTTCTTCTGACCAACAGCAGAAGGAAAAAGCACTGCAGCAAAAATGTCAGCATAAGGGCTTGCCCTTCTGCTGAAAAAGTACAAGAGCAGAAAGCAGCCACAGTGAGCAGCAGAGAAGAGGGACAGCGACGTGAGAGACAGAGGAGGTGAAGAAAAAAAGAAGAAATAAAACAAAAAAAGTCAAAGCCACTGTTTTTCTTCTTTGCTGAGTCCCACATCGCCGATCCTTCGCGGAGCCGCTCCCCGCGCCGGACGTTGCTGCTCAAGCACTGGAGATCCGCTGATCCGCGCCCCTCCGGAGACGTAGCTGCCCGACGCCAGGTGATCCACTTGCCCGACGCCGTCATGCCCTTCTCCGACGCTCCACCTCCCGAGTAACGCCCGAGACGCTGGTTCTCCGCCTCCGACGACCCGTGACGAGCTGCTGCACCGGAGCAGCAGCGCCGCGCAACCCAGCGCCGACACTCAGCAGCACCGTCGGAGCCCGAGTGTCGCGCCTCAACAACCCGAGCTCAAATCGAGTCGCTCCGCCCGACGTGCAGCGCCACATCCTCCGCCTGACCCATCGCTCCTGCACTTGCCCGACGACCGCGCCCTTGAAGTCCCGAAGCCGCGCCGATTGCCGTCTCGCCTGCACGCCAGATCCGAAAGCCCGGCCGTCCGCGACTCGCCCCCTGCGTTGGACGCCTCCCGCTGCTCCACGACCCGACGAGCATCCTCTCCACCCGACGCCCTCGCTTCCGATCGACGCCGGCACTTGGATTTTCTTGACTCGCGAAGCCACCGGTGCCCAACGCCCCTGCAGTGTTCTCCACCCGCGACGCCTCTACCCCGACGCCGCGACCCATCTGCCCTTGCGGCCTCTCAATTGTCCGCCGGTCTGCTCGCCGCCGCACCACCCTTGCCGGAGCTCCGCCGGTGACCCCTTGCCGCCGACGAAACGTGCTGCCCTCTATTTCCCTTAGGTTGTTCATTTTATTTTATTTTATTTTACTTTACTTTTAGTTAGTTTTATTATTATTGTTTAAGTTAAACTATGTGAGGTAACTTTAGGTTATAATTTCTATATGCATGATCCGTAGGTTTTACCTCAAATTACTATAGTTATTAATTTGATCCGAGAGACATCGGGTCACTTTTTTAATTATACTAATTTTGGGTTTGTTTTGGTAGAATTTCAGTTGTTAAATCATAATAATTATTTAATTTGGTCCGTAAGACTTCGGACCAAATTTTTAATTATTTTGATTCCCTCGTTGTGATTTATAGAGTTAAAATAATTGTTAACTTAATCCGTGAGACAACGGATTATCTTTTCAATTATTTTAATTCTTATCTTAGCTTATATGTAAAAATAATTGCTTGCTTAAAAAATGAAAAATTTTAAAAAAAAGGGGAATAATGAAAAGTTAAAAATTTGCATGAGCATATAGGTCATATAGGTTTATTAAATTAAGACACGTAGGTTTAAATTAACCTTTAGGATTATTTTTAGGAAAAGTTTGCATGTTTTCATAATATAAAAAGAAAATTAAAAAGAATAATGATTTTCTAAAACAAATGGGGTTTAAATCAAATTAATCCCGAAGTTGAATTAGGAAATCATTCCATTTTGAATAGCTTAATTAGTTTTTTTATTTAGATAAAAAAGTTAGCATTGCATCACTATGTTTTTTCTAATAGAAATTATTTAGTCATAAAAAAATAAAAAATAAAAAAAAACAAAAAATCATTTTCTTGATTAATTAATAAATTAGTTCATAATTAATCCCATTTAATATCATCATTATTTAATACAGGTTGCATACATAAAAAAAAATCACAAAAAGAACATGCATAAAGAATTAATGTCATTCATCCCATGTCATATTGCATACATATAGTTCATATTAGGCCATGTAAATTGCGTTTCACATATCATTAAAGTAGAATTCATGCATATTAATTTTAGATTAAGATTGCATATAATTAATTTTTTTAAAAGAAAAAGAAAAATTATGTGTCATGTCATTTAGAAATCATGTTTAGGGCATGCATTTTTATTAACATTTTTTAAATGTTTTCCTAGAGAGTGGCCTTTAATAAATTTGTGGTTTATAATTTCTTAGCATTTTAATTGAATGTTATTTAATTGATTGTGCACCCGCATGACCACCATTTGCATGTTAGCATCTTAGGTTAAAATTAATCAAGACTGCCTGCAAAAATGTTTTTCTTAAGGTACCGAAAGGGCGTTAGATTAATCTAGCGTAACCATGTCCCCGAATCCATTAAATCTCTGGTTCGTAAAAGGTAAAGTATTCTCCCATACTTTACCTGGGTTTCTAATCAGCCCTAATTGGTTAGTGGCGGCTCCAATTTGAAATATAATTGCATGTCTTAATGGGTCTTTTTCTTAGTATCAAGTCGCGATTGGTAGGGCTTGGGAGAGTCCGCGCCAAGTCTTCGGACTTAGTAATCCATTAACCTAGTTTTAGGTGATTCCTCACCCATCGAAAAATTGGGTCGCGACAGGGGAGAGCAAGTGTAGGAGTTAAATCCGCTCGGAGGGATTTGAGCTGTCATGAATTGCATAGAGGCGAGCAACTGTTGGAGTTGGTCTTCCACGGCGGACATACAATCACGCATTTCAGCTTGATCAGCCATTCTAGCTCTTAATTGCGTAATAATGGGCGAACGTGGAGGATTCGTTATCACCTAAATTGAAATAAATGAAAATATGTAAGCACAATGTGTGATTAGAGAGTCAATCCATGACAATGACCTGATCAGTTTTTTCATGAAAAGTTCGTACAAGAAGGGAATTTCTCAAAGAGAGTTAGAAAAATAGACACCTTAGTGAGATCAAATGTCCTAGGCATGAATTGCAGACAAATTCTCCAAAGTTTTTTGTTATTTTCCAAATGATTCATTGTATGGCAATTTCCTCTTTTCATTTCTAATGAATTCAATCAATGATTGACCTAAATTGTCGTGGATGGACCAAGAGTATGACAAAATAAGTAAATTGCATTAGTATAGGAATAGAAGACTTACTTCACCAAGATAAATCGACTGCAATCACATAGACATGCGCATGGTAAGTGGCTCGATTTCTAACTAGGAAGGATGAGCAAAGTGGAGTTAAAATGGTGGGATGACTTAGTTGCAGCCTCGCATACTAAGTCAAGTCCTCCTAACTTCGGCTTAGTCAAGAATGATACCCCAATGCGACACAGCCTCGCGGGCAGAGGTAAACATTCTTGACACCAAGAAAAAACTTTCGGGATTGAGTTGGGCAACCTCTACTACGCGGCCTCATGGTCGAAGTCGTATCCAACTCAATACCATCCTAAGTGACCTAGTGCGGCCCAGGTTCGGCGGCAGGTTGTGTGTGAAAAAGTGTGGTGTAAATGCAAGGCATACACGACAATTTAATGTCAAGCAACACTTCAACATGAAACTAAACCATACATTCTTTCACCTCCCTACAAAATAGAGGTTAGCAAACACTTCCCCTTATACCTCCCAATCTGCAAAAACATTTAACACCTTAAATGTTAGGGACGTACTTGGAATCCTCGCTGGCAAACAAAATTTTTTTTTTTTATCAAATAAAGAGAAAATTGGCCTAAGTCCACTAAGAGTTTTAACTCAAGTCCCCAGCGGAGTCGCCAGGCTGTCGCGACCAATTTTTCGAGTGTGAACCACCTAGGGTTTGGCTAATGGATTGTTAAGCCTAGACTTAACTCGAACTCTCTCAAGCCCATACCAATTCGCGACTTAGGTTCAAATTTTAACATATAATTGATTTTTAACTAGGAGTCACCACTAATCTATTTTTTAGTGGGTCGATTAAAAACCCAAGTAAAGCAACGGGAGATTTACTTTACTCCTATGAATCAGAGACTATGGGTACGGGGACTTGATTACACTAGATTTTTCTAGTGCCCTTTCAGTACCATTCTTTTATTATTAAAAAAAATGTTTGGCAAGCAGCTTTAATTGATTTTAAATCTATTTCCCTAACATGTGAGGGGTGATCATACGGGTGTGCAATCCACCAATTTAATACCCAGATAAAACAATGAATAAATTGCCAAACTTACCTCAAAGCAACAAAAGCATCTGCAATGTTAATTAAAATCCACATCAACAACCCTATATATAGTTTCTAATTAACACGCAATTTTTGTTTTGTTTTCACTTAATTAATGAAAATCATGCAATATTAACTAAATGACCTAATTCTAATGACATGTAATTTCTGATTAAATAGGCCTAGCAAAAATACTAAATGGCACGCATCTCAATGAATCTAACCCTAATGACGTGCATATGACATTTTTTCTTTTTCTTAAAATAATGCATTTTATTCTAAATAATGAAACTAATTTAGCCTAAGGTATTTTTGTTTTTTTTTTTAATGAAATTCAGAATTAAAACAAAATGTGAAAATTATCTAGCTAGATTAAGATCCTATTCAATTTATATTAGGAATTAGGTTAAACTAAATCCTAATTTAAACTAAAATCTTATCTTAACCCAAATAATCCTAGAATGCAATCTATCTAAACTTAAAAATTAATTAGGAAGTAAAATTAAACATGCAATCTTACCCTAATATGCAATAACGTGCAAAAGATGCCTTAATCTATATGATATATACATGATGTTTTTTTTTTTTTTTTTATTAATTTCGAAATGCAAATCAAACAATAATAAAACTAACAGTCTATATGCTTTCTTTTTGTTTTCTTTTTCATGATTCAAAATAAAATTCCTATTCTAAATATGCATGATAATAAAAAACAAACCTAATCCTAATTCAAACATTTTTTGATTTTTTCTTTTTATTTCGAAATTAACAATTGCCAAATAATTAAACATGCAATTCAAGTTAAAAAAAAAAAAAACTAGCAACCTAAGTTAATTGATTTCATTTTTTTTTTTTATTTCGAAAATTCATGATAAATAAAATGTTTTGCCTAACTATGCAAATAACCCTAAAACATGCAATATTCTAACTCAGGCATATCTCAAGATAAATAAAAACAATCAAGTTCATTCAAAATTACCCCAAAAAGGATATCACATATTATTCAAATCAAGGGATATTATTTCGCTAGTAAAATCTATAAATTGATCTTAAGCCTTAAAGATCAAAATATCAATTTTATTCCCACTTGATTAATTATTTCATCTAAAGCCTTAAAGATGAAATAAATAAATAAACCCTAGTGCGGTTGCGAATCAAGTGATATATTGAGATTTCCAACTATGCATAGATAGGTATTTCAACCAAAGAAAACAACATATAAAGAGATAATAATAAAAAAATAGATAAAAACCTAAACTTGCCTAATAAAGTAAAGCCAAAATACCTAATAATTTTTTTTTTTTTAAATAAGGGAAATCTTGGCCGCTGGTTTTAGGGGGAATCGTCGGCGAGGCAACAGGGAGCGTCACGAGTCTAGGTGCGGGCATCGCGGGCGAGGGACTCCGAGCGCGGGCAAAGGTAAGGCGGAGACAATGTCAGGGCGGCGAGGCAATAGGGAGCGTTGCAGGTGGCACCAAGAGACCAGTGGGCGGCCTTGTAGGCGAAGCAGGAGCTTCGGATCTCCTGGCGTCGATCATGAGTAGGGCGAAGAGCAACACCAAGTCGTCAGGTCACTAGATCTGTGGCGTCGGGTCATGTTCGTAAAATTCTAAATGCAAGTGAACGTGTCGAACAAGTAATATAATGATGAGAAAGAATATCGTCCCACGAAGATCGATGATTAATAAACTAATTAAATACTAAAATAGATTAACTCTAAAATTTATCTAACATATCAAAATATAATTGAGAATAAATTAAAAACGAAATTTGTAGACTAAATGCAGTAAATCGATCAGATAAATATGTTAGAGCATCCGATTTCACCATAACCACTAGATATGAATTTCAGATTATTGTGAATACAATAACGATATCAAACATGTGATAGCAGAATTTCCTAACCTATTTACTATCCTATCTCTAGGTATAGCAAACCTACTCAGTTTATTAATCCACTATATCTCTATGTGAATTAAAATAAACACGAGTGCATTAAGAACTATGAATATTCCCGGCTTACAATGAGTCTTTTGGATCACCTTATCACCGAAAGCTACACAAATAACGCGGTATATCTCTATCCACGTTTAATTCATGGTTATATATTATAATGAGCAATTGCATATTATCACTTCTCAGTCTCAAACATGCACATCAAATCATTCAAGTGGTGGCCAGTCACTCAAAAGCATTAAGCACAATAATATATAACTCACATGAATGAAATTAATTGTAAAACATAAAAATCATGAAATTCACATCATCATGGTTAGGCTACATCGTAGCCTAACAAAAGAAAATTAGAACATAGTAGATGAAGAAATATAAATATAAATTAAACTCAGCATCTTGAATCAAAGAACAAGAATTTTGTCACCACTTTTGTCTTCTCTTCAAAATACTTGAAAATCTCTCAGAACAATGAAAAAAGATCTAAACAGAAAAACTCAAACTCAAACCTAGCTGCTCTTCTCTCTCTTTATTCTCCTCTTCATAAGATATATCCAAGATCCTTATCTCTAAGCAATTGCGCACAAAATTAGGGAGTAAATCAGAGGATTTTGATTTGATATCTATCTCCCACTTTGCTTGATTTAAATTCCTCAATTTTGCCATCTTTTTCCTTATCTTCTCCATATATCATTATTCTGCATAAATAAGGAAATTCAAATAATCAGAAGGAAATCCAAATATTTTCTCATAGGTATTGCATTAATTGTTGCCTAAAATAGGTAAATAACTCTATTTTTATAGAGTTATCAGGTCACTGATTGGAGATTGTGATGGTGGACTTGGGCGGCTGAGGTGAGACCAATGTCGGATTTGGGCCAACTGTTGTTCAGATCTGCAAGCGGCGAGTGGCGTTGAGCTGCAGGCGTCAGGGCGGCATGGTGGCGCGTCGGGGGCTGAGGAGGGACAGCTCTGCGATCGGCACGAGATCTCGGCTGCGACGGCGAGCGAGACGAAGGCGCGGGGAAGGGCAGCTCGGCGACGGTGCGACTTTGGGTCGCTGGTGGCTCGACAGCCAGCAAGCGGAGGAGGCACGGGCGGACGGCGACCGCGACGACACCGGCAGAGACTCCCCCGCCCCCTCCCCACGCGAGGAAGATGAATAGTCGCGTGGGGGGTTTTTTCTTTTTTTTCTTCTTTTTTCGGTTTTTCTCTCTCTTACCTCACTTTTTCATTTTTTGCTTTTTTGTCCCTTTTTTACCGACGGAAGAAGAACCCCCTTTTACTTTTCACGCGATGTATTTTATAGGTCCAAAAAATGTATCTTCGCGACATATTTTTTCCTTTTTTTGCTTGCGCACGATACCCCTAAATATGTCGTTGAAATATACCCACCTTGTGCAATATTCCATTTTTTATATTTCACATATTCTATCCAAAAAATTCTCTTTTTGCGCAAAATAGTATATGTGAAAAATCTTAATGGAATATGTAAAAAATCTTCCCTTCACCAACAGTCTAAAATAAAATAAATTAAAATAAAATGTTTCTAAACTATATTCCATGTTTTTTTTTTTTAATATTATTAACTTAGCAAAAATCAACCCAAAAATTTAGGTGTCAATATCGGGTTTAGAGCTTAAATATTCTAAATTTTAGAGAATAATATATTCAAGTTCAATACAAGATTTAGACTCATCCTTTCTACATTGAACATGTTATCACATCCAAAGGAGATAACTTGAACACTTGTTAGATGTATAAATATTCATAAAAAGAAATTAAAATATCACAGCATATCAACACCGCACTATTGAATAAAGTCACATAACAACCAACCAAGTCCAAAGTGCTAAGTGGATTAGGTTAACTTAATGCCTGGAGTTTTCACTTTCCTTCAAAGTAACTTCAGATTTAGAATTTAAGTCACCTTCAAACAGAACAAACGCAACCGAAATTAACAAAGCTTGATTTTAAACAACAAAATCAATTGGTAGAAAGTAGTAAAAATCTGTGATTTATCTTGTCCAAACTGGAAAAATTGAGACATAATCTTGATATTTTTAGTGTGGGACCTTCATTTCTAATTGTGAGTTTTTAAAAACGAAAGATTGGAAGAAGGAATTGATGATGTGTGATGGTTGGAATAAATATTTTACCTTGGATCTTGAGTTTCTACATGGCCAAGAAATTGTAGAAAAGATGAAAAGTATTAACTATGGTTAAAATCATAATGAGCTTGGAATTAGAATGCTAAGTGTTCCAATGAATGAATTTGAAGTTCCCCTTAAAGCTAGGTAGTATACAATATTTTGACACAATAATATATTTTGATGGAGATGAAGATAAGCCCCTCTTATTTGACTAAGTGAGTGCATGAATCACCCATGCATTACTGAATTAAAGTTAAAATTGATGATATCATGCATGATATCAAGACTACCAAGTTCAATGTATCAAACTAGAGCATGGGTTAAAAATCTTGATAAGAAAAAGAGAAGTGGCGTGTTAATTAAGAAGAAATAGAGATTTAGGATATTGACTTTTGTTCGGAACATCAAATTTTGAACATTGATGAGTCTGAATATATTTTGAATCCACTAAAATAATTAATGAAAGATATAAAAAATTAGAAAAATCTCAATTCATTGAAAATCGAATCTTGAATATCATCCAATATGAATTTTAGAATGTACCAGTCCTATTCTACAAATAATATGGGAACAATTAAGTATTGCCATCCTATGCCATTAATGTATACATCAAAATCTATTCACTAAATTCTGTCATCGCAAACTCCTAGTGATCTAGTCGTAGAAATTAATCCTAAATACTATTATCGAACATGGGAATTTCTGGATGTCACATGATGCATTTAGGTTTTTCTCCACTTCCTAGAAATTTATTTATTGCTCTATTTATTGAGTGTTAAACTCGTGATTGCACACCCGCATTATGATAGTGGGTTAGGATTAAAATCAACCAAGACTTCTTGCAAAATATTTTTGAAATAAAAAGAAAATGGTACCAAAATGGTGTTAGATGTATCGATCGTAATTAAGTCCTTGTATCTATAAAATTTTGATTCATAGATGGAGAACATTCTCCCATATTTTAATTGGATTTCTAATTGACTCGTAATAGTTTAGTGGTTACTTCAATAATTTGAATTGGATGTTTAATTTATTAAATTAAAACCCCAAAAAGGTGGTTTCTATGGCCTCGGGAGAGTCTACACCAAGTGTATGGTTAGTAATCTATAAGCTTCCACTTGGTGGTTCAGCTCTAGGAAGATCACATCACCTTTGTATTTGTCAAAGACCGCTTTCACCCAGTATACCACTTTGTCACCCAATTTAATTAAAAATGGGGGAGGGATGGAAAAATAGTTTCATTCTCAAATTTATAGAGCCCTATCAGAAGTATTAGTTACTGATTTGGCTAGGATGTGTCTATGCAATAACAAATCGGTCGATCAATTTGTTGCTCAATCAAAGAAGGCTAGGAATAGATGCCTCACTTCACTCTTAGAAAAAGAATTAAAGAATTTGGCTTTTAGTGAATTGAAATTCAATTTTAGAGAAAAATTCAAAGGTCAAGGCTTTGTCGCTTTATTTCCATCATTGACAAAAGTGTTTAAATATGAGCAACTCCTCAAATAAATAGATAAAGTGTCCAAATATATCTTGAAAGATATCACATAATTTTTGGTGAAACAAATGTAATGTTTTATTTTATTATCTTAAAAAATTTAATTTTTAGTTGTAATATATAGTAATTTTATTATTAATGTTGTATAATACAAAAAACTAGAAATCATTAAAAAAAAATCGGGCGCAAGAAAACCAGCCTATTCTGTAGGCGACGAAAGTAAACTGTCACCATAGGATTTTAGATTGACAAAACAGACATGCGTAATTAAATAATAATAGAATTTATGAACATCATCTATTTTGGAAAAATAGATTAGAAATATAATAGATGTTTGTCTCAAATAAAAGTTGGATCCGTTATAAATAGGGGCACTAATATCTTGCTATATGAGCATATATGTATGAAATTAAATAAGCTAAAATAGGAAATATCTTGCTTGGAGAAAAAATTTACTAAAAATAGAAAAAAAGAAGAGTAATAGGTAAAAACTAAAACAGAAATGCAAATTGTCAAATTTGACATACTGATCTTGATCTATATTACGATTTAAAAAGAAAACAAAGGGAAAAAAGTGACTGGGCAAGAAGAGTAAGACATTGTTCCATATTATAGAATACACATTATAACCTTCATGTATGGATCCAAATGTTACGAAAGTTACTAGAAAAATGTTAATACCATGATACATGTCTTCCCATGACTTCATTAAGACCCTCCTCTAGAATATATTAATTAGAGGGCCCTACGTTACCTCACGTAAAACTTTAATCGGCACGTCCAAATTCTAAGTGCATGAAAGTGGCCAAGTTGACTAATTCGTTGACCACGTCCAACCACTCCCACTTTCTACTCCTTCTTTCAATTTTTATTTTTCTTTCCTATGAATTTCCCTTATACTTTATGCTTTCTAATAAATGTATTCTTTAATGTACCTGGTAAAATTTGATATAAAAAAATAGGAAAAATGACACAAATGAATCCGAAACTTTATTCAATGTTGTGCCTAAACTTTTAATTCGTTAAATGCAATCCTTATATATTCAATTTAGTCTCTAATGAAAATGTTCAATATTGTCATTCCATTAATTTATGTTTAGGGATAATATAGAACATTTTCATATAGTTTATGAACTAGATTAAACATTTACCAAAAGTTCAAAAACCACCTTAATAAAATTAAAAGTTCAGGGACAACATTTCACATTAAGGTAAAGTTAGAGATAATATTGAATAAATTAAAATTTTAAGAATAATATTACATATTGGATCAAATTTTGTGGATCATTTGTGTAATTATCTCTAACAAAATATGGCATATTATAGTGCACCATGTAAGAATACAATTTAATCTCAACAGAAATTGAGTATATTTCTGTTCACATAACAGTGCACTTAATCCAATGTTTATCCGAAGTACATGCATTGCTTATTCTTAACATGAAATTAAAAAAACAAAAGAGTGTATTTTATAGTATTTGTATTGACTTCAAAATCATATTTGTGGATCCTATGTTAATCTGACATCTTTCGAGTCATCTATGTATTATCAAACTCATTAAGTAAGAATAGAGTGAAATTTTATGTGAAAAGCAGGTCATTAGCTAGCTAAATCTGATATATAGACTGGTTTTAGCCACTTTGTCAAGGTTTTTTTTTTTTTTTGATGTCGAGAATCCGGCCTAGCTCACCTTACGGGAGCACAGTACCAACTATACCTTGGGGGAGACTAGTCTAGCAACCCACTGCCAGGGCCTCCCACTTAAATCATAAAATCGCTCTGAGAGTTTCGAGCAGAAACGCAGAGGGACACGACTCAATCAGCGCAGCAATGCGTGGGTGGGTACACTTTGTCTAGGCTTGTTGTAGCCCCAACAATCAAAGATAGCGGGATCCTCATCATTGTGCAGACGAAGCGAGGCCGTGACACCCGTTGCCACGTGCAAGGCCGACCCAAGACGAGGTGGCGTAGGCGTCTGAGCCTCGCCTCTGATCTGCACAAGGGTTTCACCAAGACACAAGGCGGACATCATGTTGATGTTCCGCTTAGCTCTCAGTGTCATGCTTTTTTCATTTTAGACATTTAACTTTGGTGCTTATTATTCCAGATCATCGAAGGAGTTTTCCTGCCAAAATGTCTAGATTTATATAGTCACTAGAGGATACAGTCAGTTAGAGAGATCTCCAAAAAGAAGCCTAAGTTTGTACCCGTCAACATGTCTATTTACACTTGCTTTCACTTAAAAACTAAAATTAATATATTTTGACAAATTAGAATACATTAACTACTCCACGTGCATATGAACTCAACTCACATGAATCGTTTGATCTTGTGAATTTGATCTTATCCAATAATTTATATGAATTGGGTTCACATTAATAGAGGGCACTCTCCACGGGCTTTGTTTGCTAGTTTTTTTGCAATGGCTTTCCGTTTTCAATTTGATTAAACAAAGGCAACCCACCTTCGTCTAGAGGAATGACGAGTGTGAGAATTCAACCGTGAGGTGCGCGTCAAAAATAAGTGGTCCTTGAACTGATAAAAACCAAAGAGTAGATAACATGCTTAATTGGTCCATAAATTATTTGTCTAAGGTGTTGAATAAAATTGAGTGGAGATAGGAATGTCTCTGACTTAGAGTTTGACTCCTTTCTGAATCGTCCCATCATGAGGTGTAACATCCGTTGAACCCCGGTAGACAACACTAGGATATTTTCTGTAATTTTTTTTCTTTGGCTTCATTCAACCTAGTAGAAGAAGGACATAGCATAATTGATGAATGCGATGAATGATTTAAGGATAAGCTATGGTATCGTCCAATTGTACTACAGTTTGCGGATTTTAACCAAAAAGGAATAACCACCTGTGCTGGTCTGTATTCTATCAAGCAAAACACATTACAGGATGACATTTTATTTTCCATCAGCTTCCATTAAGGATCACATTACAGGACAGGATGATATTTCTGGTGCTGGACACAAGCCAGTACCTAAAATCACGCTGACAAAACTAAGTTTATTCGAACACTCAGAACCGAATTTAGTTGGACACACCACCCCTAGTGACATGTTATCACTTACACTCGCTTCTTTTACTGAGACGCTAGACATCATTTCATACATATAGAGAACCTAAGAACCAAAATGACATATATAAGCTCATAATTTATTTATTCATCGTCTTCTTTCTTCATGCAATTGGATAAGAAGCATTCATGGCAAGACCACAGAGACCAGTCCTAGAGCGCACATCCCTCTGGATCCTCATGTAGCCGCTCTCGCCCCACCCGGTACCCCACGAATTCTTCATTAGCCAATACTTAGTGTAAGAAAGTGTAAAAGATAGTTGGGGACAATGTCTGTCACTTTTTTTATTAGAATTCTGTACGTACAATCAAGTGTATATAAGACAATACATGTGTAATGTACAAGGTAACTAAATCACGTACATTCTAGATTTTATACAAAATACACTTTAATTGATCTGCTGTATATTTATTGTAATCCAAAGATATCCGAGAATATCTCGCGTATCTTCCAACACTCCCCCTCAAGCTGGTGGCTTGTAGATATCCAAGACTCCGAGCTTGCTTAAGAGATACGCATGCTGACTTTGACATAGAGGCTTTGTGAACACATCTGCAGGTTGTTCTTCTGTTCCAATCCCTCTTGTCTCGATTATACCTTCCTGTATTTTCTCTCGAGTAAAATGACAGTCCACTTCTATGTGCTTCGTTCTTTCATGCACTATGGGATTTGATGCTAGTTTAAGAGCTGCATCATTGTCACAAAACAATCTGGTTGGTCCCTGAATCTTAACTCCAAGATCCCGAAGTAATCCTCGTAGCCATACTATCTCACATGTTGTTTTTGCCATAGCTCGGTATTCTGATTCTGCCGAGGATAAAGAAATGGTTGGCTGTTTCTTGGTTTTCCATGAAAGCAAGGAATCTCCCATCTTAATGCAAAAGCCAGTAATAGATCTCCTGCTCATCGGACAAGTAGCATAATCTGCATCACAATAAGCTGTCATCTTCATATCACATTTACTGGAAAGAAGGATCCCAAGTCCAGGACATTTCTTCAAGTACTTCACAACCTTTAGTGCAGCATTCATGTGAGACTGCTTTGGTTTGTGCATGAACTGACTGAGTGTCTGTATGGCATAGCTAATGTCTGGCCTGGTCATAGTCAAATATATGAGTTTCCCGACAAGTTTTTGATAACTCAATGGATCTTCAAGTACTGGATCAGCTTGTTGAGACACTTCAGCATCATAATCTGCTGTAGTTAATTTAACATTTTGCTCGATTGGAATCACGGCTGGCCTACATCCTGACAAACCTGCTTCTGATATAATTTCCAATGCAAATTTTCTCTGGCTGAGAGATATTCCTTGATCTGATCGTGCAATCTCTATTCCAAGGAAATATTTTGGTGCACCCAAATCTTTTATGTGAAAAGCGAGAATGCGAGATATCCTTTGAAAGCTTGAATAGCCATTTCATCGTTTCCCATAATTAGTATGTCATCTACATATATCATTAAGTATATAGATGACGTACCTTTAGTCCGAGTGAAAACAACATAGTCAAATCTGGATTGTTGGAAACCCGCACGCCAAGGATTCAGCAAATTTGGCATACCATTGGCGGGAAGCTTGCTTAAGTCCATACAGGGATTTGCGGAGACGACATACTCTATTCTCCCCCTGTCTCCGTAAGCCTTGTGGAATGTCCATATATATTTCTTCTTCTAAATCTCCATGGAGGAAGGCATTGTGGACATCCATCTGGTGCAATGGCCAGTTCTGGAAGGCTGCTACTGAGAGAAAAGATCGTACGGTAACATCTTTAGCCACAGGAGAGAAGGTTTCATGATAATCAAATCCTTCCTTCTGGGTGAATCCTTTGGCTACTAATCGAGCCTTGTATCTTTCGACAGACCCATCGGCCCGATATTTGATCTTGTAGACCCATTTGCACCCAATCGCCTTCCGATCTGGAGGTAGGTGGACAAGTTCCCATGTGTGATTATCCATTAAGGCCCGCAATTCTGCTGTCATAGCTTGCTGCCACTTGGGATCAGTGCGCGCCTCATCATAATGGGATGGTTCCCGCTCCTCGAAATACGAGAAATGCAACAACGATGTCCCATGGACGATCGATCAAAGGAAACGTAAGATGAGACTTTGGAAAAAGAATACCTGCGAGTTTCGACGCCACATACATAATCTTTCGTCCAAGTTGGTGGACGTGGGATTCGCCGAGAACGCCTTGGAGGGACGTCCATAGTAGGTGATGATGGGCCCGATCCACTATCAACGGGGACGACAAGGAAGCCGTACCGGATCATATGAAGTAGAGTCATGCATAACTTCATTATCGGAGATGTGTTGACTTGGATGTCAAGGAAGGTGTCAAATTCATGGTGGATGTAGAAGAATCCCTTGTATCCATGGATGCGGGAAAGAAGACATAGTCGGACCATGGGTAGTCTCTTCAACGAAGAGGAAGGTTTATAGACTTGGTCATCGGCGGGTGCTCTGTAGAGCAAAAGGAAAAATGTCTTCTGAACGAAACATCTCGACTAACAAAGAATTCCCCGTAGAAGAATCATAAACCACGTATCCCTTTTGTAATGTGGGATATCCCATGAAGATACAACGGCGAGCACGAGGACTGAGCTTGTCTCGGTGCCCCACTATAGTGGCATAACATTGACAGCCAAAAATCTTCAAATGGCTCATAGTTGGTTTGCGCCCAAAAGTAATTCAAAAGGACTTCGCCCATCAAGAATCTTGGTCGGCATTCTATTAATTAGATATGCTGCTGTCAGAACACAATCTCCCCAGAAATTGTCAGGGATGGAAGCTTGAAATTTCAGTGCGCGAGCAACATCCAATAAGTGACGGTGTTTCCGTTCGACTACTCCGTTCTGTTGTGGAGTATATGTGCAGGAACTCTCATGCAAAATTCCTTTGGATGAAAATAAACTAGAACATTCATGATTAAAGAATTCCCTCCCATTGTCCGTTCGTATTCGACGGATTGTCTTGCCAAATTGAGTGTTCGAGATAGAAAGAAAATCCCGTAAATGAGATATGACTTGTCCCTTAGAGTGCATGAGAAATAGCCATGTGGCTCTAGAATGGTCATCCACGATGGTTAAGAAAAAACGGGACCCATCATGATTTTGGGTATGGTATGGACCCCAAACATCAATATGCAACAAGGAAAATGTATCATCTGCACGAGTTGAACTCAAAGGAAAAGGAACACGAGACTGTTTGGCAAGGGGACATATATGACATTGAGAGCAAGGAAATAAAGAACTATGTCCCATTCTAGAATGCAAAGGAATTGTTTATCATTGGTAGTCAAATTACACAATGATTGTTTATTACAATGAAATTGATCAAGATTTGCCGAATTCTTCCAAAAATATAGTCCTTCAGACAGATTACCCCAGCCCATCAGTGTCCCAGTCGAAAGGGCCTGAAAGAGACAACTATCAGCAATAAAGGAAACTTTACAAGAATTTTCCTCACAGGCTCTAGACACGGAAATGAGGTTAAATTGAAACTCAGGGACATATAGAACATTTGTGAGAGTGAGTTGAGAGCTAAGCTTGACTGTTCCGGTAATAGTCACATGAGCAACATTGCCATTTGGCAATTGTACAATAATAGGGCTATCCAGTGCTTTATGAACAAAAGTAAATAGCTTCCTATCACAGGCAATATGATCACTAGCTCCAGAATCGATAATCCAAGTATTCCTTGATATGCTATTTATTAAGCAACGAGAAATACCTGTAAAATTGCTCCCCCTTTTTGAAATATCCAATTTTTGCAGTGCTTGCATTAATTGTTGATATTCAGCATGTGTGATGGACTGTTCAGTTGAGCCCATGGGCTGATAGGCCGTTCTTTGCTTTGAGACTTCCTTCTTTTTTTCTCCGGGCCGGCCATGCAGTTTCCAACAACTGTCAATGGAATGATGAGGCCGTTTGCAATAATCGCAAAATAGCTTGCCCTTAGCCTTTAAATTTGAGCCATAGCCCGGCCCATAGTTCGGCCCATAATTCGGCCCTTTGTTTGGCCCCGGAATTCCGCGAAAAAGAGGGCCGTTGGATCGATTTGATCCGGAGCCATCCACGCCGTCCAGATCATCCGCATAACGCGAGCCTTTGGAGCCGTCCGATCGTTGCGCGCGATCTGGGCCGTCCGATGCGAAGCCTTTAAAGAGGCTCTGTTCGGCGAACCCTAGCGACGGGTTCCGCCTCTTTTCTAGGGTTTTCGCCCCTCGCTCTCCTCTCTCGATTCTGGCCGCGAGAGCCAGACCCTCTGTCGCCGTTGCTTTGTTCTCCGTTATTGCGAGTCTCTGACTCTCCTCTTGCACGGCGAGTTGGAAAATTCGTCCAATCGGCGGAGGAGGCTCCATGGCCAGAATCTGTGACCTGAATGCAAGGTAAGATTCGTTTAGTATCAATAAAAAACGAGTCGCCTTCTCGCGATCTTTGATTCGTTTGTCTTTGTTGAATCGTTTCTTCGGATCCGATGAGATTTTCTTCGGCGGCTTCAAGCTCATTCCGGAGAGCCGATAGCTCATGTTGAAGTAGACCGTCACGGTCGAGTTTCCTTGCTTCAGTTCGGAAAGGGCTTGATGTAGCGAGAAAATCCTCGCTCGATCTAATTTCCCGTACATCTCGTTTATATTGTCCCAAAATGATTTTGAGTCCTCTGTTGGAGGCAAACCAGCGGCGATTTCTGGGCTGATGCAATTTCCGATCCATGTTCGAACAAGTCGATTGCATTTTTTCCATTGTCGCCCTAATTTTTCGTCGGTCGGAACCGGTATTGTTCCGTCGATGAACCCTTCTTTGTCTTTTGTGATAAGGGCTCGGCGGAATTCACGTGCCCAACTTGAATAATTCTGGGATCCTGTGAGATGGTTGCTGATGAGCTTCAACTCGGGTCCGTCGGCTGTGGAAACATAGAGCGCGTCGCCGGGTTCGAGCTTACCCATGGCGGCCGCGAAAGGAAAAGGAAAACCTGTTGGAAATCCTATCGGAAAACCTGGATTGTTTGGTGTCTGTCCCGAATTGAAGGAACCGCCCGTCTGCTCTTGGTCGGTGGTTGAGTTTGCCCCAATGTTGGTCGGTAGACCACCATCGACCTGCACGTTACGGTAGCCCTACTGTGATGAATGCTGGATATGTCCAGGACATCCATGGGTATGGCATCCATTGATATGGGTACCCTGAAAAATTGAATCCTGGATTGAACTGAGCCGGAGGTTGCCAGGGCGTGTGATGAGCTTGAGTTTGCTCTGGGACGGACTGATGCTCAGCCAATGGAACAACGACAGTCGACTCTGGATTTGAGGTAATAACGGGCTGATTTTCAGAGGTTGAGGTAGGTGTTTGTGTATTTGCCATGAAGAATAGGTTGATGAAATTGAAATGGTTCTGTTTTTTTTGTTGCAGGTAATAACGGGTTGATAACAGGATCAAAAAGAATCGAATTCCTACCGGAGGCTGCTTTGTTTTGGAAGGATTGCAACAGCAGAAGCAGAGGAAGAACGGAGGCAATTCGATGAAGCTTGCGGAAGCAATACCAAGATCAGAGGTTGCTCTGATACCATGTAAGAAAGTGTAAAAGATAATTGGGGACAATGTCTGTCACTTTTTTTATTAGAATTCTGTACGTACAATCAAGTGTATATAAGACAATACATGTGTAATGTACAAGGTAACTAAATCACGTACATTCTAGATTTTATACAAAATACACTTTAATTGATCTGCTGTATATTTATTGTAATCCAAAGATATCCGAGAATATCTCGCGTATCTTCCAACACTTAGTCCCGCCAGAGGTCTTCCCATACCCGACCACCGTGACCGCATGGTCGACGCTGGTCCCGCACGAGCCTGTGAACACGCCGCTTGAGTAGAATTGGAAGTCGTACCCTCCCGCCTCAACTGCCACCGAGACCGGCTGGTTCGCCACAGCCTGCAAGAGGGCCTTCTCGTTGTTGGCTGGCACGTCCTCGTATCCAGTTATCGAGGCTGCATGATACCCTGTCTTGGCCGTGTTGCAGGTCCGCTCGTTTCCCCGGTAAGGATAGTTCGCCTCAGTTGTGAGGCCGCCCTTGCTTATGATGAACTCGAAGGCACTGTCCATGTACCCACCCTCGCAGCCTGAATCCTTTCCATTAACATCGTAATCCACAAGTTCTTGCACTGAGAGTGACAACAACTTCCCCTTCTTGAGCATGGTAATCCCTTCTATAGCTGCCGTGACCGAGAATGCCCAACAACTTCCTGCGCAAAAATAGAAGACATATGTACATGTATAGTAAGATCGGTGTCGAATGAATGTAAGAGTGAAATAGAGATATTATAATAGTGTCATGTAGTTTATTTTTGTTGCGTGTCGTAACAGCTCGAGTACAACATGAAATTTTGACGTATGCGCGAGACAAATTTCGATTTTCCACTCACCGCATTGGCCTTGATCCTTGACAGACGTTACGGCCTTCTTGGTTCGCCAGTCCAAGGCGGCTGGAACGGCGGTGAAGTTCGCATACTTGAACGGTTTCGTATCCACAGAGAACGGGACCCTGGTGGGCCTCCTCTTGTAGCCAGTGTAGAAAGCACGGAACTCCTCGTTGGTTAGGTCCGTGAATTTGTTCACGGCCAGTTTATATGCCATGTCCTTATCATTATTGAAGGCATTGATGCGCTTAACATTCTCTTTAAATATCTCATACCTTTTGGCCTTTTCAGCTGTGTCCTTGTAGATGCGCCCATGGATCGCCATCCACTCCTCATGTTGCTTTGACAAGTGTTCCTCTCCAAGAGGGCGACAAAGTGTTTCGAAACAGAAACTATAATGACCAAAAGAGTGGCTGATGTAAGGAATGAGAGTTGGTTTTTTTGGGCCATAGTAGTGGCTTCGTTGCTGTCTAGGAGACAACTTGAGTGACTAGGGGAATGGATCTTTCAATTTGTGCACATCTCCAAAGTTTATGATGGCTTTTTATAGACAAAACTGTTGCTCAATAGTTGTCACTCTCACTCTCTCTCGATAATGCTTCAGTGGACCATTTTCTCCTCCTACGTGCCTAACTATTCTTACTTAGACCCCGAGAAATAGAAATAAGCTTTGCTACTGCGCACCCATCATGAATAGCACATATGCAATTGGAGTGCTCTGGTTCTGATTGACCGACGGGTGATTAATCAAAATGCTTCCATTAAACGTATTATGTAGTGCCTAAATACATAATTCGAAGAGGCTTGTTGATTTTGTGGTGCTCTCATCTCATAGCCAAAAGCGAATTGATGGTATATTTCGTTCCGTCAATAGTTAGGTACTTGGACCTATACATACATATTTGCCCCCATACAGGTGTATGTATTGAAATTTTCGACTTGTATCAGTGCATCTGTTATACGTAGATATATATTTGCATCCATCTATCTCTTGTGATCATGTGCAAGATGTTGGGATTCATGTACCTTTTGGAAAGAATCGGTTTTGTACAGCGAAACAACTAGCTTAGGTCAACATCTGCTAATAAAATATTATTGATCTTAAGAGTGGGTTTCTGTGGCAATAAAAATGGTGCCATCATAAAAAAGTGTGTGTGACTCGCGAGGTGCAAAAAGAAAACCCCACTTCAACACTGAAATTATATTTTATGACCAATATCAACTTTAGACGACCGGGGTCTGCGCTCCCATTTTGAACGTGTTTTCTTCGTTTGGGAAGAAGTTCTAGACGCTTACGATGTTTTGCATTAAGGATGCAACTCAGTCAAGCCACTAGAGGTATTTGAGTTCGACTTTCAGACTTCTCAAAATCGACTTGATTCTTTTTGAGTTCAAGTGGCTCAAATTCTAATTAATTGAGTCTAACGGAGGAATTAAATCTTTACCTATAGTAATAATTCATGTAAATTAATAAATATGAACAAAATAAATCTACAAAAGAAAATTGCAAGTGCCATAATTTTCGTTTGACGTTCGCTTGAGTGTCATAACTTTTTTTTTTTTTTTAAATTATTTGAGTGTCATAGATTATATATAATAGTGACTTGAGTACTATAACTTTTTTACCAATCACTTGAGAGTCATATAATTTTTCAACTAATCACTTGAATGCTATAACTTTTAAAAATGTTCACTATAAGTGCCATGCCATGTCAGATTTTTGGCACTTAGATGAACATTTTTAAGAAATTATGGCTCTCAAGTGATCAATTGAAATTTATGGTACTCGAGTGAATTTTTTATAGAAATTATGCCATTCAAGTGATCGAAAAAAAAGTTGTGACCTTTAAGTGAGTGCTATACAAAAGTTATGGCACTTTTGTTGTACTTATCCCAAATAAATCTTTATTAAAGTTTCAATTATAGTGTATTTTAATGATTCAAGCTCGAGTTTGAGTTTAATTCGAGTTTCAATCTAGAAAAATTGTCTAATTTAGTTGAGCTTGAACTTACTAACAACTTAATCAAATCTAGTATCAAGTCTTGGCTATTTGGGTTGGGTTGAGCTCAAGTGTCAAATTATCGTCGACTCAACTTGAACACACAAGTACACCCCATGTATGGACATATAGTTTGAAACTTAAACTCTCATATTCCT
This sequence comes from Eucalyptus sp. ANBG9806169, assembly GCA_014182395.1. Classification (NCBI taxonomy): domain Eukaryota; kingdom Viridiplantae; phylum Streptophyta; class Magnoliopsida; order Myrtales; family Myrtaceae; genus Eucalyptus; species Eucalyptus sp. ANBG9806169. The sequence goes on along the minus strand of CM024576.1, from coordinate 6,165,638 downwards.
TTTGTGTATAAAATCAGGGATAATGACTTATGTGGTTTTTGAACCTTTTTTTTCAATATTTAATTTGGTTATTGAATTTTTGTTTTTGTTTAATTTAGTTCTTAAACTTCCAAAATTCCAATCAATGTAATCCTTCAATTGACAATTGTAACACTTAGATGACTTGGCCATAATTTTGTTATCTTAATGTGAGATTATGGCATATATTATTTTGGCCATTAAAAGGAAAAATAAGATTCGGTGACTTGGAAAAATGATGTGGCAGTCTACATCGTTATGTTCGCCAATATATGCTGACATGGTTATCCACGTCCAAAAAATTCACGTGACATGTTGATACACTTGACAAAAGGACAACTTTGAGCGAACTTTTGGTTGAACTAATTCAAGATAATTATCTAGACAGTCCTAAACCTATTGCATGTCGCCAATTTAGTCTTCAACCTTTTAATTATGCCAATTTAGTTTTCCGATCAATTTAAGCCGTAAATCGCTAAAGTTAATGCTAGCCATCTTATGTGACATGACCAGCGCTAAAGTGGCCGTCCTACATTAAGAGTCAAGTGGGGCTGAGGGCTAGAGACATTTGTCGGTCACTAGACAAGGGCTTGTGAACCCTCTTCTTGCCTAGGCCCTCACTATGGTGATCCCTCGCCCAGATCATGCAAGGATTATGACCCTTGCAACTCTAGGGAGGTGAGAGTTTTGTGACCCTTGCCAACCATAGCGAGGGCATTGAGGCCCTCACCAGCCTAAGGGTGAGCGCGGTTCCCGATTCTAAAAGGACTAGTTTCGATTCCAGGTTCCTTTTTTTCGGGAATCGGCAATTCGGGTTCTGGAACCGGAACGGGTTTCAGAATCAGAACTGGAACCGGTTAGAGCTCCAAAGTTCAAAAGAAAAGAAGCCCCAAATCTCTCGACCGGTTCAGTGTTCACAATTTCCCTTCACTCTGATTTCACACTTTCTCTGAGGCCGCTCACCTTTAACACCGCCGCCGGACGCCGCTCACCCTCACCGGACGCTAGTCGCCAAAATCAAATTTCTCATCTTAGACACTAGTTGTCAAAGAGTGAAAATGTATACAATGAGAATATACACTAAACAACATCATTCTCTTATTACATTGCTTTATAGCAAGGCCAACGACCGCATCAACATCCATTCTAATACGCCACCAAAGCCAACGAAGCCCATGTCCAGATCCCACATTCCCTTTTTTTTTCTTTTTTTTCTTTTTTTCTGAATTTTCCGACTGCGCTACCTATAAAGTACTTTACATGTTATATGCCAGGCTTTCCTCATTCTATAATATTCCTATGAGAGTAGCATTAGGATACACGATATACATTTGAATTGTTCTCCAATAGCGCTTAGCTACGAAACCATCGTTGAATGACAGTCATTGGAGTTTCCACTTGAATCTGCCCACAAAATGTCGTGGAACCAGAGGAGGCATCTCCACAAAATTTTGTGGAACCGAGAGGGTGGGGGGCCTTAGGGGAACCGAAGGGGCATCTTTGCGAGTTTCTTAACTTATTAGTTTTTGCTTTTCTTAAATATTGGATTTTGCATGATGATCTGCAAACTTTTTATCCTTCCCGTGTACAAATACGGACACGTAAACTCACATTTAATTATTTTTTTGACAAACTTTCAAAAATTAAACAAACGACGTGAAAACAAAGAAAAAATGGCTATTGCTCTAAAACAACTAAGGCAAATGCAACTTAATGCTTTATCTTTTCCTTATTTTCTTTCAAATTTTATAGTGCATGCACTTTGACTTTTATTTAATACGAAATACATCAAAACCATTTTACAACATACAGATGTTTACTTGTAAATTTTCATATGACTTCTGTATAATTTTCCAAAAAAATTTGTTAAAGAGTGCCGATGGACCACATGTAAATAGCTAAGGAAGCACCGGGTTTTCATTTCAAGCATCTCCTTTCCACTTTTGAAACTTCTTATTGGTTTTGATTATGTATGTCTAGATTCTTGGCACTGGTATGTTTGCTAAGATGTGGGAAGTTATCGTAGAGTATGCGCATACGTTATAGTTCAAATCTGAAAATGAAAAAAAGAAAAGAAAAAAAAAGAACCCGTTGGAACCTATAACTGACCCTGGAACCTATGACATGGTAGGTTCCAGGTTCTTGGTTCTAACGGGTAGGTTCCAGGTTCCAAAAAATGAGGAACCTGTACCCGAGGGTAGGTTCTAGGTTCCAGACGGAACCAAACCGGAACCTGGAACCGTTCACCCCTAGGTTACACGGCTCTTTGCCGCTATCATTAAATTTTATTGCTTTAAATGTTCATGTTTCCTCTCCTCTAGACATTGCCTTCTTGGCTTCATCTTTTCCATCTCTGTGGAAATAGGTAGTGGGTGGGGTTGTTCATATAACCCACTATTAGACCAAATGCTGAGAATTTAAGTATTGAATTTCAAGTGCTGAAAGTAGAAATAAAAAGTTATTTAGTAAGCAATTGAAAATTGACCGTTGAATGTTGTTGACTGGCTTCGTAAATGAAACTGTGACAATTGTTCATAGATATTAGTAGTATAATTGGCAATATTCGAATTGCCATTGATTAACCCATTTCTTACTCACCATATTAAATGAGATCGTATCTTTTAAATCGATAGCAGTTATAATAACTACTGAAATTTTAAAATTTTTTACACTTAGTTGTGTTATTAAACAGGGTCATTAGTAATTGTGAAGCTTGGTCGGCTTCGACTTCAACTTCAACTTTACTTGGTCAAAGACAATTCGGATGAGAATATATATAATTCTTAAGCTGGTGATTATTCCACTTTCGTTTAAATTAAAAGGAGAAAGTGGATGAGTGTTGTTTCCACCATACAATATTATCATAGGTAGAAACACATCCACCATGGTTATTTACTGAAATTATTGCTCCACGCGACTCATGAAAAACATTTGAAATGAATTTTACATTTTTATATAGAAGTTTATCTTTAAAATTCGAGATTACTATTAATGAGTCTTCTGATTCATTTGTTAAGTAAACAAACAAGTAAAGTTTACGGTGTTCAATACACTATTTTTCTGAGGTCTTGTATAATGACTTCATTTAAAATTTGAAATATCTATAATTATCATGTTTCATAAATACGTTAGAAACACTCGATAACAAGACCTTGTTTGATGAGAAAAGGTCAAGACTTGGGACAAGTTTGGTTGACCTCAAAATGATTCAAATTTATCTGAAGTTTTTCATTATGTTATACATTGAAATAATTTTTCGCGTCTTCACTAGAAAGCTACGAGAATTGTTAACAATTCCAAATCAAAAGTGCTTTTAAAGTGGTCCCACCCTGCTGAGAAATGACTTGATGTTCCATATTAAAATCTCAGGATCCGGAGTTTAGTGATCAAACAAATTTAGGATTCATTTATTTTGCCAAAAATGTCACAATTATGGAAATATTTTAACAAGAAAAAGACAATTTTTTTTTTTTTTTTTATTTGCCTGAAACTTGAAAATGAGTTGGAAAATATTTTATGTCATTTGATATGAAAAATTTGATTTGATATTCCTAAAAAGATATACACCATTTGAGTGCTAGTAATTTGCACATGGACAATTGAGACACTAGGTAAAGGTACCAAAATCGCAAGTTCGGCTGTGAAGGACCCTGACCCAGGCATTGGGAATCGGGGCATGGTCACTTGGGTCTTAGGCCTGGCCTTGATGTGGATACCATGGTCCTAGACCTAGCCTCCATGGACCCAAGGCATGACCCTTGTAGACTCGAGAATAGCCTTTGTGGACTTGGGCCAAGTGTTGGGGATCCAATATTGTGTATTGGGATCTTGCGATTGGCCTTTGGGGACCTAGGCCAGGGTGCTGAGGCAATGGGCACGGGCATTGGGGTTTCAAGCTCGGCCTCAATGGACCTAGGCGGGCCACTAGGGACCTAGGGTCATGGGCCTAGCCTCAATGGACCGCCTATACGAAAGCCAAGAACAAGCACCAAAGACTTGGTCTTGGATACCTAGGACTTTGAAACAAGTGTCGGATTTTCTTTGCTCAATCGTAGAGTTTCAAGCGCAAGTGCTAATTCCTAATCATATTTTTCAAAATGATTTCTAATATTTTAAAGAGTAAGTTATTTTTCAAAATTTAAATATAAATTTTCCATTGACTAGAAAAAATATTTTCCATTAACTCACTTTCCTAAGAGAATCAAATGCAAAAAAAAAAAAAATGAGGAAAATATTTTCCACAAAATAATGGAGCCTAAGGGTGCACAACGTTTCTCTTCCGGGGAAGAGTTTTTTTTTAGAAATAGTTCTTTTCTATTTCTATTCTGGGGAACAATTTATAAGTAAAAGAACCCGTTTGGTAACTACACAAAATTTCTATTCTCGGAATAGAAAAAGAATAGAAATGCGTTTGGTAACGCAACGATTTTTTTTTTATTTATTCATTTTTTATTCTTACTCATGGATTGCCGGCGGCGACCGGCGGTGGCGGTGGCGGTGGCGGCGGGCGGTTGGAGGTGGCTTCGGCAAGAGGAAGGAATAAAAGAAAAATAAAAAATAAAATTAGCTTATTTCTAGAAGTTGTTCCCGGGAACAGAAGCATTTTTTTTTTTTTCTCGTTTCTGCTCCATATCTATTCCTAGGCTAACTTTCTATTCCGGGGAATAGAAAAACAACTTGGCGTTACCAAATGGGTTTCTGTTCTTTTTTTGTTCTTGGGAACAAAAGAACATAAATTCTAAGGAATAGAAATGTTACCATGTGCAGCCTAAGTAGGAAAAGGTTCTCTCCAGAAATATTCATTGAATTCGCTAGACTATGCAACAATCTTATCATGGTAATAGATCTCATATTCAACAATGAAAATAGAATTTCTGTTACCATGGATTAAATAACCATTGGAAGAGATTTGATGATTAGCCATGAATTATTCTGTCTTATGTCATCAGATGTGAAGTTGGATTGACTTTTAGCCATGCACAATAATTTGATGGTAAATGATTTGCAATTGGGCAACTAAACTATGCTCGTGGTGAACATTTCTTGTCGATAAGTCTCACATTTAGGCTCTGTTTATTTCATGAAAAATAATTTCTTCGTTTTCCAGCATTTGAATCACTTAAAATAATGAGTTCATAGAAACTATTTTTGTAGTCAACAGAAAAGGTTTTCCTACTAAAACTTCAGCATGGGAACCTCAATGCTCGTCCATGAGCCCAGGTAGTGGGGCCAAGTCCCCAACACCCTAATTGAGGTCAATCTAAGTCGTGCCTCAGACCCTAGCTACCATGCTCGGGTCCATCAAGGCTAAGCCCAAGACACCAATGCCAATCGGCTGCCACGCCCAAGTCCACCAAAGCCAAGCCCAAGACACCAATGCCCACCCGCCACCATGTCTGGGTCCACCAAGGCGAGCCCAAGATACCAATACCCATGCTCATGATGCTAGGCTCAGAAACATTAAGGCTGTGTTGACACCTAATATTTAAAAGAAATAATAAATTAAATTTGGCTTTTAAAATTTTCATTTCAAAATTCGAAAATAAAAAAATTCAGTTTTTATTATTATTATTTTTTTATTTCCACTTATTAACACCTAATTTAAAATTAGTTTTAGAGGGAATTTTTTAAAAAATTGAATTCAAAAGATAAACGGCCGTGCGATTTAGGAGCCATTTGCTGTTGAGAGGTTGAGTGAAAATCTCAACCTAAAAAAAACAAACTTGATTCGTTTTGGCTCTATAAATGAAGAGCACGAAGGTCGATGAAAAAGGGGCTCCTGATTTTCACTTTCGTAGGGGGTCTTGGCTTAGTCTTTCGCTGAAGAAAAAATAGAAAAGTGTGGGGGCTTCTCTTCGTTTTTCATGGAAGGGAAGGAATAGAAAAGCCATTAGGGAAGTTTCTCTTGCTTCAAGGAATAAACAAAAAAAGAGAAAAGAAAAGTAAAGTCAGAAGCTTTTGCTTCTGCAGAAAGTGAGAGAGACAGGAGAGAGAGTGTCTGGAGAAAAAAAAGAAAAAAGGGGGGAAAAGTGGACGCACTGTTCATCTTCTTCGCGGATTCCTCCTCCGCGAAGCTAGCCACGACGCCTCCAGCCCTCTCCGCCCGGCGTTCGACCCACCTGCATTTCGCCCTTCGCTGCCGGACGTCGCCATCTCGCCGCGCCACCGAGCTGCTGCCCATCACCGAGCGTTGCTCGTCCTTGCTGGTGCCGCCTCGCCCACAGCTCGGAGCCACCACCGTTCCACCTCCATCGCACCATTCGCCCGTCTCGCCGCTCATCCGCGACCACGTGCCTCCGCTCCGAGCTGCGCCTCGAGCTTCGGCACCCGACGCTAGCCGAGCCCCCCGCCGCATCGGATATCACCGCACGGACCCGTGACTCGCCGGTCCAAGATCCTCTGCCCCACCGCACCAACACTGGAGCGCTGCTGCCCTCTTGCCGAGCTCCTCGCCGTGCCTGCATCAACATCGACGCCCAGCACCACCGCCCAGAACCCGAGCAGCCGCCTAGCGCCACCGATCAGCCGCCGCTTCGCTCCGCACGAAGCCGTGACCCGCCGAGCTGCGACTCTCCGCACCACCGCCGAATCGCCGCTCCGACTCGTAGGACCCAGCAACGCCGGAGCCGCTCGTAGATCCGCCCGAGTGACGAATCGAGCCTCCCCGTTCGCGAAGCCACCGGTGCCCGACGCCTGCGCAACGTTCTCCACCCGCGACGCCTTTGCCCCGACGCCGCGACCCGTCGCCCTCGCGGTTTCCCAATCGTCCGCCGGTCTGCTCGCCGCCGCACCACCCTTGCCGGAGCTCCGCCGGTGACCCCCTTGCCGCCGACGAAACGTGCTGCCCCTATTTCCCTTAGGTTGTTCATTTCCTTTTATTTTTTATTATTTCTTTTATTTTATTTTACTTTTAGTTAGTTTTATTATTAGTCTTTAAGTTGAATATTGTGAGGTAACTTTTAGGTTATAATTCCTATAGGCATTATCCATAGGAATTGTCCCTAAAATTACTATAGTTATTAATTTGATTCGAGAGACATCGGGTCACTTTTTTAATTATACTAATTTTGGGTTTGTTTTGGTAGAATTTCAATTGTTAAATCACAATAATTATTTAATTTGGTCCGTAAGACTTCGGACCAAATTTTTAATTATTTTGATTCCCTCGTTGTGATTTGTAGAGTAAAAATAATTGTTAACTTAATCCGTGAGACAACGGATTATCTTTTCAATTATTTTAATTCTTATCTTAGCTTATATGTAAAAATAATTGCTTGCTTAAAAAATGAAAATTTAAAAAAAAAAAAAAGAAATAGTGAAAAGTTAAGAATTTGCATGAGCATATAGGTCATATAGGTTTATTAATATAGACACGTAGGTTTAATAAATTAACCTTTAGGATTATTTTTAGGATTTCATCCTTAGTTGTTTGCATGCTTTCATAATATGAAAAGATAATAGAAAAAGGTAAAAAAAATGGTTTTCTAAGACAAATGAGGTTTAAATCAAATTAATCCTGAAATTGAATTAGGAAATTATTCCATTTTGAATAGCTTAATTAGTTTGTTTAATTTTAATAAAGAATACTAGGTGCATTTAGCTTGTTTGCATAGTAGGTACATTTAATTAGAGTTTGCATATTAATAAATTAGGATTGCATCATATTATCATGTTTTAGTAATCCCATCGTGTAATTTTTAATTGCATATAATTAACATTTATGCATATAAAATAAAGAAAACACAAAAGTCATTTACTTGGTTAATTAATAGATTAGTTCATAATTAATCCCATTTCATATCGTCATTATTTAATATAGGTTGCATCATTAAAAAAAATCGCAAAAAGAACATGCATATAAAATTGTTATATCATGCATCTCATGTCATGTAGTATATGCACATTTAGGATTGCATAAATCAGATTGCATACATATAGTTCAAATTAGGCCATATAAATTGCATTTCACATATCATTAAAAGTAAAATTCATGCATATTAATTTTAGATTAAGATTGCATAATAATAAAAGTTAGGTGTCATGTCATTTAGAAATCATGTTTAGGGCATGCATTTTAATTAGCATTTTTTTAAATGTTTTCTTAGAGAGTGGACTTTAATAAAGTTGTGGTTTATAATTTCTTAGCATCTTGATTTATTGAATGTTATTTAATTGATTGTGCACCCGCATGACCACCATTTGCATGTTGTATCTTAGGTTAAAATTAATCAAGACTGCCTGCAAAAATGTTTTTCTTAAGGTACCGAAAGGGCGTTAGATTAATCTAGCGTAACCATGTCCCCGAATCCATTAAATCTCTGGTTCGTAAAATGTAAAGTATTCTCCCATGCTTTACCTGGGTTTCTAATCAACCCTAATTGGTTAGTGGCGGCTCCAATTTGAAATATAATTGCATGTTTTAATGGGTCTTTTTCTTAGTATCAAGTCGCGATTGGTAGGGCTTGGGAGAGTCCGCGCCAAGTCTTCAGACTTAGTAATCCATTAACCTAGTTTTATGTGATTCACTCACCCTCGAAAAAAAATCAGGTCGCGACAGGCTGGGGTCATGTGCTTGGGCAACCTCCAATGGACCTGGGTGTCGGTACCAAAGTCACTAGCCTAGTCTCAAGTGCTGGGGTCTCAACCCCATGTGCTAGACCCGACCTCAATGGACCTAGGCTTGTGCATTGGGGACCTAGGCACAATCTCTATAGCCTAGGTTGACGTGCCAGGGAGCCAAGCATGAGCACCAAGTTCTTGGGCTTAGTTTCAATCCCTAAGGATCCAAGACTAGGGCCTGTGTTCATGCTCAGGAGTTTAGGATTTGGTCTTGGAACCCTAGTGCCCATGCTAGGTTCCTTGGCTATCCATGCACAAATCACTAGCACTCGAATAGTGTATATATATTTATGAAAAGCAAATGAAAATTTTCTTACCAAAGTATGAAAAATATTTGCTAGTTCATTTTTTAGTCTTGGTTTTTTTCTTTTTTTCTTTTTTTTTTTTTGGATCATAATTTTCTGGTCTTGGTTAAACACTAATAAATTTTGTTATTTTCCTTTTCATAAATATCGTATTTTCTACGGAACAAACGGAATCTTGACTATGACAAACATGGTGTAAGATGGGATAATTAATATATTTTAGTTCGCCCATAGTTTATTAATTTAAAATTTTGAATAGATGTTAAGCCCAACTAGATAATGTTGACGGGATCAAAGATTAGCTCTCTCTCAAAGATTTCTCTGCACGAGGTACATGGCTCATTGGTGCGACTAGTCAACACTGCCGCTATCAAAAGGCTTCATTGCTTCTAGATATTCAAGTTTCATCCCTTCTAGACATTGCCATTATGAATTTATCTTTCCCTACTTTGTGAAAGAAGGCAGTGAGTGGAGTTTGTTTATAACCAATATTAGAGTGAAACTTCTCAAATAATCTATTAACTGAAGACTCCTTTGATAAACTTGAGCTCTCTTCGAATGATCTCTCGACGAGTTACATGACTCCTTGGTGCGCCTAGCCGACACTGCCGTTATCAATACGTTGTATTGCTTCTAGAAATCCACGTTTCCTCTCCCCAAAAAATTGTCTTTTTGGCTTCATCTTTTCCATTTTGTGGAAGAAGGTAGTCGGTGGGATTATCTACAGTCCACTATTTAGACTAAATGCTGAGAATTTAAGTATTGAAGTACAAGTGCTGACAGTAAAAGTTATTTAAATAAGCATTTGAATTGAACGGTGAATATTGTCGATTTTCTTACCGTAAAAGAAACTGTGACCGTTGTCGATAGATTTTAGTAGAATCATTGGCACTATTCTAAGTGCCATTGACTACATGTTTCTACTTAATAAATGAAGTAACGCATTTTTCTAAACAAAAATAATAAAATAAAGTAACACATTTCCTACTCACCATATTAAATGAATTTTTTGTATTTAATTGAATATTTTAAGTCGATATTAGTTATAATTCTACCGAACTTTTAAATTTTAGACTCTTAATTGGGTTACTAACCAGGTTCATTGGTAATTGTGAAGCTTGGTCAGCTTCAACTTCAACTTTACTTGGTCAAAGAAAGTTCGTATGAGAATAATATACAATTCTGAACGTGGTGAATATTCCACTTTCGTTGAAATCAAAAGGAGAAAGTGGATGAGTGTCGTCTCCGATTTACATCATTATCATAATCAGGAGCACATCCGTGATGGTTATTTGTTTAACTTGCTGAAATTATTACTGGACGAGGCCCGCGAAAACGTGTTTGAAATGGACTTTACTTTTTTTTATATAAAATTCTATTTTACAATTTCAGATATTGCTTAATAGATTTAATTCATGAGTTAAACAAGCAATTAAGGAAATTATAAAACAAATGAAGCCTTAACCATGACAAATATGGTGTAAGATGGGGTAATTAATATATTTTAGTTGTTCTATAACTTATTGACTTAAAGTTTTGAATAAATGATGGGATCAAACACGAGTTCTCTGTGGAAGGTCTCCCTGACGAGGTACATGGCTCATTGGTGCAACGAGTCAACAGTGCCACTGTCAAAGGGTTTCATTGCTTCTAGAAATTCAAGTTTCATCACTTGTGGACATTGCCCTTTTGGCTTCATTTTCCCCTTCTTTGTGGAAAAAAAAAGGGTAGTGGGTGGGTTTGCTAATAACCACAATTAGAGTGAAAGTCGTCAAATATTCTATGATTTGAAGACTCATTTGATAAAAAAAATTAAGTATTTAGAAATTAAGCATTGAGTTTTAAGTGCCGAAAGTTCGTAGATCACATTAAATAAATTACAAGTTCATGAATGATGTTACAATAGGGCCAAAGTTAGATCATATTGAATAAAAAATTCAAAAACAATATTGCACATTAGGCCAAAATTTAGGGAATGTTTGTGTCGTTATCCCTCGTATAAAGCATTCCGGGCCATCAAATAATGCTTGTGGCAATTTTTTAAGGACACCTCGTCCCATATTTTACCACGAAAATGATTTTCTGCAACTAAAAGTGGAAGCTATCGCCAAATTAATTCACTGCAAGCGAGGATTGAGGGTTGCCAATTTAGTACAATCAAAGCATCAGCGATGGAAACATAAACACAAGTCACATTAACTACATAGATCAATGGAAAGTCAATGATCATTCTAATATTTGCTTATATTTTTCTGGACAGGTTTCTTAGCAATACAGACTGTAAACACTCATCATAAGCAAATTTTATACGTTGATTATAATTTTATCCATAAACACAACACCCATTATCTAATCTTATTGGTAAGTGCAATCATCATATATAATATCATAGAATGTAATGGCTCGATTTTGTACCTTGATAGTGTTGGATGCAAATTGTGCAACCCCAAGATCTCCATAACCAGAACAAGAACATGCATAATTAAGCAGAAGAAGTAACGCACCTGTTTTGGAATTCATCGATCTTGAAGCGGAAGCGGAAACACAATGTTCCACGCGCAAGTCCTTCTCCTCTATTGCCCTCCGTATCACTAGCTCAATGAGGCGGCCCCCCTCACGTTTAGCGTTAGGTAAACACCCCTTAGGTGAGGATACATGTGAGAATTTGGGTTAGAGGAGAGACTTGAGCACTATTTATAGAGTTTCCAGCTAGGCCCCCTCATTACGGGCTAGGCTCAACTCGGCCCACACTAGCCAGCCCATATTAGACTAATTAAGAAACCTTCTATCTCACCTTAGACCAATCCCCGTAAAACGGTAAACGTTAAACGGTAAATTACAATATCAATTAATGTAGTCCACATTAGAAAAACTCTTACATTCTCCCACTTGGACTTTATTAATTGAAATCGTACTGTATGTGCGCACATTGGTCTAGAGATAATTCTTAATAGTCAATCCTATCCCATAAAGTCTCAAACACCGAATCATGGCGGTAACTGCATGTATACACACAGAGCCTTCCATGGTCACAAGTGTTCTCAACTCTATTGATATGGATCCAATATGGTAGTGTGTCAAATGGATAACATCTCTCATAGAGAGATCTCATTTGTCGACCACCATTCTCTTACCTTAAGCGTCACAAAAACTTGTGCCACTAGAGAATGTCCATTCCCTTACCTTAAGCGTCACAAAAAAACTTGTGCCACTAGAGAATGCATTTATGGTTCCATGAACCCACATATGTCTTGTCCTTATGGTTAACCATTCTTTATGTATAACAAGACATATGGACAAGGCTAATAACCGGATGCCCCTAGCCTTCACTCAAGGTTTATATAATACCTTGAGACTTTATCAATATGTATTCAACATAATACTAATACATTATACTTTTAAATGCACTGACACAAAGTACACCATTTAATTAGATTTTCTCAATATCTAAATAAGGACAATGTGATAGATTCAATCCATCACCCTTAACAACATGAGCAATTCCTGGCTTGCAATAATGTATATTGAATATTTCCAATATACAATCAGCAAATGTCCTCCGAGAAAATCTAATATAATATGGCAAAAACAATTCTTACAAACCTTAGTACAAAAGATAAAAGATGCCTCAAGGTCATTACTTGTAAACAAAATATCATGTACATAGAGTATGAGAAAAAATAAATTTCCTCCCACCGACCTTGCAATATATTGAATTACTTTATTCTTAATTGAACAAAATAACAACACTATGAAACTTTAATAATATTGTCTGGAAACTTGCTTAAGACCATGAATTAAGACTTTTCAGTCTACACACAAGTTTACTTAAATCTGCTGCAAAATTCTCCAGTTGCACTTATATAGATTTTGTATCTCTTTGACGTAACTCCATATAAAAAATAAACTATCAATGCCACGTTCACTCTGAAAGAATTAGTAGTAAATAAATAATTATTTATTTCTTCACTAACTATCCACCCCTCTTTCAGAGTAAAAATATTATAACAGTGCAGTCCGTAGGCAAACCTCTTTTCAAGTGTTCCAAAATGGAACGCTTCATGGACAGTAAGCAAATTCTATTACATTCTCAAGCAACAAATCATATGTCCACAACTTAAAATTTGAAGCAGTAAAAACCTCAATAACAGTGGAGTTATTAATTACAGAAAAAATGACTGAAAAACCAAGCAATGTATATAATGAACATCATATGAGCAATGTGTAACTTGACACACAAGTACACATCCAGAGAGTTACATGCAAAATCACATAATCACCTTTGGGCAGAATACATGACAAGCAGTTGTAAATTCCCCACATGATAGCGGTTATAAGAATTTATTCCAATCTTCGTGAATTCATCACCTTTGGGCAGACGAACCACTAGGATCAGTCACTCTTCCACCACACTATCATGTATCCCTCCATGAACTAATACACAATCACCTCCTTTGGGAGTATGACTACACATTAGACCAGGAGACATCCCAATCAATATACGAGACCGAAATTTCTCAAACCCAATAAAGCGTGCCACGTTGGCGGTCACTACTCAATTGAATCCTTGAAACTCTCTCATACCAGGGATAGAAATTTTACTCCTCACATACACCATATACATGTGATTTTAGCTTTAGTGATAGAGGCAGCATATCACCAAAATCACATATTATGCTAATTACATTACTTTGTTCATTAATAAAAATAAAATTTATTGTAAATTATTGATGAATAACACTCATAAAATTCATGTTATAACATACCAGTAACCCAACACTTATATTTCCAAAATCACAAAAAATACAAGAAAAATACGCAAAAATACACTAAAAATACGCGTATTTAGGGCTTTGTATGTATTTTTACATTCATAAAATCATCAAAAAAATAAAATAAAGAAGACGGCCTTACGAATCCAACGCCGCCAACCACGCGCGAAACGGAGCATCCATGCGCCCACACGCGCCGCCCAAGTGCGCGGCGCGTGGAGCCCACGCGCGCGCGTCAAAGGGCCGGTCAAACCGGTCCGACCGGTGGCGGTTCGACTGGTTCCCGGTCCGACCTTCCAGTCCAGCCGCCCGGTCCGACCGGTTGACCGGGTCGGGTCGGGTCAACGGGTCGGTCGGGTCCCGTTGCTGACGTTAGCGGGTCGGATCGAATCCGGGTCGCTGACGTCAGCGTCCGCGTGCATTGCACGCGAGAGCAGCGCCCCGCGCGTGGGAGCGCGTGAGGGCGCATGAACGCATGTGGGCGCGCGTCTTCGATGCCCGGCGGCGCGTGGCCGCGCGTGGGGGCACGTGGGGCCTCATTCGGCGACGCGCCACCCACGGTTTTCCTTGCCTCGTCGAGCTCAATCCATATATGTGATTTAATTTTATTTTTATTGAACAAAAAATCTCGAAAATCACAAATTAGGGCAAAATTCAATGCGTTCAAGTTCTAGGGTTATGGAGGCTCTGATACCACGTGTTGGATGCAAATTGTGCAACCCCAAGATCTCCATAACCAGAACAAGAACATGCATAATTAAGCAGAAGAAGTAACGCACCTGTTTTGGAATCCATCGATCTTGAAGCGGAAGCGGAAACACAATGTTCCACGCGCAAGTCCTTCTCCTCTATTGCCCTCCGTATCACTGGCTTAATGAGGCGGCTCCCCTCACGTTTAGCGTTAGGTAAACGCCCCTTAGGTGAGGATACATGTGAGAATTAGGGTTAGAGGAGAGACTTGAGCACTATTTATAGAGTTTCCAGTTTGGCCCCCTCATTACGGGCCAGGCTCAACTCGGCCCGCACTAGCCAGCCCATATTAGACTAATTAAGAAACCTTCTATCTCACCTTAGACCAATCCCCGTAAAACGGTAAACGTTAAACGGTAAATTATAATATCAATTAATGTTGTCCACATTAGGAAAACTCTTACAGATAGATCATATGCTATTTGGAAAAAAAAATGTTAAACAGCATGAACAAGTACATTTTGTTATTAATTAGTACACCCATTTGGCAAAAACTTTGTATATAATTTTGAGTAAATTATGACAATTTATAATAACATAAGTAAATTACCGATATCTGATATTTAAATTGAAACCACCTGTCTTTTTCTTTTTTGGTTGAAAAATTGAAACAATCCGTTAGTAAGTAAGATTACTAAAGATCATGAATGAGTACAAGAAATTTTGATTAATGATGTTGACACCAAAAAATGACCAACTTTTGATTATTATTGATAAGTGACGGACTTTGTCGATGAGGTAGAATTTAGTGAAAACAAAAGTCATCAATGAACAGAATTATCACCAGCTTGAAGGGAATCAATAGCTTGCCAATAAAATCATTGACAACACACAAAGTAAAAAATTATCGACGAGAGCCTTCATCAAAACTTTAGAAGTTGATTAACAAAGTCATCGATAGCAAGCAATTGGCACGAAAACAAAACTACTTGGTAGCTATGTCTAATAACACTATTCTAGAATTTTTTTTTTTTTAAATAACTTCTTGTTGAAAAATGTTGCTAGATAATAGAAAATTGTGAATTTGTAATTTCTTGTAATGATTGATAGGATTATGAATATTTGTTTCAAAGATAGGATTTGTAAGTTATCTTTTAAAATTAGTAACCATCTGTAACTGATTGTGGGCTATAAATATCCACATTGTACTCTTAATAAAAGATCATTTATGTGACATCTTCAATTCGACCCCTATCTAAAGAACATAATTACGATAGAAATCAACAAATCATGGGAAAGTGGAAGCCTTCAATGAGAAGCCACGAGGGCCCAAGTTAGGGGTGGGCCCAATGGGCCTCGCACCCACCGTGGACGGCCAAGAGGGCCCATCAAGGCTAATTAAGCCACACTTATTTTTTTGGAAGTTTGCACATTAAAAAACCCTTGTGCATGAATAGTGTTTTGGACTGTAGATTAACTAAATCCTTAAATTACCCCTTCTAGAAGCTCGTTGGCCTAATGTGACAAAATTATTGTCTTCCAAAGAGGGAAAGGGGCACCCATTTGAAGAAGAAAGAGGAGAGACCAACCAAGTTAGCTTTCCTGGTTCATTTTCAATTAGATCACATGCATGAAATCTTGTATTTAACGAAGATTGGTTAGGAAAATTTTAAGAGCAATTTGTAGCCACTCAAAGACTTGGCCAAGAGTAATTAGGAAATTTTGGTCCTAAGTTCATTAATGCTTGAAGGAAACTTGAAAGAGAAGCCCTCATTCTATCACTCCTTTCTCTCACCCTCATATTTCTCTCTCAGCTTATTCTCTCTCTCAAAACCTCATTGCCACTCCCTCTCCTCTTTATCTCCCTCTCTTGGTCACTCATCACCACCGTCCACCGCCCACCGTTGCCGTGCCGTTGCCGCCCTCACTGTCGTGACACCATCGCCCCACCATCCACATTGTGAACTATTGTTGCTATTACCGTCCTCACCACCATCTCATGTTGCTTCCTTACCACGCCATGACACCACCACCACCAACCGTTGTCATTGCCATCGCCACCGCTTGTCGTCGAAGCTTAAGAGCCGGTTTCACGAGTGACTTCCTAAACCTTAATTAGGATAGTGGTTACACTTGAGATTAGGGTTAGGATTAATGTTAATGATAATTAGATTAGGAGATATATGGATTAGGTGATAGCTTATCTTGATAAGTAATAAGTAAGGGTGATAGCTTATCTTAATAAGTGATAAGTAACGGTGATAACTTATTTTAAATAGTGATAAGTGCTAGTGATAGCCTATCTTAAATAGTGAAATGTTCTTGTGATAGCTTATCTTAAAAGGTGATAAGTGCTTGTGATATCTTATCTTGGAAAGTGATAAGTTATATTGATAAGTAAACCTAGGGCGTGATATTGTGTAGAATTGAGGGTTGATTGCCATGGGATTATCGTATGATTATTTTAGTGGATAATTAATCAATGGGTAATCATGTGAGAATATTTCATGACATTTTTGTGTGTAAAAATTGCTAGTGTAGAACGTGTGAGCACTAAACACTCTTGCATTGGCTAAATTGAAAGATAAAAATTGGCTTCAATGGTTAGTGTGCTCGTGTGATCACTTAAATGGTTCCATACTCGTATAACTACGAAGAACGATGCCCAATGGATTTTGGATGCTCGGCGGAGGTCCAGATGCCATTTGTGGATGGATTTTGAAACGATACTCTTAATTGAATGTCATTTTTTAGTAAAGTTGAGACATTACCGTGCTCAATGGGACGAGACGATGTCCAGTTACGCCGAAAGGCCATTAACACGAGCATCGGTCGCGGTTGTGAGCGGTTGTAGTAATCTGGACTCCTGTTGATGCATTGTTCATGGAAGTGATAATAGTTATATCTGAATTATTATTCATAATTGCCATGTGTCTGCTGGAATTGTGGACGCATGTGAATAATCATTTATGTAATTATTGGATACGTTGGCAAGGCATTATAGAGTGAGTCACTCATTTCATGTTTACGAATGATGCAAAGCAAAATTTTGCTATTGATTTGTCATCGACAATTAAGTTGCACATTTAAGGTGTCTCAGAGGTAAAGTACTCTCCTGTGTGAGTTTTAGGGAGTTTACTTATTGAGTTTTTCTCACTCGTTGTTGTTTAAATTTTTTAGGCCCTAACAATCACTAGGCTGTTCCACCACGTGTGATTTGGAATGCCCGTGGATCAGGACACTTAGGTGATCCATTTCTCGATAAAGGTGACTGATGTAGTATACAAGAAGTACGTGACCACCATCTAGGTGGATGAGGGGCTAATGAACCTAGCATTCCACTAGTTCGTGGCATGGTAGGTATGGTTTGGAGAGAGCTCTTCAGCCCTCTTCGGAGTTTTGATGGGCCGCCTGGCAAGGGATTAAAGGGTGCCATTTGGGACCCCATGGTCATGGATGTCCCCGACGGCTTTGTCACTGACCTGGAGACGAACTCGGACTCATAGCCTAATCCTTAGCCCAAGCCATGGCATTATGACATGGACGTGTACTACGTGTGCAGGGGGAGATACCACTTTTTGAGGTCGCTCTAGTAGGATGGAGGAGTTAGGCTAAGGCAGATAAGTTGATGTGTATATGTGTGTGTGCATGCGTGTGTGTCTATATATATGAAAGTGTTTGTTGATGTGTTTCCATGCTATCTCTATTGATGTGTATGATCAGGTGGAGTTAATTCTGCTTCCATTTACATTTAATCGAAAAATAAAATGAATAGGTCAGCAATGCCTCTTGGGACATCGTAATTAACTGACCAAAGGAAAGAAGGAATGCTGCGCATCCAAGGGTCGGGGCGTGATAATCTCTCAATCAATCAAAGAACTTGATGTTATTCTGCAAATTTATCTTTTATCTTTACTAACTTACATTGTATATCACTGCCCACGATTATTCCTAGTTTGTACTTTTAAATTTCTAGGCCAAAATCAACAAAAGAACTTTCACAACCGTTTGCAAATCATATCGATCCATCAATCTTTCTTGAGTGATATTTAATCATTTTTTGTAAAATATTTTTTTTGGTGCACTCGAGGAGACACATTTTGTTGGATCAAGGACACTGCAATGGCAAGAACTAAATCAACTAGAGTCCAACAATGCTATTGGCAACAACAATCCAATACCACAAACTGACAATAAGGTTGGTGCATTTTCTAAATTTTTAGTTGTTGGGAGAGCGGCATAGGGATTTCAATGCAAAGTCAATCTTTCAAGGTATCTTAGTGAAGAGAGTCAGGGGAAGTTATTCTAAGTGTCAACCATGAGAAGATTGCTTGAAGAACAACAAAATGAAATGGTTGATTATATCGTGAGCCACATGTCGAATGTGATCAAGCCAATAATTACCAATGATTGTGCAAAGTCTTGAGTTTACTAATCAAGGATAAAATAATGGAGATCACCTAATTAATCATGTTTGAAATTACCTAATTTGAAGTGATGAGTTCGCAAACCAAACTGGTCAACAATTTCGGCAAATGTCAAATGTTAAAAATGTAAGGTCAGTGGGTCTATTAGAACCACCCAATGTGAATATCCCTATTAGGCCTGATTTGCTAATTAACATAAATGTGAATAACCCAACAGGACTAGCATCATCGCCTAGAGGTAGTGTCACGACCCGATCTCGCCGCTCGATCTTTCTCACAAAGAGACAAAGGGAGAAAGGTCAGATTTAAGGATATTTGACCATGAAAGCTTCCTCATAGTTCTCAACCACAGATATGTCATCACCTTATCCCCCAAATGAACATATTATGAGTTTTCTTTACAAGGTCGCGAGTTCTTCCAAACTCGTACATCGCGTGACAGCGAAGTGTCATGACCCGTATTCACACGGGCGACACATCTCGAGAGAGGAGGTCAGGTGTGAATATCGGATTTAAGGGTACCTTTACCATGATAGCCCAACCTCTAGTACTCTTTCCTAAGAATTGCGTCACTTCATTCATTAGGATTTTTCCACATGCAGGCATGCTAAACCATGGTGAGTCCTATCGGGACTCATACCCCATACAATGGGTTCATTTATACGGTCTAGTTGTTTATGACAACCTAAAAATAAAAAAGGGAGTCACCATTAGTCTCATTTTTGGGGGTCGGCTAGAAACCCAATTGAGGGTTAGAAGTGTTCCCTTGATTTCTACATAAGTAGATATCTAGGTCCAGAGACTTGGGTTACACTAATATTTTTATTAGCATCATTTCAGTACCTAAATAGTATGTTGTGTTTACCTAACGTGTGCATTCATTTCTTTTCATATTTTCAGGATTGTTAATCCTAAACTAAGCAATCATGTGTGGTTGGTCGTTTTCATGCTACTTTATTTCTAAAGAAAATGAAAATGAAGCACTCAATTAAATTAAAAATTGCGAGACATAAAGTAAACAATAAAGGAAAATGATAAATTTAGCATGCAATCCTAGAAAATATAAAAAGGGAAATACAATTGAAAATAATAAGAAAAAAGAGAACCCACAACTCGTCGGCCTTTATACAGATGATGAGAACTCAAGACATATATCAGGGATGAATGGTACAAAATAATGGTCGTAATGAACATCGACTTTCATTATATTCATGTCTTCTCCATCTTTAGAAAACTAAATCTAGATCTAGTCTATGAAATCTATAACAAGGTACATACAATAGAAAGAAACAGGCATACATGTCAAAATAATAAAAAACACAACAGCATGCCAAAATTAATCTTTTAAAAGAAGTTCAATACAAAAAAGAAGATTTGGGCTCGGGATCAACCTTTGAAATTCATGCGCAGGTCCCTTTCAGACACCTATCTAATTTATTTTATGACTCATAGCCATTATTGACCAATTGTGTTCTTGTATGACAATAACACTTATAAGTCTCCTAACCAAATGATTTATGTTATCACGGGATTTTTTATCGATATCATGCATAGACCCTATCATACATCCAAAAATCACATGCATTGCAGGAATTAAACGTGCATACATGTCTTTTGGACATTGTTTATCAACCAATCCAGCAAAAAAATGAACCATCAGTGGGTCACTTATTACCAAGGGCATGCGCTAATTACAAACACAGGCACTACTAAATGTATAATGTAATTATATGCATGAGGGATACATGTGATGTTTCAAATATATCTTTCGAAATTACCCATTTAAAGTTTTGAGACAAAATGATGTATCGGTTATGAAAGGCATTCAATTGCTAAGATTAGGGCTTGCATAAATATATTCACAAGTATCGTAGGCATTTTAAATATAATTCAAACTGTGACTTTCACCATGTTAAATCAAATTTAAAGAAAAAGATTTGGAAAATATTTCGGATTAAGGAATATTTAGGCTATGAAACACATTCATTTGTCAAGGTTAGCTCGAGACCGGCATAAATGCACTTACAAGCATGGCAAACATTTTGAATATGATCTAAATCACGACTTTTTCTTAAGCTAAATCGAGCTTTGGAAAAGAAATTCTTAATAAATGGTTTTCAAAAATATCACATGTACCAAAACATTTTTAAATTTGATTTGAAAAGAAACTCATTGAAAATCATTTAACAATGAATATCGAGATATTTAAAGCAACTTTCATGAAGATAAAATGACCTAGGTTCATGCACAAGCTAATTTAAGAAGTTTACCCAAATAATCACAATCAAGTTCATATCCAGAAATTTCAAAGCGAACATGTAAAAACTACAAAATTGGATAATGCCTAGTAATACTTTGGCAATGAAAAGATTCTCTAACATGTACATTATGATAATGATTGAAGAAAGTTTCCTAAACTAGCTACATATGATTTTATAAAAATCAGACAACAAATAACATGTTAGAAAATTGTCAAAATAGCAGGATACTTAGCCAATATCATAAGGATTTGTCCTATCAAAACACGTTCAAAAATCATCAAATTTATACACAATATAAATAATATGATGACAAACAAGTTTCAGTAAGGGTCCAAGTGTAGAATCCTTATAGAAAAAATGGAACAAAAATATCAATAGTCTGTCTAAACAGGGATTAGAACAGGGGTCCGAATTTGATCTCATATCCAGATTTTGATCTATTTTTGAAAAAATGGAAAGCGATCTTAACGATAAGCGATCTACGTGAAGTTTGTAGCATTGGAAACCTCTAAGCGTGTCGTATGACTTTCTAGAAGGGCTCGAGTCCAAACTAAGTCAATTTGGCACCCTAAAATCAAGATCTCTAAAGGTGTGTGTGTTTGTAATTAAGAAAAACATAACACAAGCATGCATTAGAAAATATCAAAATCATTTAAATGATGCACAAACGGCATGAAGAAATCACATGAGACTTAAGATTAGATGTGACAAAAAAATTGAGTAATAATCTAACCCTAAGTCAGAATGCAAAAAATTGTCATACAATTTAAATGACATTACAAAATGATTCAAGATTTCTAATGATATGTTTGGAAATTCTAAGCGTGATGAACACTTTTGTGAGAAAAATTTAACGTACAAGTTGATGTTCAAATGATATAACCTAAACATGTACGCAAACCTTGCAACATGCGGTTCAATTGTCAAGAAGGTATAACAGCAAGATTTTGTTTATAAATAAGTCAAACAAGCATGGCAAGGTACATATACAGCAAAGTTTCGTATCAGCATTAACTCCACATAATAGATATGATTTTAGCTATCTCAAGACATATAAAAATCCTATGAAAAAGCCCACATACAAAAAATGCAATAAGGAACATTTATTTTAAGAGTTTGAAACTTAAATGTAATTACATGAGCCATAGCAAAAATGACAAAAATGATATACATATCCAAGCTATATATGGCTGCAGCATTTTTTCACATTAACTCATGCAATTGACACACTAGATAACATCAACACTTTATAAATCATGCATCAATTGAACACATACAATATATATTTCATCTTTCATGAAGAATGTGTTTGGTAACAAACTTATTTATAGATTCAATCTCATCAAAACACCATTCGGAATAATATAGGGCAGATTGTCCTATGTCCAAATCTAGGCAAATTTGACCTAGTTAAATACATCCAAAAATTCTGAAAAAATTACATAACATTCTCCATAGAATTACAAGCAATTTTCATGAAGGAGAGTTCCTCCAGAAATCAACACATAGATCAGTAAAAAAATGATAAAATCAGAAATTGACATAAAGCAGATTGACTTAGGCTCAGATATGAGTGATTTTGACCTAACTAATTGTATCTAAAAAAAATAGAACATACATCACACAACAAAAAATAACTTTCATAAAGAAAAGTTCATTCAAAAATCTACATAGAAAGCTACACAAAAATAGCAAAATTGCATTTCAGAACTTGGACAAAACTGAAAATCAACCTAAACTACTGTAGAATCGCTCATTTTTGGATCTATTTTTCTTGGATCAAACGATGATAGATTGTGGCGTACAACCTATTAATTCAAAGGTAATTATATGTATTTAAAAGTCTAAGAGAACTTGAGTTGAAATGAGGTCATTCAGATCTCATTTTGGCCAAGTTGTCAGATCAGTCCTATAGTTATTAAAATTGCAAATTCAAACCAAATTAACCACAATCATTCATAATCATTCAAGAACATTCAATCTCAGTAAATCAACATTATAATCCATCATTCTAGCATCTAAACATAGCATATTAATTTAGAGTTGAACCTCAGCCTCGACCGGTTAATTTGATCTCGCTTCATAGGGTTCGAGATCGAGATTGTTACTTTTTTATGCGTTTTTGTCAATTCTGATCACAATCAATCGAATTTTTCACCAAAACTTTGGTCAAACCTCCACGAACCGCTAATGATTAGATCTGGACAGTGAGGAATAACTCCGACAAGTGGTTGCCGATTCGAGATCAAACCAAAACTGGTCCGACTGGACCGGTCTTCGTGTGCCAGTGAGAGATCAAGGTCATCGGAGCTATTTTGATGACCAACTAGACTTGTGCCAATCAGACACAGGTCTGAGATGACTAGGGGATCGAATTAGATCCAATCCGATAGCAGCTGAGCTGCCGATGGCCTCCAGTCCTGCTTGGTTTCTTCTCTAGTCTGATTGAACCGGTCTTTCGACGTTAGGAAGAATCTAGACCATCGTTGATGATCCAGTCATTAATCCACTAATCCCTGACCATAGCAAGATCGGGGATCCTTCAAGGAGTTAATCGAAGTGACTCAATTGACAAAAAGGACTGTCAACAGCATCGGTTTCATCAGAACGACCGATCGAGAAGAGGACTAGCTTGATCGTGGGTCTTTGATATAGCGACCAAAGAGGTTGTTGGACAGGAGCTGTGGTCGCCTCCCTGACAACCTGAACTTGTGATCGAGAAGAGGATGAACTTAGGGATTTCTTGGCTAGTGGCTCTGACCAAACGGCCGTCAATGAGGGGCAAAAATGGTGGCAACCATGAGTGGGGAAGAGGGAAAGAGAGAGATGGCGGTTTGAGTGGGAAAAGAAGAGAGAGGAGAGAGATTGAGGTATGAAAAGAGAGAGGATTTCGTTCTAAATGAAGCCCCCTCGAAAAATGGAGGAAAAATGCCCCCTCCAAATTGAGCAATTTCGGCCGTCAGTTCGATCCAATAGTCGAAATTTTGATCAAACGGTTAAAATTCGATTTTAAAGGCTACATGATGATCTCGAGGTGTCTAGTAATTTATCTAGTGGATTTGATTTGCGAAAACCAAGGCTAAAATTGAGAATTACGTCAAGATCTCCGATGAAGGATTAATTTGCAATTTTATGAAATCTGATTGCTAATATGCCAATTTTGGGAAATTGAGGGTACATGAATGAAATTGGCATTGTGAAAACTCCAGAACTAGTTGCTAGAGGTCTACAATCGGTTGGCAAGCGACTGAACCGGCCAACACCACCAGTGGTCAATTAGGCTAATCAGATCGATTTGATCCGATTTGGTTGGTTTTTTTTTTTTTTTTTTATCGATTCTTGACCATTTTAGTCATGTTTTGGTCATTTCGCACATTTGGGACCCATGTAGATTCAAAATTCATGCAATTTGGTCTCTAAATGATCAAATTGGAAAAGAAATTTATCCTATTTAAGAAGAAATTA
This sequence comes from Eucalyptus sp. ANBG9806169, assembly GCA_014182395.1. NCBI lineage: Eukaryota > Viridiplantae > Streptophyta > Magnoliopsida > Myrtales > Myrtaceae > Eucalyptus > Eucalyptus sp. ANBG9806169. Next base: position 6,141,081 of record CM024576.1, on the reverse strand, counting down.
GCCAATTAAGATTTAATTAAGCTAATCAAATCTTATGAATGTGATCTATGGGTCTTTTATTTACCTAATTGAATAATTATCGTGAAAGACAACGGATCAAAATCATGGGTGCTTTGAATTGGGCCTAAATGGTTAAAATGGTCAAATTTGAAATTTAATAAGCAAAATTGCAAATTAACTAAAATTAAATTTAATTAATGTCACAATTGTCCTATCTAATGAACTACCAATATGTAATATCACTTATCGTGTTCCAATTGACTTTGAATTGAAGTGCTTGAGCTTATGTAAAAAATGAATCTAGGCCCGATATCCAAATTAGACCTAGATTTATGAAATTAAATCATAACCATGAATGGGTCAATTTGAATTTTATTGATTGAAGCTTAATTGTTTGACTTTCTTATGCTCGAGAGGACAAAATTCTTTAAATTGATAAGTTCTATATAAACTTCTCAAAATCGATTTCGAATTTGGACTTATCTTAAGGAAATGAATGAGAAATAATTGTATGTTCGCAAGTTATGAAAGATTGATTTTGGTTCCCTAATTAGGGCTCAAAACAACGATTCACATTTTCACCTTGCAATTCGCGAAATTGAAGGCACAAGCGAATTTAAAATAGTCCCTAAACCAAATATCAAAGAAGGAATTATGTCAATTATGACTAAAATAAAAGCAATTTTATTTTTGGTTGATTTAGAACCTAAAACCGAAAAAATCAGAAAATAATGTTCTTAATTGAATTTTGTGAAATTGCCGACATAAAAGTCAATTTGACATTAAAAGAAATGTTTTTGTGCATTTATTTTTTTATCTTTTCCAATTTTTTTTGTCAAATGTTTGACAAAAAATCAACAATTTAGTTGATTTTTCCTAAAAAGTTGATTTTTTGGTTAAATCTTTGAATTTTTGAGAAATTAATTTGACAAAAGTGAAATTAAAGTTATATGGCATCTTTTTGGGTAAAAAGTCAAATTTTGATCCAGGGTTGACTTTTCAGTCAACTTGGTCAAAGTGTTAACCGAAAAGTCAACACAAAAGTCAACTATTTGACTTTTTAGGTTTTTCTTGAAAATGAACTAGAAATTACTTTAAAACAATAATGTAAAGGAAAGAAATAATAAAACAAAGACACTTTTGGCTGAGAAATGAGACTCTGTCGCTATCAGAAACCCAAATCTCGACTTTTTTACTTTTTAATGACGCGTTGACTAAAAATTAAGTTTGAACAGGTAGAATGCTCTTGAATCAATATTTCAATTCATAAGATTGGCTGATGAAGTTTAATAGCAGTTAGTAGTAAAAAGTTGAATTATTAGGCCCATTTATAGGAAATTACATCCAAACTGGATCGATACCATACCTTGTCCTAGATGATTTGAGACTCTTGACTTTGCCATTTTTACTGGCGAACACGATCCAAACTGGATCGAATAATGTAAAGGCTTAAGTTATTTCCTTTGTCTTTATCAAAGACGGTTTTCACCTAGAATACTAATCTGCTGCACAATTAAATTAATAATGGGGTAGAAATAGAAAGGCAATTCCATTCTCCATTTTATATAACCATATCTAAAATAATGGTTGTCGATTTGGCTAGAATATATGATGCGATAATGAATCGATCAAACAATTTATTACTTGATTTAAGAAAGCTATAAATAGATGTATCACTTCACTCTCAAAAAATATCTTCACGATTCTAGCTTTTGATGCATTGAAATTAAAAAAGTTAAACTACCTAATATCTTGCTTAGAGGAAAATTAACTAAAATATTACAGAAAGAGAGTAAAAGTGAAAAACTAAATCAGAAACGGAAATTGCCAAATTTGACATATCGATCTTGATATATGCTACAATATAAAAGAAAAAGAAAAGGGAAAAAGTGATTGGACAAGAAGAGCAGGACGTCGTTCCACATTATAGAGTACTCATTATAGCCTATGTCATCCCACTTAAATTTTTAATTGGCATGTCCAAATACCAAGTGCATGAAAGAGGGAGAGATGACTAATTCGTGGACCACGTCCAACTATTCCCGCTTTCTATTCCTTTCGATTTTATTATACTTTTCTATGTAATTTCCCTTGTATATTTATACGTTTCTAGTAAATTATTTTTTATATACTTGGTACAAATTGATAAAACAATGACATAAATAGTTCTAGGACTTTGACCTAATATTTAACGTCGTCCTTAAATCTTTAATTTGTTCAATGTGGTCCATGAACTTTAACCTATTATGTGATGTCATCCCTAAACTTTAATTTGTTCAATGTTTTCATTCTCTTAATTCAAGTTCAGGGAGAACATTAGATATTTTCATAAAGTTTAGGGATAAATTGAACATTTACAAAAAATTCAGGGACTACATTGAACAAATTAAAAGTTCAAAGATCACTTTGGACACTAGCCTAAATTTTAGGGATATCATTGAATAAATTAAAAAATTCATGAACGATATTACACATTAAATCAAAGTTGAGAGACCATTTGTGTAATAATTCCTAACATAATGCAACTCATCTCAACATAAAATGAGTATATTTGGATTCACATAACAGGGCACTTAATCAAGTGTTTATCCAAAGTGCATGCATTTGTTTATTTTTAACATGAAATTAAGAAGGGGTATTTTATAGCATTTGTATTGATATCAAAATCATATCTGTGGATACAATGTTAATTTGACATCTTTCAAGTCATCCACGTACAATCAAAGTCATCAAATAAGAAGAAAGTGAAATTTTTTCGTGAAAAGTAGGTCATTAGCTAGCTAAATCTGATATATAGATTAGTCTTGGCCGCCTTGTCTAGGCCTGTGTTGTTGGATGAAATCCCTTAAAGTATTTTGAAGTTGACAAAACAGTTTTATCAGTCTAGTCTGAAGATTTACAGACTCTTTTGACAAAGTTTGAAGATCAAAGTCTGAAGATCAAAGTCTGAAGCTAGCAAGACTCAAGACTTATATTTCAAAGTCTACTCACATGGACAGTTTCCAGGACGACGTTTATTCTGATCTTATATGATCTTTATTCTAACGACTAGTGGATATCTTTCTACTGGATTCGGCACTAAACGATCTTAGTTTTATATGGAATATGTTTAGATTCTTTGACGACTTCGCAACTTATATTTGGAATGATATACTTATGGAAAACGAGATCCTAATTGTATGGGCGAGCAGGATTGATGGGCTATCAACACTTACCTTAAAGAGCTCGAGATCTCTCTAATTGATTCTGTCCAACTGGTTGATTAGAAGAATTTCTTTGGAAGGTGCCAACGGTATTGAAGGCATGAAGAAGTATATAAGAGAGATGCTCTAGTTGTTGAAGGGTGCGGATAGAAGAATTCCAAAGTCTGAATCTCCTTTTCTATTTTGCGATATCATTCTTTGAGCGTTACATGTAATCAAAAGAGAGATCATATTGTAGACCTTGAGGAAGTGTAGTAGAGTAATCTACACTGTGGACTCAAGAGCGTGAGACTGTAATCACTCTTATTGATTCTTAGTGAAATCCAGCCAGAAGGGCTGTCCGTGTGGGAGAGTGGACGTAGGCTTGATCTAAGCCGAACCACTATAAATCTGGAGTCTTGATTTTCTATCCCTAATCCTTTATATTGTTAACTGTTTTCATTTGCTGCAATCGTTGATTTTAAATTATTTATATCTCATTCGGTTTGAATTGTTAAAATCGCTTCAAACACCTATTCACCCCCCTCTAGGTGCTAATTCTATTTCTAACAATTGGTATCAGAGCTTGTGTACTTGTTTATAAGAAGTGTCTTTACTTCTAAGTAAAAGATCTATGGCTAGTATGCTGCCTACAAGGTTGGTTGAAGGTCAAAGCAATACCAGACCTCCATACTTTGATGGAAAAGATTACATCATATGGAAAAATAAGATGAAGGCATTCCTAAGATCGAAAGATCCTTTGGAATGGGAAGTGGTTGATAAAGGAATCATTCTTGCTGCTGCATCAGACTCGAGAGAGAGGAAAAGAACCTGCTTTGTTCCTACTCTTTTGACTCAAGAAGAAATCACCAAGAGACAGACTCTCGACGCCAAAGCTATTTACTCTTTATATTGTGCTTTATCCCCTACTGAATATAATAGAATATCTTCTTGTGATACAGCAAAAGAAGTATGGTATAGGCTTCACATTACCTATGAAGGAACTGATTGTGTGAAAGAAACAAGGATCAACATTCTTTTGGGACAATATGAAGTCTTTAAGATGAGATCGGGAGAATCAATTACTGACATGTTTAGTCGCTTCACTTTGAAATTGTGAATGGTCTTGAATATCAGGGACATCCAATCTCAGGCAATATGAAGGTCAACAAACTTCTTCGAGGACTCTCAAAAGACTTGAATTATATAAAAAACTCAATAAGAGAGACACAGAGGATTGCTCCACTTTCTGTAGATGAATTGGTTGGGACTCTTCAATCCTATGAAGTAGAACAGACCAATGAAGAGGAAGACTCAAAAGGTAAGAAATCTATTGCCTTAAAGTCTAATGACTATTCGATGTTACGGACTACGAAGAAGATCTAGATGATGAAGAACGGCACTTATGATAAAGAGATTCAGAAAGTTGAACAGAAAAGGAAGGAAATTCAATTGGAAGAAACAAAATTCTCAAAGGTTTCAAAACAGGTCAACGAGAGGAAGATGATACGAATAAAGAAGTGACTTGCTTTGAATGCAAGAGAAAGGGACACATCGACCTAACTGTCCTCTCGTTAAAGAAGAGAAAAGGGAAGACGAGAAAGACGGGAAGGCACTCAAAGCGAGACTTGGAGTGATACTTTTGAATGTGAAGATAGTGACAATGATTATGCCAATATTTGTTTAATGGAAAAATCAGACTCGGACTCGGACCTTGATTCGGACACGGACTCGGACAAATGAACTCGAGGTTAGTAACTTGAAAATTCCTATTAAAGTTTCTAAATACATTGATGAACTTTGTCTTAGTCTGAAAACCTCTCTTAAGAGGATCTCCGAATTGCAAAGGGAAAATTCTACATTGAAACAACAGGATAAACTTATGAAAGAAAAGTTTGAAAAACTGGAAAAAGATTTTGCTGTTGTGAAAGAAAACTCAGATAGTATTTCAAATGAAAATAATCTTTTGAAAAATGATATCACTAACATATCAAAGAGGTTTTCAAATGGTTACTCAAAAGCTGGATAAGATTCTTTCAATACAAAGACCATATTTTGACAAGTTAGGTCTTGGTATGACTTCTAAAACTATTCCACTGATTGATTTTCCGAAGGTAAAAGAAAGAATTAAACAAAGACCAGCTAGAACTGTTTACAAGAGTCATTTCCAGAAAGTCTTTATAAAACCTGTTGGTAGAAATGCTTTGAGATGTTCCAAGTGTAAAAGTTTAGAACACTTTGAGAAAGAATGTCCTTTGGTTTGGAGACCTGTTAAAAAGAGCTGGGCTAAGACTGTCTATTGTTCTAACACTTCGGACCCAAGATGGTATGGGTACCAAAAAGAGCTTGATTTACATTAATTGCGGGTTACTATCAAAAAGAAGATAAAATGGTATCTTGATAGTGGCTGCTCAAGACATATGACAGAGAGACTCAAGCTGCTTCATAAAACTTATCCAGATAGACGGAGGAAAAGTTTCCTTTGGTGGTAACAACGAGAGGAAAGATTACGGTCGAGGAACAGTGAAGATTGGAAGTTTGTCTATCAATAATGTTTCATTAGTTGAAGGATTAAATTACAACCTGCTTAGCATAAGTCAGTTGTGTGATTCTGGTTTCAAGATCAACTTTCAGGAAGAAACGTGCTCTGGAATCAGTAAAGACCTTACTCAATCTTTTACGGTCGAAGACATGGAAATATCTATCTTCTGGATGTGAATCAAGAAAGATCACAGTGCTTAATATCAGTACAAGATGAAGCAAAACTATGGCACAAAAAGCTAGGCCATATCAACATGAAGCAAATCAACAAGATCTCTACAAAGAAACTTGTTCGAGGATTGCCTATTCTGAATTATTCAAAGTCGATCTATGTACACCATGCGTCTTGGGTAAACGAGGTTAGAAACTCTTACAAATCAATAAATAGAGTTTCCACTAATCATGTATTGCAGCTTTTGCATATGGATTTGTTTGGACCTACCGAACGAAAAGCATTGGTGGTAAAAGGTTCTGTCTGTAATAGTGGATGACTATTCACGATTTACTTGGGTCTACTTTCTTACAAGTAAGTCGAGACTTTCTCTCTCTTTTCAAAATTTGCTAAAAAGGTGCAGAATGAGAAAGGTCACACTATTACAAGCATTCGTACGGACCATGGAGGTGAGTTTGAAAATCAAGACTTTGCTAATTTATGTGATGAATTTGGTTTTCAACACAAATTCTCTTCTCCATATACACCCGAACGAAATGGGGTTGTGGAAAGGAAGAATAGATCTTTACAAGAAATGGCAAGAACACTTTTAATTGGAAATCAAGTTTCTTAAAGGTTTTGGGCGGAAAGTCGTTTCAACCGCTTGTTATATTATAAACCGAGTGTTTTTAAGACCAATTCTTGAGAAAACTCCTTATGAAATTTTTAAAGGGAAGAAACCAATAGTTTCTTATTTTCAAATATTTGGTTGCAAATGTTTTATTCTAAAGAATGCAAATGATCGTGTTGGTAAGTTTGAAGAAAAATCAGATGAAGGATTCTTTCTTGGATACTCTTCGACAAGCAAAGCCTTTATAGTGTTCAACAAAAAGACTCGGGCTGTGGAAGAATCAATGAATGTCAAATTTCAAGACTCTCCACAAGTTCAGCGAGATCTGGTGAAGATTCAGAATCTGCTCCAGGACATTGCTAGATCTAACTCCACCGAAGGAGTTACTATATCAAAATCGGTACAACAAGCTACGATGAAGAACCTACTCAAGAAGAAAATCAACAATCTATCGGGCGAAAGAATCGGAAGCATAAGTCTAGTAATCTGAAGAACTCATTATTGGAAACATTAATGAGGGAATTCGAACAAGATCCAAAAGGCGAGAAGAGTCTAGTGTTGTTGCTCTTATTTCTGAAATAGAACCCAAAAATATTGAAGAAGCTTTAGCTGATGAAAGCTGGATTGAAGCAATGCAAGAAGAGCTCGAGACAATTCAAGATTAACAACGTATGGGAATTAACTCCCAAACCAAAAGGTAAATCGCTTATTGGAGCTAAATGGGTTTTCGGGAACAAAGTTGATGAAAAGGCAAAGTAACGAGAAACAAAGCAAGACTCGTAGCTAAAGGATACACGCAAGAAGAAGGGATAGACTATGATGAGACTTACGCCCCGGTAGCAAGGTTAGAGGCAATCGATTACTACTTGCTTTTGCTTGCTATAAGAATTTCAGGTTGTTTCAAATGGATGTCAAAAGTGCATTCCCGAATGGATTTATTCAAGAAGAAGTCTACGTAGAACAACCTCCTGGTTTTGAAGATTCAAAGAAACCAGACTCACGTATTCAGACGAAGAAAGCTTTATATGGACTGAAACAAGCTCCTCGAGCTTGGTATGAAAGGCTAAGTAATTTCTTAATTCATAGTGGCTTTTCTAAAGGAAAGGTAGACACTATTTTGTTCATTAAAAAGGAAGGTAAAAGCTTTCTACTTGTTCAGATTTATGTTGATGACATCATATTTGGATCATCTAATGAGACTTTGTGCAAGAAATTTTCTAAGTTTATGCAGGATGAATTCGAAATGAGCATGATGGGTGAACTATCCTTTTTCCTTGGTCTACAAGTCAAACAACTAAAGGAGGGAATATTCATTCATCAAGCGAAATATGCAAAAGAACTTGTTAAAAGGTTCGGTCTGGAAAATTACAAAAAGACTGACATACCAATGTCAAGTTCCTTGAAGATAGACAAAGATGAAGCGGGAAGAAAATTGACCAAAAGTTATACAGGAGTATCATTGGCTCACTTCTTTATCTTACTGCATCCAGACCTGACATATTATATAGTGTTTGCATAGCAATCTGACCCTAGAGAATCTCACTTAAGCGCTGTTAAACGCATTATTAAATATGTTGCTACTACTTTGCTAAGATTGGTCTTTGGTATCCCAAAGAAGGAGACTTTACACTTCTTGGCTATTCGGACGCGAGATCTTGCGGGTTGTAGAGTTGAAAGAAAAAGCACTTTAGGTACTTGTCAATTGCTTGGAAACGAGGGTAGTATCCTGGTTTTCGAGGAAACAAAGTAATCGTGGCTCTTTCAACAGCTGAAGCGAATACGTTGCTCTTGGAAGTTCTGTTCTCAAATATTGTGGATAAAACAACAACTACAAGACTTTGGCATTGAAGACTCTTGCACAGAAATTAGATGTGACAACACCAGTGCAATCAATCTTACAAAGAATCCTATCCTACATTCAAGAGCAAAACATATTGAGATTCGACATCACTTTATAAAAGATCATGTTCAGAACAAAGAAGTCTTGATACAATTCATAGACTCAAAGAATCAATCGGACATCTTCACAAAGCCACTTGAGAAAAGCTTGTTTGAGTCTATTCGCTCAAGACTCAATATATTATCTCTTGAAGAATGCTGAAGCTCGGACTCGGTAACTAAAGTCGACGAGTATCGAGACTCAAAGGTTAAAAGACTGAGAATACGAATCGACACGACTGTAAGTTCTCTTACTTAAACTGTCTTATTGATAAGGTAAGATTATCTGTCTATTTTAAGGCGGTTATTTTTAAAGAGAGTGGTTATCGTTTTATTAAGGCAGTTATTTTTTCAAAAAGGAAAATTCAAGATTTTCAAAAGATACGACGCTTGGTTTATCCCCCGTACCTGTTATCCTTATACACCTCTTCTCCTTCGTTTTCACTTTACTCAAAAACCCTAGATCAAAAGCTTTTCACTGCTCTGTATTTTTCTCTCCAAAACTTCTTCGTTTCAAAGTTCTCAACTTTCTTGCGACACAAGTGAGAAAGTCTCTCCAAAGAAAAGCACAATGTCGTATCAAAGGAAGTCATCTAGAATAGCAAACAGGGGACCACAGGGATCTGGTGAGGGGCCTACGCACTTTGATCTCACTGAGGAAAGCGACATTCCTACTGAGCAAACTCCTCAACAATCTCAACAACGGTCATCCCCAACTAGACCTCAAGAACAGGGCCCTCAAGATGCAGAAACGATTTATGAAGATATCGAACCAGTAAGAATTCTTAAGCCTGCCTTTGTTTACAAGCTTTACTCTGCGTTAAAGGAAGGTGGTTCTGCTATGTCTTTTGTGGATGAGTTTCGAAAGAGAAGGGTTATAGAAACGAGACGCACTTTCTTCTTTGTTATGGAAAGGTGCGGAGTTGTGCCTGAGGGAACGGCTGCAAGAGCATTTGCAAATTTCCCTAGTGACCCTAGGTTTAGTAGTATGAATCAGCCTGAGGGAAAGGATGATGATGAAAAGATGTTCATACACTTTAAACCATGGATGGGTGTGGCTGCAAGCCTTCGAGGGAAGAAGGATGAATTGTTCCGCTCAGACGGACACAGGAAGAGGTATGAAAAATTGCTGAAGCGTGGGGTGATGAACCCACGAACTGTGGATTTTGATTTTCTGGACTTGTTGAGCATAAATCTGCGAGAGAAATTCGAGAAACTCCAACTTTATCAGTTCTGCACAGATTGTGACACGGCACATTCTGAATTGACGGCTTATTTCCACTCCAATATCAGTTTCATTGATGCAAACAGCTTTACTTTCAGCGTGAGTGATAAAGAGTATGTCATTGATAATGACATTTTGGCTGATGTGCTTGGTGTGGAAAGAGGGGCTTTTCAACCAATCGGCGTGTCTGTAAGCCATGCTACTCTTGAACTAGCAAGGGACAGAATTGCAGAAGGAAGACTCTCTTACTCCAGAATGAATCCAACAAATACTTTGCTGCAAAAGATTGTAATCAACTGTCTAAGACCCAAATCGACATCTAAGACAGATGTATCAATTTCTGAAGCTAAGTTGATGTTTGCCATCAATATTGGTGTGAACTTCTCTTTGCCGCATACCATCATATTTCACATGTATAGATGCATGGTAAAGGACAAAGGAAAGCTTCCTTATGCTGCTCTCATTACTCGTCTCTTCAGACATCTAAACATTCAACCTCCTCATATTCTCACAAAGAAGACTATTGATAAAATGGTCATCGGGCTGAGGATGATTACCAAGATGCGTACGAAAGAGCTTAGCAAGAAGCTGGAGCAATTCAAGGAAAAGACTCCTATCAAACTCGGACCGGACTCATCAGCGCCAAAAGGAAAGGGAAAGAACCTGTGGTTAGTTCTACCAAGAAGAGGAGGGCGCAGTCATCCCGGAAGATGAAGATGATGAGGATGCTATAACCATCTCTACTCTTATTTCTCAATTTGCTGCATCTATTCCAACTGTTCCAGAACATCAAGTTGCAGAGAAAGAGAAAGAAAAAGAGGAAGAGAAAGAGAAAGAAAAAGAAAAAGAGCAAGAGAAAGAGCAAGAGAAAGAAGAAGAGAAGACAGAGGAAGAAAGAGAGGAAGAGGAAGAAAGAAAAGAAGAACCAGTAGATGAACCAGAAAGAACAGATTCTCCAGCAGAAAATGAGAATCTACAACAGCCTGTCACTGAGGAAACTCCTCAGAAAGAAGAGTTCTTTTCTCCTCCAGAAGACATGGAAACAGGGGGAGATAAAGAAAGAGTACACACACCTCTTCGGCTGACTTTCAGAGAAGAGGATGCACAAACAGGTGTTAGTCGATCACCTCCTAATGCTGAAGATATTCATGCTGCATAGATTCTTGAAGGAGAGGCATCATCTCCACACACTGAACCTCCTGCTGACATTCATACTGGCTTGACTCCACCTTCAGACCGAGCTGAAACAAGCACTCAGACTGACAACTCGGAGATTTTCAAAGGCTGCTTGAGATCATCTTGGAACTTAAAGGTCAAATTTATGCTATGGGATATGAATTTCAGACCTTGCGGAATGAAAATCATGCAATGTTCATCACTTTGCATGATCGGCTTAAAGATGTTCAGCGTCGGATTCGGGATACTTTGCAAGGGCACTACTCTCACCCAAGTACAGGAAGATTTGAGGAAGTTGGAAGACACGGTCAAGTCTATGGAAGACTTTCAACTTGTTCGCATTCCTCGAGCTCCTTGATTTTTTATGCTGACAAAAAGGGGGAGAAGACTTTGCAGATTTTTCTGTTCTCTCAAAACCAATCCAAAACCAAATCCCAAAACCAAATCCTATCTTTTTATCTTTTTATTGCTTGACTTTGACTTGAGTTTTATTAAACGTGTGCAACTTTTGAATGTGTGCTCACTATGGCAATACTTTAAGCTTTGTAAATTAGATAGTACTGTCTGTTTATGACTAATGAGGTTTCGGTGAATGCAGATCTGTGTACAGGGAAAGTCTATGTACAGGATAACTTCTACTATCTTATTTAATCTTTTATGATGCTTGCTTAAAAGTTGTATTGCAGGGCGATAATATTCAAATCTGCAGGAAAGTTTTGTCACCATCAAAAAAGGGAAGATTGTTGGATGAAATCCCTTAAAGTATTTTGAAGTTGACAAAACAGTTTTATCAGTCTAGTCTGAAGATTTATAGACTCTTTTGACAAAGTATGAAGATCAAAGTCTGAAGCTAGCAAGACTCAAGACTTATATTTCAAAGTCTACTCACATTGACAGTTTCCAGGACGACGTTTATTCTGATCTTATATGATCTTTATTCTAACGACTAGTGGGTATCTTTCTCTTGGATTCAGCACTAAACGATCTTAGTTTTATATGGAATATGTTTAGATTCTTTGACGACTTCGCAACTTATATTTGGAAGGATCTACTTATGGAAACCGAGATCCGATTGTATGGGCGAGCAGGATTGATGGGCTATCAACACTTACCTTAAAGAGCTCGAGATCTCTCTAATTGATTCTGTCCAACGGGTTGATTAGAAGAATTTCTTTGGAAGGTGCCAACGGTATTGAAGGCATGAAGAAGTATATAAGAGAGATGCTCTAGTTGTTGAAGGGTGCGGATAGAAGAATTCCAAAGTCTGAATCTCCTTTTCTATTTTGCGATATCATTCTTTGAGCGTTACATGTAATCAAAGAGAGATCATATTGTAGACCTTGAGGAAGTGTAGTAGAGTAATCTACTGCTTTGTGGACTCAAGAGCGTGAGACTGTAATCACTCTTATTGATTCTTAGTGAAATCCAGCCAGAAGGGCTGTCCGTGCGGGAGAGTGGACGTAGGCTTGATCTAAGCCGAACCACTATAAATCTGGAGTCTTGATTTTCTATCCCTAATCCTTTATATTATTAACTGTTTTCATTTGCTGCAATCATTGATTTTAAATTATTTATATCTCATTCGGTTTGAATTGTTAAAATCGCTTCAAACACCTATTCACCCCCCTCTAGGTGCTAATTCTAGTTCTAACATGTGTTAACCCCCACAATCGAAGCAAGTGAGATCCTCATCATCATCTGACTAGTCGTTGAGAAGAAGCGAGGAGGCCGCCCAAGACGAAGCGGCGTAGGCCTCTCTCTAGCCGCTGATCTACACAAGGGCTTCACCAAGATACAAGGCGAACTTCATGTTGATGTTCCACTAAATTATAGTTCTCAGTGTCATGCTTTCTTTTCAGAAACTTAACTTTGGTGGTTCTTATTGACCCTCCAAATTATCAAAGGCAGTTTTCTTGCAAAAATGTCTAGGCCTATATTGTCATTGGAGAGTAACTATACCCAAGTAACTGTTGGGAGTGCATAATAAAAATCTAATACTTTCACTTGGGGGAGATTGCCAAGAGAGAGGCTAAATTCATGCACATCGTCTTATCTAGATTGACCCATAATTACTTAAAAACTTAAGTCAATAAGTTTTGAATCAAGTATGATATATTAATTATTCCATACTGTATCAATTCTTCGATGTAGAACTTTTAACACAATTCATATATACATCACAATAGTAAGTCTCAGCACTAAAAATAACTTGGGTGCATATGAACTCAACTCACATACATGGTTTGATCATGTGGATTTGATCTCATCCAACAATGTACATTAATTGGGTTCACTTTCTTAGAGGCCACTCTCCACTTGCTTTCTTTGCCAAATTTTTGCGATAATTTTCCATTTTCAATTTGATTAAACATAGGGAACCCACCTTCATATAGACTAGTGACAAGATAGTGAGAATTCACACGTTAGGTGCGCATAAAAAATAAGTCTCATATGAACTAATCAAAATAAAAATGAGCAAATACCATGCTTACTTGGTCCATGACTCATTTATTTTAAGTGTTGAGTGAAATTGTGGGGAGATAAGTTATGAGATTAAAATCATTTTCTAATAAGGTCCAAATATCAGAAATATCAGAAAATGTTTTCGATCATATAACAACAAATAAAGGAAAATCAACCGTATTTTATGAAGCAATTTTTCGTGAACAAATGCACCCTTAAACTTTAACTCCTTTTTTAGTCCTCCCATTACGAGGCAGCATACTACGTCGAATCCCACTAGGTAATTTTCTGCATTTTTTTTTTTTTTTGGCTTCATTCAACTTGTAGAAGAAGTACACAGCGTAATGGGTGAATGCGATGAACTACGGTTTGCAGATTTTAACGAAATAGGAATAACCACCTGTGCTGGTCCGTAATCTATCAAGCAAAGCACATTACAGGATGATATTTCTGGTGTTGGGCCCAATTCAGTACTTAAAAATTAAAATCACGTTGATGAAAGTATTCCATTCATTCACGGGACTAAGTTCTTTATCCTGTCCCACACAATTATTCAAACTCTTGAAACCGAGCTTAGTTGGCAGGCCCCTAATTTTGCTAAGAACATGCAGTTTCCGTTGGAGGATACACCACCCCTAGTGACGTATTGTCACTTACACTCGCTTCTTTTACAGAGACATTAGACAATATTTCATACATATAGAGAGCCTAAGAACCAGTATCACATATATAAGCTCATAATATATTTTTTCATCTTCTTCTTTCTTCATGCGGTTGGATAAGAAGCTTCCATGGCAAGGCCACAGAGACCAGCCTTAGAACGCACGTCCCTCTGGATCCTCATGTACCCTCTCTCACCCCATCCAGTGCTCCATGAATTCTTCAGCAGCCAATACTTGGTTCCCCTGGAAGTCTTCCCATACCCAACCGCCGTGACAGCGTGGTCGATACTGGTTCCACACGAGCCAGAGAACACACCGCTTGAGTAGAATTGGAAATTGGACCCGCTCCCCTCAATTGCCACCGAGACTGGCTGGTTTGCTACGGCCTGCAAGAGGGCCTTTTCGTTATTGGCTGGCACATCCTGGTATCCGGTTATTGAGGCTGCGGGGTTTGCCATCTTGGCTGTATTGCAGGTTCCGTCATTTGCCTGGTAGGGGTAGTTCGCCTCAGTCGAGAGTCCGCCCTTGCTCTTGATAAACTTGAAGGCCCTGTCCATGAGCCCGCCCTTGCAGCCATTATCGTCAACGTCACAATCCACGAGTTCTTGCACTGAGAGTGGCACCAACTTCCCCTTCTTGATCATGGTAATCCCTTCCATAGCTGCCACTGCCGAGAATGCCCAACAACATCCTGTACAGGGATATAGTAGAATGAATTACAAATTAAAAGACATACGCATACGTGTAGTATGATAGGTGTAAAATGAATGTAACAGTAAATTACAGGTAATATTGTTATCTGCTATATGTGCAATTGTTGCCTGTTTTTAACAGCTTGTGTGCGACATGAGAATTTTGTCATTTTCGCAAGACAAATTTTGATTTTCCACTCACCACAGTCGCCTTGATCCTTGACAGGTGTCACAGCCTTCTTGGTTCGCCAGTCTAAGGCAGCTGGAATGGCGGTGAAGTTGGCATACTTGAACGGTTTTTCATCCCCAGAGGACAGGACCCTTGTAGGCCTCTTGTAGCCGGTGGAGGAAGCGCGGAACTCCTCGTTGGTTAGGTCTGCGAACTTGTTCACAGCTAGTTTATATCCCACATCCTTACCATTATTAAAGGCGTTGATGTGCTTAACGTTCTCTTTAAATATCTCAAGCCGTTTGGCCTTTTCGACCACATCCTTGTAGACGCGCCCATGGATTGCCATCCACTCCTCATGTTGCTTTAACAATTGTTCCTCTTCAAGAGGGCTACAAAGCATTTCCGAAAGAGAAACTATAATGACCAAAAGAGTGGTTGATGTGAGGACTGAGAACTTGTTTTGTTTGGCCATAGTAATGCTTTGGGTACTGTCTAGGACACAAATGGAGTGACTTGTTGAGTCGTGTCTTTCAATTTGAGCACGAGGAAATCCAAATGGGTCTGATGAGTTTTTATAGACAAAATTTTGCCCGATCGTTGTCACTCTCATTCTCTCTCGATAATGCTTCAGTGGAATTTTGCTCCTTTGTGCCTTCATAGCTATTGCACACTCATCATGAATAGCACGGATGCAATTGAAGTGGATCTGGTTCTCATTGACTCATGGCTAATTAATCAAAATGCTACCGTTAAACATTGCAATGTAGTGCAAAAATTTATGTTTCTAAGAGGCTTGTTGGTTTTGTGGTTGTCTCAACTCCCAGTCAAAGCAAATCGACGGTTGATTTCCTTTCGTCAATGGTTAGGTATTTGGGCCCATACGTATATTTTTGCCTCCATACATATATATATATATATATATATATATAGGTGTATGTATGTATGTATGTATGTATGTATGTATGTATCGACGTTTTCAACCTTTCATAAACTCTATGTATCTGCATCTATGTTTGCCTTCCAATTATGTGTAATTTTTTGTGATTCGTGTTCCTTTTGGAAAGAACTGGTTTTCTTCAGTGAAACAACTAGCTTAGGTCAGCATCTGCTAATAAAATAATATTGATGTTGAGGGTGTGACTCTTTGTCAATAAATAGGTGCCAGGTAAATAGTCATAAATAAATGAGATTGGCTGGTGGTGCGCAACAAGAAAACTATACTTCAACACTGAAATCATAGTATGACCAATATCAACTTTAGACGATCGTTGGCTGAGTTCCCATTTTGCTTGACTTAACCATATCAACGTGTTTTCTAACCTTGGGCAGAACTTCTAAATTCCTATGTTTGGCAATAAGCATGTAACTCAGTCAAACTCATGAGCTACTCAAATTTGATTTGCAGATTAGTCAAGTTTGGATTGATTCTTTTTGAGTTCATGTAGCTCAAATACTAATTAATTGGGTCTAGCTCGAGCTCAAAGATAATTGATCTTAACAGCTCACGAGCCTAGTCGAGTGATTCAATCTTTATGTATTTTAAGTATATATAAACATTAATAAATATGAACTGAATAGTTGTATTACTAGTTTTCAATTATAATGTATTTTGATGGTTCAAGCTCTAGTTAGAGTTTTATTCGAGTTTTGAAAGACAACTATTATCTAGTTGAGTAAAGCTCAAGCTTATTGAAAACTTACGTAAATTGAGTATCTAGTCTCTTAACTATTTGACTTGTCAAACTCAAGCATCGAACCGGTTGTCGACTCAACCCGATTACGCATGTACTCCCCTACGGTGGAAATTTAGTTAGAAACTTAAAGTTTCCAAATTCTGTTTGTGCATTAAAACGAGGAATAAAGATACTGAACTTTTTATCAATTTTAAATGTGGTCTATGAACTTTTTTCCGTTTAATCTAGTAGTTGAACTTATAAAATTCCAATCAATTTAATTCTTCCATTGAAAATCCTAACAGTTAGATGACATGGACATAGTTTTGTTAACTTAATGTTAGATTTGCCAGGCTAGTACGTACATGGCTTACATGTGGCTTCCATGTCTTTTTGGCCAAAAAGAAAGGAACAATAAAATTTGCTCGCTAGGAAAACAAAGTGGTAGTCTAAATCTTAATTCTAGGTCAATAAATGTTAACGGTGCATTCCATATCAATAGGGCACATGTGACATGTCGATATATTTTACAGAACTAAATGGAGTGGATTTTTAAAAGGTTATGGGCAAAATTGAAAAAACAGAAGTATAGCAACGCCATTAAATATTGAAAAATGTTCAGTTATAACCCATGTCGTTACTCCTTTCTATCCTCATGGCATTTGTTTTTGATGATGAGGAAAGTCTCGTTAAAGTACCTCGATAAATTACATTAGGATCGAAGGTCGGAGATGTAATGTAGAGTACAAAGGAGGAGTTTGGTGTGGCGTCCGAAGAGAAATGCCCAAAAGCCATCCAGCTTAGAATTTGGGAGCCCCAGGCCACTTGAGCAAGGCCCTATACGGCGACGTATTTTCAATCCAGAACGTTTTCTAAAGTCTGATTTCAATCAATTTTTATATGATTACACATTAGAACCTCTTAAGAGTGTTCCTTCGGTTCTGTTTGTGAGTTTACATGAAAACACCGTAAAAGATTGTGTCAAACATGAGCAGATCATTCTTCCGCTTATCACAGGAAGTCACGAATATAAGGAGGGTACCATACTTCCAAATTAAGAAATCAAAGTCATGGGGACCAACAACATCAGCGCCTCTTGTAATGGATGAGACGTCAGTGCTTGGCATCGAGCGAGGCCTTATTTCAAGCTTGTAATTACCTTATTCAAAGTGGATCTCCCACTCTCGCTCTTTCCATGATGTGGGTGAGAGTAATTTAGATCGAATCACCTTATCCTGCTATTTCATTTCTCTATTTGTCATCCATTTCTTTGTTAATCTCGCTATTATGGTGGATTGCATATCTAATTGTGCAACAACACCGATGTATGCTCTACTTTTTCTTAAGGTTATGTGATCATGAATGACTGAGAATTACCTTTCTGCAGGTGCGCAGGTCTTTGGCCAAAAAATACTGATATGGTGTAAGATGGAGCAATTAACATATTTAGTTGGCCACTTGGCTTAACTCTTAAATGTCGGTACATGGCTAGTGTTGACGAATTCAAAGTTGAGCTCTCCTTGGAATATCTCTCTGAATGAGGCGCATGGCTCCCTCATGCGTCTAGCCAACACTCCAATGTCAAAACGTTTGATTGCCTATAGAAATTCATGTTTTTCCCCTTCTAGATATTACCTTTTTGGCTCCATATATTTACTTCTTTGTGGAAGAAGGTAGTGGGTGGGGCTGATTAATTCCCACTATTAGAGTAAAATTTATTAAATATTATATTTATTGAAGGCTCATTGGATAAAGTTGAATATTAAATATTGAGAATTTAAACACTGAGTTCTAACTGCCGATAACTTTAAGTGTTGAAAGCAAAAATAAAAAGACGGAAAAATTGATCACTGAACATTATTGATTTTCTTACCATACATGAATTGTGATTATTATACGTTGACTTTAGTTATATATAACTAGCAATGTTCTAATTGCCATAAATTACCTATTTCTACTTGATAAATTATGTAACTTAACTTACCACGTTAAGTATAAGTTTTCTGAGTTAATGGAATTTCTATGTTGATATTAGTTCTAATCATCAAATAAACATTCAATTTAATCAAGTGCTGAACTTTTTAATTTTCAATACTTAATCATGTTATCGATAGGCCATTAGTGATTATAAAGCTTGATGGGCTTCAACTGCAACTGTACTTGGTCAACGACATTAGCTCATATGAGAATAGATAAGATTCCGAGCCCGTTGAATACTCCACTTTCGTTGAATTTAAAAAAAGGTGGATAAGTGTTCTCTCCACTTTACAGCATTATCATAGCCTAGACACATCTGTTATAAATATTAATTCATTTTACTAAAGTTATTGTTTGACACGACTTATGAAAATCTGTTTAAAGAGAATTTTAATTATTATTTCAATAATTAGAGAATTTACTATTACTTCGTAGATTTGATTAATGTGTCTTGTGAGCCATATGTTATGCAGCAACTAAAGAAAATTTACGGTGCTTTTTTGTTTTTGTTTTTGTTAGAAAGGATATATTACGGCGTTCAATGTGTTGTTTTTCACACATTGTACAGAATCATTTTTTGAAAACCGAAATATTTTGAGTTAGCATGTTTAGTGCGCTAAAGACACTCAACAATAATCCTTGTTTAATGAGGATTACTTAAACTAAGGACAGCTTCGTTTCACATCAAAGATTCTTCAAAATTATCTGAAGTTTTTCATCGTCACTATAAGTTAAAATACTGTTTTTCGTCTTCACTAGAAAGGTGCAAGATTTTTAAAGAATTTAACTTAGTAAGTACTTTTAGAATTGTCCCACTCTGCTAGCAAATGACGTGATCTTCCTTATTCAGAAATTAGGAACATAGACATGAAAGATTATGAATTTTTCTTATGCAATCCGACCTGAAAATTAGAAAAGGTCCTAAGCTTATTTTGACTCTCAAGATATAGCCCAAGCTCTCTCTCTCTCTCTCGTCAATTGTTATTGACAAAGCAAATTCAAGGACTTTGTTAGCATACAAGTTTTAGGGCTACTATGAGACTAACAGTATCTTGTGAGCCACAAATTCTTAAATAAGTGAACCCCACAACAATTTCTAATTATTTATTATTTACTTTTTTTGGCACAAAATAAGTTATTATTCTCATAATGGATTAAGGATAGTCATATAAGTATTTCTCTAAATTAAAACAAGCCTTAATTCCAAGTCGGATAACCCAATTCCTCTTATGGAACTCACTTCATATACATCTTATTGAAACCTTAGGATTACTCGATCGACAATTTGGTCCCCTTTAGGAATTTCCATCACCTTTAAGATCAGGCTTATTTCAACTAGATTCCTCCCATATGAACCTTGATATGTCTCAATACAAAGTGGATGTTTACCGAAAAGACAGTGGATGATGTTGACAGTGCCTATACGATTGTCACCCGTAGAGATTTCATGGGCTAAGAGATTTGGAAGGAGAGACGAAGGAACGACACACCTTGCTGGAATACTTTAGCCGAAGAGGTAAAGCCATTGCAGCCTTAGACCCCTTTAGTTCTCCTGCCACAGTGAAATTAGATTCCACACTGACGGAGGTGGCTACTCATATTAGACAAGAGGAAGCAATGGCATCGCTCAAGCTGGAGGAACAGTTAAGCACATTACAAGGTTTGGAGACACCACAAACAGATAGCATCTCTCACGCCATGCTAAATTCAAAGTACTTGAAAGCTTCGAGGTGAGAAACTTTACGAATAATGATGATGTTATATGCCCAAAGGTCTACCTCAATTACTACATGCTAAATATGGCAAGTTACAATAACTACATGTTGTTAAAATATATAAATATTAAAACACGTCTTCATCTACCAACTTAAACTTTTAAAACAGTTGACAATGGTCTTACAAAATCTCATAAGATATCATAGCAAAAATTTCTGAGTTCAAATCTTTCTAGCCCCTAAATACCTCCCCATAATATATTTCTACGCTTTAAGCTTAGGCCAAAGACCAGCTTATGCGTGAGGAGGAGGAGTATTGGAACATTTAAATATTAAATCTCATTTTTATCTAACAGCTTAACCATTTAAAACAATCAAGAGTGATTTCGCAAACAACTCACATGTCTTAGATTAGGAGTGGCGATGTCATGGAAGCCTTAGGCTAAGTAGTTTCTGCCAGCCAAGTCTAGCCAAGCCAAATCTTGGCCAATTTTTGGGAGGTCAAGCTAAGTCCCATTTGGCGGCAATGGCTAGCTAGGTGGAGGTTGAGCCCTCAACCTAGGTTGACCAAGGCAATGCTGGAGAGGAGCTAGGTCGGACCAATTAGAGTTTGGTTCTCGGGCTAGGTAGAATTAGGCATATTGGGCTGATTTTGCTTTATCGGGCCGATTTTGATCTATTAGGGTTGGGCTTAGATAAGTGCCAGAAGAATTGGGAGTTGAGCCCAATTCTTTTTTTTATTGATTAAAGCCTCCTAATATGTAAAGCCCATTCATGTCCTTTAGCCCAAATTTGTGTGACCTGCATCAGCTCATACTAGGCCCTAGGGCCTGGCCCCGTACCTATTTTTGAATTAAAAATATTTTATACAAAAAATTTTAAAAATATATTTCTTTAAAAAAAATTAAATTCAAAATTCAAAAAAATTCATGAATTCTGAAATTTTTTTCTTATAAATTATGAAAATGCTTAAAAATTAGTTTTTCATTTCTTAGCATAGTTAGGAATATCATTTTTTTTTTAATTTCTTAGCGTTAGATTCTTATTTTTCCTTGCAATTTATTTAATCTTCATTGGTCACTGATTATTACTTTAATAATTGTGCACCCGCATGATTATCTAGTATATTAGTGAATAAGCTTAAAATCAATTCAAATTGTTGGACAAACATTTTTTTTTGAAATGAACCATATCATATACCAAAAATGCACTAGTTGATTAATTAGTAAATCTAGATTCTTTAGTTGCGTAGGAAGTGAGGTACGCTTAGAGTATCAATTTGAAGCTAAAATTAAATATTCCTATGTTTTGTGAGGTATGGCCTTCGGGATGATAAGTCCATTGAAATCAGTAATCAACCTTGGATTCCGCATGTCCCAAATCATTCATATGGGAATTCAATAGAATCTTCAATCCATTTGGTCATAAGATATGCCCCTTGACCCTGATTTTATGGAAACAAAATTCATGGGGTATCATCCCATCTACTTAGAACTTCACACTGCAAGAGTAGATGATAAACCACTTCGTTTAACAAGGGTGGATTGCACAAAGAATGGGCTTTTATTGCAAGCTTTTCACCTTATATGCACTGGAATGTAGTCTTATAGGAATATCATATTACATGATCAAGTTTTTCCAAATTCTTCACAAGCAATTAAGTTGATTTTACAGGAGTTTATGGAATTTTCGGACAAGTTTAGAGAGGAGAATAAAGTCAAGATTAGTTCAGTAGCTGATTCTCTTGGGGAAAGGACATCGAGGGTTGAAACTCAATGTGGATGATGCGTAAAAAGATAACAAAGGAGCCATAAGTACTATTGCATGACTATGAGAGTAGATATCTAGTAAGGAGGATGATAGGTGGATGTTGTTCATGATAGGATAAAAAACAAAGAGGCAGTGGTGATGAATCTCAAGGGTGCACACATCTGGTCCCAAGAAAGAAGACCACCATGCTTCGAGATGAAAATTGACCATGGATAAGAGCTAGCTGTAATTCAATCCCCATCCAGGTTAAGCGGTTTTTAAGCTTCAGGCAATAAGTATGCAAATCAATTTGGATCAGACTTTCAATTAATTGGAAAACCTTAAAAAATTGATCATCCATGAGGATAATTGTAATTCGAGTTCAATCAAATTGGCCCTCGCATGTGGCTGGTCTCGATGATAAAAAAAGATAGAAAAGTAAAAAAATAAAAGTAAAATTACAAACAATTGTCTTCATTAGTGCCAACCACACCTATCGTGGGATGGAATGGCTAATGATAACTAGATCCACCATACCAGCAATTTTCAATCAAAATTATCCGAAATAACTAAATTTTTAGGGTTGGACACAATTCAGTAATATAAAATCACATTAACGAAATTGTTCCTCGAATGAGGGACTATGTTCTTTATCTTGTCCCGCACATTTATTCGTACACTTAGAAGCAAGTTTAGTTGGCAGGCCCCTAATTTTGCTAACAACATTCAGTTTATGTTGTAGGACACACCAACCCTAGTGACGTACTGTCACTTAACACTTGCTTTTTTTACAGAGACGCTAGACTACACTTCATACATATAGAGAGCCCAAAAACCACTATCACATATACAGACTCATAATTTATTTTTTCATCTTCTTCTTTCTTCATGCAGTTGGATAAGAAGCATTCGTGGCAAGACCACAGAGACCAGCCTTAGAGCTCACATCCTTCTGGATCCTCATGTACCCGCTCTCTCCCCACCGGGTGCCCCATGAATTCTTCATCAGCCAATACTTGGTCCCGCCAGAGCCAGAGGTCTTCCCATACCCGACCGCCGTGACCGCGTGGTCGATGTCGGTCCCACATGAGCCTGTGAACACGCCGCTTGAGTAGAATTGGAAATCAAACCCGCCCCCCTCAATTGCCACCGAGACTGGCTGGTTGGCCACGGCCTGCAAGAGGGCCTTCTCGTTGTTGGCCGGCACATCCTGATACCCAGTTATTGAGGCTGCGGGGTTTGCTTTCTTGGCCGTATTGCAGGTCCCGTCACTTCCCTGGTAAGGATAGTCCGCCTCAGTCGTGAGGCCACCATTGCTTAAAATGAACTTGAAGGCTTTGTCCATGAACCCGCCCCCGCAGCCTCCATCGTTATCATCACAATCCACGAGTTCTTGCACTGAGAGTGGCACCAACTTCCCCTTCTTGATCATGGTAATCCCTTCCATAGCTGCCACAGCCGAGAATGCCCAACAACTTCCTGCAAAAGGAGATAGTAAAATGAATTACAAAGAGACATACGCACACATGTAGTATGATGAGCATAAAACGAATGTAACAGTGAATTACAGATAATATCGTTAGCTGCTATATGTGCAATTGTTGCCTCTTTTCAACAGCTTGAGTACGACATGAGAATTGTGACATTTTCGCAGAACAAGTTTTGATTCTCCACTCACCACAGCCGCCTTGATCCTTAACAGGTGTCACAGCCTTCTTGGTTCGCCAGTCTAAGGCAGCTGGAATGGCGGTGAAGTTCGCATACTTGAACTGTTTTTTTTCGCCAGAGGACAGGACCCTTGTGGGCCTCCTCTTGTAGCCGGTGTAGGAAGCGCGGAACTCCTCATTGGTTAGGTCTGCGAACTTATTCACAGCCATTTTATACCCCACGTCCTTACCATTATTAAAGGCGTTGATGCGCTTAACGTTCTCTTTAAATATCTCATACCGTTTTGCCTTTTCGACCGCGTCCTTGTAGACACGCCCGTGGATTGCCATCCACTCCTCATGTTGCTTTAACAAGTGTTCCTCTTCAAGAGGGCGACAAAGCGTTTCCGAAACCGAAACTATAATGACCAAAAGAGCAGCTGATGTGAGGAATGAGAATTGGTTTTGTTTGGCCATAGTCGTGCTCTGGGTACTGTCTAGGACACAATTGGAGTGACTTGGTGAGTCGTAACTTTCAGTTTGTGCGCGAGGAATTCCGAATGGGTGTGTTGGGTTTTTATAGACAAAATGCTGCTCGACTGTCGTCACTCTCACTCAGTCTCGATAATGATTCAGTGGACCCTCTCCTCCTCCTTTGTGCCTGGATAGCTGTTGCGACTTAGACCCCCAAAAATTAAGCGTGTTATTGCACCCTCATCATGAATTGCACGGCTGCAATTGAAGTGACTCTGGTTGTCATTGACTGATGGGTGATTAACCAAAGTGCTACCATTCAACATTGTCATGTAGTGCAAAAATTTTTGGTTCTAAGAGGCTTGCTGGTTTCGTGTCTGTCTCAACCCCTAGCTAGAAGCAAATCGACAGTTGATTTCATTTCGTCAATGTTTACGTACTTGGGCTTATCTATATGTTTTTCCTTATGTGTGTCTATATATATATATATGTGTGTGTGTGTGTGTATGTATATGTTTATGTATATGTACATGTATGTATGTATTGACATTTTCGACCTTTCATAAACTATATTAATGCTTTTATTATACATGGATATGTATTCGCATATTTGTTTGCTTTCCAATCATGGATAAGTTACTACTGGTTTTCTTCAGTGAAACAACTAGCTTAGGTTAGCATCTGCTAATAAAATATTATTGATCTTGGAGATGTGATTCTTTGCCAATGAATTCGTGCCACGTAATAGTAATAAATAACTGAGATTGGCTGGTGGTGCGCTTCAAGAAAACTGAACTTCTGCACTGAAATCGTACTCTATGACCAATGTCAACTTTGGACGACCATTGGCTGAGTTACCATTTTGCTTCACTCAACTATATCAACCTGTTTTCTAAGTTTGGGAAGTACTTCTAGATTCCTATGTTTGGAGATAAGAATGTAACTCAGTCAAGCTCTTGAGCTACTCCAGTTTGATTTAAATTACTCAAGCTCAGCTTGATTCTTTTTGCTCAGAAACTCATCTGGGACATATAAATAAAATAAACTATTTTTAGAATATAAATTGATTTTTAAAACAGAATAATTATCATTCACCCTCATAGCATTTGTTTTTATGACGAGAAAACCAAACTTAAATGGGTAAACTTTGGTCTCATCGAAGTACCTCAATAAATTACACGAGGATCGAAGGTTGGAGAAGTAATGTAGAGTACATAGAAGGAGTTTGGTGTAGTGTCCGAGGGGAAATGCCCAGAAGCCATCCAATGTAGTAATTCGGAGCCCAGGCCTCCCGAGCAAGTGCCTGGATCGCAGCGCATTTTCAATCGGAATGTTTCCTAAAGTCTGGCTTCAGCCAATTTTTATATGATTACACATTAGAACCTCTTAAGAGATTGTGTCAAACATAAGCAAATCACTCTTTTGCTTACCACCGGAAGTCTAAAATACAAGGAAGTACCATACTTCCAGCTAAAACATAAAAGTCATGGGGACCTAATGACATGGGCAACTCTTGTAATGGATGAAAGGTCAGCGCCTGACATTAAGCGAGGCATTGTTTCAAACTTGTAATCTCCTTATTTAAGGTAGATTTACCACTCTCGCTCTCTCCATGAACATAGGTCTCAGTAATTCAAATCGAACCATCTTAATCTTGCTATTTCATATCTCTATTAATGTTGCTATTATGGTGAATTGCACGATCTAATTGTGTCTTAATGTTATGCGATCTTGAATGACTGAGAATTACTTATGTTGCTAGTCAGAACAACATAATCATCCTTGATATCTTTTGGGGGGCAAGATCATTTATTAACATTATTTTACTATGATTTTCAGGAAAAAGAAAAAGCAAGTTGAATTTCTTATAATACATAATTAATATCACCAAAAAAAAAACCCTCAAATTATGGCCACTGTAGCATAAGTATCCCACACATTTTTTTTTTTGTCATAAAAAACTATAAACTTTTTTCTTGTGTCATAAAAAATTCCAACTTTATATTAGTATAACGGCAAAAGGATAGTACAAGTGCCAAAACTTCGCTTGGGAAGATATTTAAGTGCCAAAAGTTACAAAAAATAAACATAAGTGCCAATTTCTTTGAAAAATTGGACATTTAAGTGCCAACTCTAGCTAAGGATACTGGTAATCCTACGTGACACTTTTTTAATAATACAACTCGCCTACAAGGCTTGCCGGAGAGTAGAGTCAGTAAAGAAGAGCCAAAACGACGTCGTTTTGTTTCTTATTTAAATTTAACATAAATATTAATTAAATTAAATTTGAAACTTAAAAAAAAAAAAATAGAGTTGTAGAAGGCATTAGTTGAGGGTTGTGCAAGCCCTTGCCGCTACCCACCATTTTGCAACTTCTTTTTCCCTATATTTAATAGTTTAGTTTTCAATTTTTAATTAATAATTATATTAAAATTCAAATTTGAGACAAAACGACATCGTTTTTGGCTTATCTAGCCATGTTAGCATGCGAAACGACATTGTTCTTAGTTTATCTAGCCACGTCAGTATGCAAAACGATGTTGTTTTCAACTTATCTAGCCACATCAGTATTTTGCACTTGTCTCGTCGAAAAAACGCCACATCAATATTTTGCACTTGTCTCGTCGGAAAAACGCCACATTAGTATTTTGGTCGGATTTTCTCACCATTGTTATTTAATTGATCTATTTTGCTCCGATTTGGTGCTTAAGCATACCTTTATAACTTTTAACATTTAAGTATCCCCTGTACCAAATTTTGGCACACTAGATGTCTGCGCCACCACTATAACAAATATAATTGGATGGAATTGAAATAGAGGATATATATGATATAAGTTTGGTTTTCTTCCTGGCACAAAAAAAGCTGGCGATATTTGCATCTCGTGAACAAGTTTATGGTTTTAGGCAACACAAAAATAGAAAATTGGGGTATTTGTGTCACAATGGGTCTAGTTTGAGTTTTTTTTTTTTTTTTTTTGGGTATTTGGCCTCTAATCTAACCGCATCATAAAACTCCTTAATATTGAAATAAAGTTCTGGAACTACACATATCGTTAGTCCTTTTTATCCTCATAGCATTTGTTTTTGATAACAAGGGAACCCAACTTAAATGGGTAAACTTTGGTCGATAAATCAAATGAGGATCAAAGGTTGGAGATGTGACTAGATCAGAAGAGCTTGGTGTAGCGTCCGAGAGGAGTGGAAAACGTTAGAACCTCTTAAGAGTGGTCCTTCGGTTCTCTTTTCAGGTGTGAGGCGAAAAATTTTCTACATTGCTAATAATGTCGACGAATTCAAACTTAAGTTCTCCTTCAAATAAAGTACACGGCTCCTTGGTGCGCCTAGCCAACACTCCCATTGTCAAAACTCTCATTGCTTCTAGATATTCATGTTTCCCCCCTTCTAGATATTGCTTTTTAGGCTCCATATTCTTCTTTGTGGAAGAAGGTGGTGGGTGGGGTTGATTATACCCACTATTAGAGTAAACTTCCTTATATAATCTATTTATTAAAGGCTCACTGGATAAAGTTGAAATTAGGTATTAAGAATTTAAGCAATGAATTTTAGGTGCCGACAAATTTAAGTTTCGAAAGTAGAAATAAAATTGTGATTATTATAGGTTGATTTGTAATTGACAATATTCTTGTTGCCATAAATTACTTCTTTCTACTTAAAAAGTTAAGGTAACCCCTACCTACTTACCACGCTAAGTAAGTTTCCTGATTTAGTGGAATTTTTAAGTTGATATTAGTTTTAATCATCAGATAACGTTTAGACTCATTGAGTGCTGAGCTTTTTAATTTTCAGTACTTAATTATATTCTCGATGGGCCATTAGTAATTATAAAGCTTGATTGGCTGCAATTGCAACTGTACTTGGTAAAATACATTAGTTAGTACGAGAACAGACAAAATTCTAAACCTAATGAGTATTCCACTTTCGTTGAGATTAAAAGGAGAAAGTGAATGAGTGTTGTCTCCACTTTGTAGCATTATCATATTCAAGTCACATCCGTTATAAATATTAATTTATTTTACCGAAATTAGTGCTGGACGCGGCTCATGAAAATCTATTTGAAATGAATTTTCTTTATTTTTTCTATAATTTGAGAATTCACTATTACTTAATAGATTTACTTAAAGTGTCTCGTGAGCCATATATTATGCATTGCAACTATAGAAAATTTACAGTGCTCTTTTTCTTGTCAAAAAGGAAAAATTACGGTATTCAATGTAATGTTTTTCTCATAACGAAAATTCAAAATAAGGGCCTAAAGTATTCTCAATTTATCAAAAAAAAAAAAAGAAAAAAGAACCAAAGTCCCATCATTTTCTTTAAAAAAAGCATGAAGTGGACTTTTTGTTTTAATAAAGGCTTAAAGTAGCTATGTCAGTCTTAAAAAAATGACATAAATTTACTAGCTAGTTAAGGGCATCTCCATCCTTCATACTTTTCTCATTTTCTTTCCTTATTTTCTTTATTTTTTCCTTCTTTTGTTTTTTCTCTAAAAAAAAAGTATAAAACAAAAAGAAAAAAGAGAAAAACTCATAATAAAGGAAAAAACTAGGCGGGAAGGCTAGTCTTACCACTTGCGGCCGATGCCCCACCGATGATGGGTTGGCCACCATAGGCAGGGAAGAGTTGCCAACCCTCTCACTTGTGTGTGTGTATATTAGCCTTCTTTTCTTTTCTTTTTTTATTTTAAGGTTTTTTTTTTTTTGTGGAGAAAAAACAGAAAAAAAGGGAAGAAAATTAGAAAAAAAATAAAATGTAAAGGATGGAAATGCCCTTGACCAACTAGTGAGGTCAAGTCATTTTTTGAGTTTGACATGGTCACTTCAATCCTTAATTTGAAATAAAGTCTACTTCAGGCTCTTATTTGAGAAATTAAGAATACTTCAAGCCCCTATTAAAGACAAGGTTTACTTCAAGCCTTTATTTGAGAAATTGAGAGCACTTTGAATTCTTATTTGGAATTTTCCATTTTCTCATAATATATAGAATCATTTTTTGAAAACAGAAATATATTTAGTCAGCATATTTAGAATTAATGACACTCCATGACAAACTTTGTTTAATAAGGTATAGTAAGAGTAACTATAACTTTGCTGGACATTAAAGATCGTTCAAAGTTTTCTGAAGTTTTCAACATTTCTCTAAGTTAAAATGCGCCTTTGCATCTTCGTCAGAAAGGTGCAAGATTTTTAAAATGGGAAGTGCTTTTAGAATTGTCCCACTATGCTAAGAAATGACGTGATCTTCCATATTATAAACTTAGCAATCCAAGCCTAGTAAGCAAGCGAATTAGGTAAGAAAAGTTTCGCTCGACAAATATTTATTGGATTTTGCTGAAGTATCCCCCAATCATTCACAGCAATAGGTTTCACCTTGGATCATGAAGATAGTTTCGTGATAAAAAATTAGATCTGTTACCTCGAAGATAATAATAGTTGCAATAAGTTTGACTAATGCCATCAATTATTAGGTCCTTTGTTGATACTAAAGTTTTTTACTCCAAGTCCCTTCCGCATTCCTTGAAAATTTCGCTTTGAGCTGGCTATTAATATCGGATTTTGACCTTTAAACAAAATGATCCAGATTGGTCTTGCAGTCCTGCTCTTCATTGTATTCTTCGTATTTAGAAATTAGGAAGTTAGACATAAGCAAGATCATGAATTTTTCTTATGCAATCTGACCTGAAATTTACAAAAGGGCCCTCGGCTCATTTGGACTCTCAAGATCAGTTTTGGACTCTCTCCCCCCGCGCCTACCACCCCCCAGCCCCGCCCAACCGATATTGACAAAGTGAATTAAAACAAGCCTTAATTCGGAGTCGGATAACCCGATTCCTTTTATGGAACTCACTTTGTATACATCCTATTAAACGCTCAAGGTTACTTGATAGTTTGGCCCCCTATAAGTACTTCCACCACCTTTAAGGTCAGGCTTATTTCAACTAGATCTCTCCCTGATGAACCTTGATATGTCGCAATACAATGTGGATGTATATTGAAAGAAAGTGGATGAGGTTAGGAACGCCTAATACAATTGCCGCCTGCGGAGATTACATGGGCTAACGATTTGGAAGGAAAGATGAAGGAATAACACAACTTACTGGAATACTTCAGTGGATATCATAACGGTTCGATTTGGATCGGTTTGGATTATAAAAAAATCTGATCCAAACCAAAATACAGCAAAAGCCCTTTAGTTTTCACTCTTCCTTCCGGTTTTCACTTGTCTCAGAGAAGCCATATCCATCGCTTCGTCTACTCCCAGACAACAACCCCATTTGGTCCTCCTAATGCCCATATCCAACACCAACATCCTCTCCCTCTAAAGGCCCCACCCCACAGCTCGTCCTCGACCACCTCCTTCACCAGCTCCACACCATACGCGCCTCCAGCCCCAGCCCACCCTCCACCCCGACCACCACAAAGCCCTTTGGCACCATCCCCTCCGATCTGCTCCTCCAGTCCCAGCTCGAAGGCGAAAGATCGAGCCTCAGATTTTGCTCCACACAACATTGATTCCTTTGATGACTTTGGAAGATTTTGTTCTGGCCTTACCATGCCATCGATGGATCTAGCCTCAGTTTTTGCGACTTTTGTGGTAGTCGCGAATGAGGTGAACTGAAGGAAAGGTGGAGGAGGAGGAGGAGGGACCAATAAGAAAAAGACACGAATAACCGAAAGTCTGAACCAAACAGTGTTTTCTGTTTGGGTCCGAATGACCATGCATCTTTAATGTTCAGTTTGGTTCAGGTATTAGGAGATCCCAAACTGAACTGGATCAGTGATACCCCTACTTGCCCTCTCTCCCAAAAACATGGGTTTGGCCTACTCATGAGGACATCTAAAATTGGATTGAGCGACTAAAGAGGAAGCGGATGAAGCGTAAGTGAATCCTTCTAATTTGGCCCCACAGAACGATTGGACTAGTCAGACCTCCCAATTGTATTAGCATGTCTACGTTGCAATTTCTTTTTGAAAACCAACTGTAAGAACTTGTCGAACTAATAAAATTTAAATGTTTTTTTTATAGCGATGGGTATTCGATTGATCGTTGTGGGTTATCCTTCAATGACGTCTTTGCATAAGAGTTTGGAGTTGCTAAGATAGGCAGTTTTCCAAGTCCCTTAACAATGAAATTTTGTCAAAATACTGAATTCTCACAAACAATAGATGTCGAGGACAAACATATAATTGCTTAGTTTTTAATATTTATCTTCTCTAGAAAGGAGGGAATACCTTCTAGTTGCTTTATGTCCAAGGGATGCCGAGGTCCACACGAGGTCTCGGACCAAGCATTTTAAAGTCATACTTAGGACTCCAGCTTTCATTATGAGAGACAACTTTATTTTAAAGATTTCATCTTTAGTTGTGCATTAATAATATTTACAATTTTCCATGCTTGATTTTTCATTGCTTGCTCGCAGTCCACACACATAGCAGGTAAGGACGAGAACTACCAAGAGGGCATGCTGGACCAAAAGAATGAGTTACGCGGCATGCTCGTACGAGACAACAGGAACCAAGGGCATCACCAAACTGGAAGAACAGTTCAGCGCATTACGAAGGTTGGAAATATCTCAGACAGTCGAAGGTCTCTCACACGATGGTACATAATGGTTGGGACCAACAAGACAGGGACATGGTCTCAGTCCCAATTTTGAGGATGAAATTTCCTTGAAAGAGAGTAAAATGTAATATTTTGTGCCTTTTGATTGGGTGGTCACGACCTCCGGGAGGCAAGTTAGACCATCTAGGAGTTCGATTAATAGATTATTATGCCTACACTTAACTCGGACTCTCTCGATCTTATATCAACTCGTGACTTATACTCTAAGTTCATAATATATAAATGATTTTCAAGTAGAAGTTGCCACTAATCTATTCTTTTGGTAGATCGATTAAAAATCTAAGTAAAGTAACGGGAGAATTACTTCACTCCTATGAACTAAAGATTATAGGAACATGGACCTGAGTACGTTAGATTTCACCTAACGCCCTTTCGATACATTCTCTTTTATTTCAGAAAAAAAAAATTGCAGACAATTTGCATTACTTACTCCCTAACATGTGAGGCAATTAGGCAGATGTGCAACCAATACTTAACACCCAATAACGAAAGCGTTAAATAAATTGCAAAGAAGAGGAGGAATGAGTTACCCTGAAGCAATAAAACATCCGCAAGTGTTAGCTAGAAAATCACATCATCCTGAATATAATTTCTAATTTACATGCAATTTCACTCAAATCTTTTTTGGTTTCTCTCATTTAATGAAAATCATGCTTTATACAATGTGTGCTACTAATCTAACATGATATGCGACATAAGTTATTTAAATGTCCTAACCCTAACAATGATGAAATATATTATCTCAGCACAACACACAATTTCCTAAATATATGAACCTAAACATGACATAGATCTAATTAAGTGAAACATGCAATTTCTAAAATGACGTGCGATTTTTAACCATGCACAATTTAAATGGCATGCACATAATGACGTGGCACATGACATCGTACTTATGCACTTAATCTATATGACATGCACATGACATAGCAATATGATATGACCTAAATTACATGACATGCATGTGATTTTTCTTTTGTATTTTTCCATGATTTTTTTTTTTAAATGGAACCTATCTTGAAAAAATCTACTTCAATTGTATATAATTTTTTTTTCTTAAAATGAACATAATCAATTCAAATCAAACAAAGATAGAAAAATAAATCCACATCAAATATGACACCAAATCACCAAATCACACAAAATATTATCCTTGTCCACTTAATTTTGTAAATAAATTGGCGAATCGTATCTCGGGCATGAATATCGAATTGGCCAATTTTTCATGCAATTGTGAATCATATCTTGGACATGAGATTAAATTGATGATTTTCAGTGCAATTGCAAATTATCTCTAGTTGGAAATCAGATTGACGATTATAGCATGTTAGGAAATTAGGGAACAATACCTAATTTAAAAGGCTACTAAAGGTTTTGGATAGGATAATATATCTTAGAATTCAATCACATGCATTCACAATATTTTAAATAAGGAACGGAATATTCGAAATCAAATTAGATAAATTTTTTACTTAATTTGAATATTTGCTTCCAAATTTGGGTCGATGGACAAGACTCACAAAACACGGTCATGGCTTGATGACGCGGTGCACAGCTCATGGTGATGCTGCTCCACGTTGTGAATGGTGAGGGTACACTGAAGATTTACGCTCGGTAGATGGCTAGCGAGTGCAAGCCTTGCTGTTCGGCCTCGTTTGGTTTGGCTTTCCCAAGGGGCTTTGGGGCCCAAAGCCCCTTGGGGAAAATATTTTGCGTTTGGTTCACATTTTTGAGTTTCCATTTGTCAAATGCTACCATTTTCGGAATGCTACTCTGAGGTTTAATGAATTTTTTTCTTTCCAATATTGCCCTTACCGATAATCATGTTTTCCCCTTTTTCCCTCAAAAAACACGGTTCATCATCTTCTTCCATGGACTTGTTGCTCCACCGCAAAGCTCAGCTGGCAGGCGACGCTCAGTCGCGAGAGGCTAGATTTGGCCACCGGGAAGCGTCGCCTGAGGTCGCACAAACTCAAGCGAGGTTGCTTGAGGTCGCGCAACCTCGGGCGTTGCCGGAGCTCGACGACGCTCTTGGTCGCACCTGAGGTCGAGCGACGACCCAAGTGGTGCCACTTGAGGTTGTGACCCAGGTGGTTGGGTGGCACGACCCAGACGGCCATTGGCTGAGTTCCCATTTTGCTTGACTTAGCCATATCAACGTGTCTTTTTGTTTGAGAAGAACTTCTAGATTCCCATGTTTGGCGATAAGCATGCAACTCAGTCAAGTTCACGTGCTATTCGAGTTCGACTTACTGATTACTCAAGCTCGGCTTGATTCTTTTTGAGTTCAAGTAGCACAAATACTAATTAATCGAGTCTAGCTCAAGCTTAAAAATAATAGCTCGCGAACCTAATCGAGTGTTTCAATCTTTATGTATTTTAATAATAAAAATTCATTAATAAATATGAACTAAATAAATATAGTACTAGTTTTCAATTATAGCGTATTTTAATGATTCCAGCTTGAGTTTGGGTTTTATTGTGAGTTTTGAGAGAGAACTATTATCTAATTGAGTCAAGGTGAAGCTTATTGAAAACTTATGTAAATCAATTATCTACCTTTAACCATTTGATTTGAGTCGACTCAATCATCGAATTGGTTGTTGACTCAACTCAATTACACACTTACTCCCCTAGTTTGGAAATTTAGTTCGAAATTTAGGTTGCCAGATTTTGTTTGTGCATAAAAAGCAGGAATAATGATACTTAATTTTTTTTCAAATTTTAATGAGATCTATGAACCTTTTTTAGTTTAATAAACTCGTTGAACTTTTCTAATTCCAAGCAAAGTAATTTTTCCATTGAAAATCCTAACACTTAGTTGATGTGGACATAGTTTCGTTAACTTAAGGTAGATTCGCTAGGCTGGCATGTACGTGACTTACATATGGCTTCTATGTCAAAAATATATATAAAGGAACAAAAACATTTCCTAATTGGGGAAAATGAGGTGGTAGTCTAGATCATTATTTAGGGCCAATAAATGCTAATAGAGCAGTCCATGTCAAAAAAGTATATGGGGAAAATTGTTCAAAAGTCATAAATTTATTGCATTTTTGTGAATACAGTCTTAAATTTATAATTATGCCAATTGAGTCCTAAGCCTTTCACATTTTACCAATTGAATCCGTTCGGTCAAAGTTCATGGACAAAATTAGATAAAAAAATTGTATCGACCCCATTATTATTGAAATAAAGTTCTGGAACTACACATATCATTACTCCTTTTTATTCTCATAGCATTTGTTTTTGATAACAAGGGAACCCAACTTAAATGGGCAAACTTTGGTCGCGTCAAAGTACCTCAATAAATCAAATGAGGATCAAAGGTTGGAGATGTGACTAGATCATAAGAGTTTGGTGTAGCGTTCCGAGGGGAGTGGAAAACATTGCTAATAATGTCGACGAATTCAAACTTAAGTTCTCCTTCGAATACGGTACACGGCTCCTTGGTGCGCCTAGCCAACACTCCCATTGTCAAAACTTTCATTGCTTCTAGATATTCATGTTTCCCCCCTTCTAGATATTGCTTTTTAGGCTCCATATTCTTCTTTGTGGAAGCAGGTGGTGGGTGGGGTTGATTATACCCCACTATTAGAGTAAAATTCCTTATGTAATCTATTTACTGAAGGCTCACTGATAAAGTTGAAATTAGGTATTAAGAATTTAAGCAATGAATTTTAGATGCCGACAAATATAAGTTTCGAAAGTAGAAATAAGAAGTTATTTAATAGATAATTGAAATATTGATCACTGAACATAATTTTTTTTTTTACCATACATAAAATTGTGATTATTATAGGTTGATTTGTAACGACAGTATTCTCATTGCCATAAATTACTTCTTTCTACTTAAAAGTTAAGTAACCCCTACCTACTTACCACGTTAAGTAAGTTTCCTGATTTAATGGAATTTTTATGTTGATATTAATTTTAATCATCATATAACGTTTAGACTCATTGAGTGCTGAGCTTTTTAATTTTCAGTACTTAATTATATACTCAATGGGCCATTAGTAATTATAAAGCTTGATTGGCTGCAATTGCAACTATACTTGGTCAAATACATTAGTTCGTCGGCGAACAGATAAAATTCTAAACCTAATGAGTATTCCACTTTTGTTGAGATTAAAAGGAGAAAGTGAATGAGTGTTGTCTCCACTTTGTAGCATTATCATATTCAAGTCACATCCGTTATAAATATTAATTTATTTTACCGAAATTAGTGCTGGAC
This sequence comes from Eucalyptus sp. ANBG9806169, assembly GCA_014182395.1. NCBI lineage: Eukaryota > Viridiplantae > Streptophyta > Magnoliopsida > Myrtales > Myrtaceae > Eucalyptus > Eucalyptus sp. ANBG9806169. The sequence goes on along the minus strand of CM024576.1, from coordinate 6,105,137 downwards.
GTGGCTCATGAAAATCTATTTGAAATGAATTTTCTTTATTTTCTCTATAATTTGAGAATTCACTATTACTTAATAGATTTAATTAAAGTGTCTCGTGAGCCATATATTATGCATTGCAACTATAGAAAATTTACAGTGCTCTTTTTCTTGTCAGAAAGGAAAAATTACGGTATTCAATGTATTGTTTTTTCTCATAAGGAAAATTCAAAATAAGGGCCTAAAATATTCTCAATTTATCAAAAAAAGGAACTGAAGTCCCATCATTTTCTTTAAAAAAAAAAAAGAGCATGAAGTGGACTTTGTTTTAATAAAGGCTTAAAGTAGCTATGTTAGTCTTAAAAAAGACATAACTTCACTAGCTAGTTAAGGACATTTCCATCCTTCATACTTTTCTGATTTTCTTTCCTTATTTTCTTTATTTTTTTCCTTCTTTTTTTTTTTCTCTAAAAAAGAGTATAAAACAAAAAGAAAAAAGAGAAAAACTCAAAATAAAGGAAAAACTAGGCGGGAAGGCTAGTCTTACCACTTGCGGCCGACGCCCCATAGATGATGGTTTGGCCGCCATAGGCAGGGGAGAGTTGCCAACCCTCTCACTTGTGTGTGTGTCTGTATATTAGCCTTCTTTTCTTTTCTTTTTTTCTATTTTATTTATTTATTTATTTTTTGGTGGAGAAAAAACAGAAAAAAAGAGAAGAAAATTAGAAAAAAAAATGTAAAGGATGGAAATGCCCTTGACCAACTAGTGAGGTCAAGTCATTTTTTGAGTTTGACATGGCCACATCAATCCTTAATTTGAAATAAAGTCTGTGACATCCCGAATTTCCAATTCTATTTTCAATAAATTGAAACGGGCATTTCATCTGCACGCATATAGTTCTTTCCCCTGAACTGATCACTCATGGGATAACTAATCTATCAGGTGAAGCCATTAAGAAATTCTAATGCATCGGACTCGAGAATTTGACCAGGAAACGACTTTTCAACCGAGTTGATCTGTAAGGGTCATTACGGCACAGTTAAAGATCGATTAGAGACTAGAAATAGGTCGACTCGATAGAGGCATGTGATCGAGTGTGGGTGATTCCACCAGATCGCACAATTCTTATCGACCGGCACTGGGCCGGTTTTTCTGTCGTTTGGGTACCCTGTGTCCGTGTTTGAAACCTTGAGATTATCCCGACAACCGAGAGTCACCAATGTGTCAAAGATGTACATTGTGGCTTGAATTGATCAACCACAGGTCAAATGCATGAAAATTTCTAAAAGCTACTCGGTAGATCAGGACGTGCTAATATCATGCCAGAGTGAAATTAACCGTGCAATTAAGATCGAATTCAGAAATTGGAAGTCATGGTATGTCACAAATTATTTTAGGAGCATTGATTCATCTTCGAAGGATTTTTCATGCAAACCGAGTTTTTCGGCAAAATTATCAAAGTATGGTTAATTTGGCTCGAGAAATTGGAAGGCCCGCCTTTGGTCATGCTTTTGGGACTTAAGTTGGTTCTACGGATAAAGTGAAGATGTGAATTGAAGTGTGGTGACATTGGATTAATTTTATGGACTTCAATTGGACTCAATTGGAAGAGAATTGAAAGGGATGGAAGAAATTAATGTACAAGATTTTAGGCCCCAACGGAAAATGAAATTGGACCCATTGGAGGATTGTTGTGGAAGCTTGGTGTGAGTGGAAGATGACCTCATGTGAGGTCATGGTGGGCCATGTTTGAGGAATTAAAGAAAAAGAAAAGAAAATGAGAGACATGGTCCCATCTCTCTCTCTCCTCCTTCCCTCTCTCCCGTTGCCTTTCTCCTCCATCTCCATGGTGCGAAGACTAGAAAAATTGCAGTGGAGAAGCTGGAGCAGCCATGGCCATCCGCTCGCTCCGTCGCCGCCACATGTCGCCGCACGCCGCCGCGGTCGTCGCCGCCGCCGGGCGTTCGCGCGATGCCGCGCGCCAACTCGCCGGCCAGCTCGCGTGCGCAGCCTGCGCGCAGCTGCGTTCCAGCAGCTCGGGCCCCGCCGGAACTCCCTTCGCTGCCGTCGACCTCCCCACCGGCCCGTCCAAGCTCCACCGGTCCTCCTCCGCCCAAGCCGACACCGGAACCACCCTGCTCGGCCCCAAATCAGCAGCTGCAGAAAATGGGTATGGCAGCCTAATTTTGGCCCTTTTGGCCGCCTTCCCGAGCTCGGTTGCTCGACCCGCCTTGAGGAAAGTCGATCCTCGCGTCGGCCCCATCGTTTTGGCGTGCTTGGCTCGCTAATCCGGTGAGTTTAGCTCACTAAATCTTTCTTAGACGGTTAATGATGCCCTAAGTGTGCTTAGTCTAAGTTAAGTGAGTTTATGTGGTTGGATTAGTTTATTTGATTGATGATTAGATTATGGTGTTTAATGAAGTTAAATTGTGTTTAGTTTAAAGTTAAGAAGGTTTATTTTTAATATAATCTTTGATGTGACTTATTGGTTTTACTTTTGATTTATTTTTATGTTTCGAAATTCTGGAAAATAGAATAATATATTATATTCCGAAAATCATTAAAATATATAAATAAAAAAAACTCGAAAAATTATTTTTGATCTCAATTGCTTAGAATTTCGTGCCGATCGCTGCTGTGCATTCAGAATTTGAATTTGATGAATGAATGTGGTAAATTGAGTGTTGACTGTGATAAATAGGGTTGTTAGCTATAAAAACCCAAGTGTTGGATTTTGATGCAGAAATTTGGTTGTTATGGTTTACTATTGAAATTGAAGTGTGTGGATGAAATGTGGAATGTCCGAAGGTCAATAATGATTTGTCGTGTGCTGGTTGATATACCCTGTCGCAGTAGTGGCTAAGCCGACTGGACCTGTATTCTTTGTGATTTGCCACCTGATAAAGGTCGCGCCCAGTGGGCCGTAATTTGCCACCTGATAAAGGTCGAGCCCAATGGGGCCGTAATTCACCACCTGATAAAGGTCGCGCCCAATGGGGCCTTAATTCGCCACTTGATAAAGGTCGCGCCCAGTGGGGCCGTAATGCCACTGATTCTAATTGTGTTGAGTGGGACCGTGATTACCACTGGTCGTTAAACCTTCCTATAGGGTCGTGACTGGAAGTAGTGATTGATTTGCTAGAATGACATGTAATCGGCCAAGTCGATTGATCGCTGAGACGATCTAAGTGATTGAGTTGTCTTGATAATGTGATTGTGCCACAGTTGTTTGGTTATCAGAATTGTGAGTGGATGAATTATAATTGTGCTAACCAGGAATTAAGACGAGGTAAGTCTTTTGTGTGAGGTGGCTAGGCCACCCTGGGTGTATTTTCTTTTTAATAGAGGTTTAGGGGGTTGAACTTGCTGAGACATTGTCTCATCCCAGTTTGGGGATTAAAATTTCAGGTCCCTAGTGGTTGGAGCGGCTAGATAGCTTTGGTTGTCTCTGAGGAGTTGCAGAGGTGAAGTCATAAGGATTGGAGAACGTGTCCAACTTATAGGTCGTAGGACAGTTCCTTTTTAAGAGCCGGTCTTTTGTTGACTTTTGGCTGTAGGCCTTTGTTTATAATTATGTTGAATTATGGAAGTGTTATGTTGGGGTTTTGCTTCCTGCTTTTCTATCCCGTATTTCATTGTCAGGTTTTTTTTTTTTTATAATACGTTCCGCAAGCGCATAATGAATTAATTGGGTCGGCGACACTATCTAGGAATGTCGTATTTGTATGACCATGGTGGGATGTTCACGTGTCTCGGGGTTCGGGGCGTGACATCCCCGTTTAAGTGGTATCAGAGCATGGTCTGTGTATGGAGTGATAAGGTGCGATGAGTCGTGGGATAGTTAGTAGGAAAGACTTTTATTATGCTGATGCATGTGGTTGATAGCTGTTTGGTAATGTGTTTGTGGGGTCATTTAATTCTGTGAGAGTACCGCTGCAAGTCGGTACTGAGAGTGTAGCAGCACCTAGCGATCCTAAGCTTGTGGGGATCGTTCTGGCGCGATAGTCTTGGGAAGCTTTTTGGGCCAACAAGATCAAGATCGAGCCGCCGTTGTTGCCGTTGTCATTGCTGTTGCCAGTGCCGTAACCGTTGTTGTTGTTGCGCTTGTTGAGGCCCAATTGGAGTTTTGATCGGAGAAAACAAGTCACTGTATTTGAGTCAAAGTTCAGTTAAGCAGAGATGGAAATCAATTGGAGGAAAGGTCGATGTAAGAGGAAATGTGCCCCTTTCACCTAATCGGAAGAGTAGAATTGGAAAGTCAGTGCCCAACTCGACCGGTGAGTGTTGTGTCTATAAGAGAAGACATGGATGTGTCCCGTGTTGTAAGAGGGAAAAGACTTGTTACAAGTGTCGCCAATACGGCCATCTAATCAAGGGTTGTCCGTACAGATAGATGGAACCACAGTAGTTTCTGTCACCACCGTCAATGGAACAAAACAGGGGAAACATGCTTCAGGACATTTAGTGGGGTACTTGGAACAGAACCCCAGTGCAAGGAAGGGTGCATGCTATCACCCGACAGGAGGCAAATGACTCACCAATCGTGTGCCGAGTTTGTCAAAGGAAACATGAATCAGTTAAGTGTCCCGGTTTAACGGGAGCATGCTTTATATGTGGCCAGCATGGCCATCAGGTTAAGAACTGTCCGCGTAAGTTTGGGAGAGTGTAAGCACCGTTACTGCAGATAGGACGCCATTAGGATGGCTAAAGGAGCATGAATGAGTCGACCATGCATCGATCAAGGGAATGGTGTTTTTGAGATGTTTTTATCAGAGTAGTGCAGCAGGGTTTCAATGAAGGTTGTAGCATTTTCGGATTGGTTATAAAGTAATAGAAATATGAATCTCTGACTATAGTTGTACTTGAAGGGTTTGCTTAAGTATGACTTGGAAGTCATTTTGTAATAGAAAGATGAATCGTGGTACTGAAGTTTTATGGGGTAATTCCTGAAGAAGTGTCAAGTTTGTTATCAAAAAGAGAAATAGAGTTCGTAATTGAATTAGCATCCGGAACAGAGGCAGTCTCTAAGACTCCATATTGGATGGCATTGTTAGGGTTGAAAGAACTGAAAGTGAAAGTGTAGCTTCATGAATTGTTGGAAAGGGGATTCATACGCCCTAATGTGCCACCTTAGAGAGCACCAGTCTTGTTCGTGAAGAAAGAAGATGGTTCGTTGCGCCTATGCATCGACTATCAATAAATCAATCAGGTGACGATCATGAACAAGTATCTGTTGCCGAGGATGGATGACTGGTTTGACTAGCTTTAAGGAGCGTCGATATTTTCAAAGATCGACTTGAGGACAAGGTGTCATCAGTTGGGGATTAGAAATGAGGTTATACCGAAGTCAATGTTTTGTAATTGATACGATCAGTATGAGTTACTGTAATGCCGTCTGGTTGGAAGAATGCTTCAACTGCTTTCATGGTTATGATGAACCATAGGTTGAAGGAGTACTTGGATCAGTCCGTAATCGTTTTCATTGACGACATCCTAGTGTACTCAGGGAGTACTGAAGATCATGAAAAGCACCTAAGGATAGTGCTTTAGACTTTGAGAGATCACGAGCTGTATGCCAAGTTCAGTAAGTGCGAGTTTTGGTTAACTCGTGTGGCTTTCCTAAGTCGTGGGATTTCAAGAGAAGGAATCTCCGTGGACCCCGTCCAAGATTGAAGCAGTTAGCAGTTGGCCAAGATTGACTATAGTGACAGAGATCAAAAGTAGCAAAGTATTACAGATAGTTTGTAGAAAAGTCTTCAGTGTTAGCATCGTCGTTAATAAGACCTCTGATGAAGGAAGAAAAGTTGTGTAGTAAGATAAGTACGAGAGTAGTTCCCAAAAGCTTAAGCAAAAGCTAACTACTGCACCTGTGCTCACTATTCCATCTGGTCTAGTAAGATTCGAGGTCTACAGTGATGCGTCATTTAAAGGATTGGGTTGAGTGGTGATGCAGCATGACAGGGTTGTTGCATACACATCCCGTTAGTTGAGACCTCATGAGCTGAATTACCCGACGCATGACTTAGAGTTCGCAACTTTCATCTTCGCATTGAATTTGGAGATGTTAGTTATGTAGAGAAAGATTATGGATCTTCACTCATCAGCATAGCCTTCAGTATTCATTCTCTAAAAAAGGATTGAATATGAGACATCGTCGCTAGTTGGAACTCTGGAAATACTAGAGTTGGGATCAGTAGTGCAAATGGTACTCAAGGAATGGGTTTTAATTGAGAAGGCACAAAACTCGGGTTTTAAAATTGAGGTAGGCCACCTTTAGACTCTTATGGCCATCCTCAGAATTGAGCTGGATGTACAAATCAGAATCAAAATGCTTCAGTGGTCAGATTCAGAGATTCAGAAAGTCGTGCTAGCAAATACAGAAAAGAGAGAAGCCTCACTTCCAGATTTTTATAATGGAACACTAAAGTTCCGAGAGCGATGGTGTGTACCTGACAACGTAGCATCGAAAAGAGAGATCCTATCAGAAGCTCATCGTAATAGTTACAGCATTTATCCCGGTAGTACCAAGATGTATCCAAATCTGCGTCGACACTACTAGTGGATTGGTATGAAAGCGGACATCACCAAGCATGATGCCAAGTGCTGGATGTGTTAGTAGGTCAAAACCTAGCACTATGAACCGGGAGGATTTTTGTAACCTTTCGAGATTCCCGAGTGGAGATGGGAGCATATCACGATGGACTTCGTGACTGGGTTGCCAAAGAGTAAAAAAGGAAATGATTCGATTGGACAGTAGTCGATAGACTGGCAATGTCGACTCACTTCATTGCAGTATGAAAGAACCTTGATTTGGACAAGCTCGTTGAGTTGTACATGCGTCAAAGAGTTCGTCTATTCGGAGTGCCGGTGATGATTTCTTCAACCGAGACCGAAATTCGTAGCTATCTTCTAGAAGAGTTGCAAAGTGTTTTGGGAATGGAACTGCAGTATAGTATAGATTGTTATCTTCCGACGGATGACTAGTTTTAAAGGACGATTCAGATCTTTGAGAACAGGTTGAGAACATGTGGGTTGGTTTTAAAGGAAGTGGAAAGGAACAACTCCTTCTCCTTGAGTTCACTTACAGCGACAGTTGCCAGCAGAGTTTTCAATTGGTTCCCAATTTCAATAGCACGCGATGGTTCTTTCGAAGCGAGCAAAGCGAGTGTACGTAACTTCGCTTGGTCGTGGTGAGATAAGAGAACAGAAAATCGCAGGTCTAGAGTTGGTTCAGAATTCAGTGATTTAGTTGCAGTTATCAGAGATAGACTTGAGGCCACTCAGAATCGCCAGCTTAGCTTCGCAAATTAGTATCACAGACCTTTGGAATTTCAAGTAGGGGAAATATATTTTTCCTTAAATGTCGCCTATGATAGGGACATCGTGTTTTGTTAAAGAATGGAAGATGAAAGAGAATTTAAATCGGGATCCATCGAAATTTGGGTTCAATGGAGGATTTTAACTTTAAATGGAAAAAGAAAGCAATTCGAGACACTGTTGGTACCTTTAGCCGAGTGGTACCTAGGAATGAAGAAAGGGGTTTCAAGTCGGGAGTTCGGATCCCCAATGCGATAGTTAGCCGCTTAGTGGACAAAGGGAAAAATAAAAGATAAAAAGAACCAAATTTTTGCAGCTTTTTATTTTTGCAAAAGTGGGCAAGTGTTTAGCATTTTGAATCCGTAATAGTTTGGACAAGTTTGGAGGTGATCTGGCAATACCGCAGTATAGAAAGTGCAACTGTGGAAAGAGAAGATTCGATGAGACGACAGTACCCCAACCTTTGTATTTAAGAATTGGTAAATGTTTAAATTTCGAGAACAAAATTTTTATAAGAGGGGAAGAGTTGTGACATCCCGAATTTCCAATTCTATTTTCAATAAATTGAAACGGGCATTTCATCTGCACGCATATAGTTCTTTCCCCTGAACTGATCACTCATGGGCTAACTAGTCTATCGGGTGAAGCCATTAAGAAATTCTAATGCATCGGACTCGAGAATTTGATTAGGAAACGACTTTTTGACCGAGTTGATCTGCAAGGGTCATTACGGCACAGTTAAAGATCGATTAAAGACCAGAAATAGGTCGACTCGATAGAGGCATGTGATCGAGTGTGGGTGATTCCACCAGATTGCACAATTCTTATCGACCGGCACTGGGCCGGCTTTTCTGTCGTTTGGGTACCCTGTGTCCGTGTTTGAAACCTTGAGATTATCCCGACAACCGAGAGTCGCCAATGTGTCAAAGATGTACATTGTGGCTTGAATTGATCAACCACAGGTCAAATGCATGAAAATTTCTAAAAGCTACCCGGTAGATCAGGACGCGCTAATATCGTGCCAGAGTGAAATTAACCGTGAAATTAAGATCGAATTCAGAAATTGGAAGTCATGGTATGTCACAAATTATTTTAGGAGCATTGATTCATCTTCGAAGGATTATTCATGCAAACCGAGTTTTTCGGCAAAATAATCAAAGTATGGTTAATTTGGCTCGAGAAATTGGAAGGCCCACCTTTGGTCATGCTTTTGGGACTTAAGTTGGTTCTACGGATAAGTGAAGATGTGAATTGAAGTGTGGTGACATTGGATTAATTTTATGGACTTCAATTGGACTCAATTGGAAGAGAATTGAAAGGGATGGAAGAAATTAATGTACAAGATTTTAGGCCCCGACGGAAAATGAAATTGGACCCATTGGAGGATTGTTGTGCAAGCTTGGTGTGAGTGGAAGATGACCTCATGTGAGGTCATGGTGAGCCATGTTTGAGGAATTAAAGAAAAGAAAAGAAAATGAGAGACATGGTCCCATCTCTCTCTCTCCTCCTTCCCTCTCTCCCGTTGCCTTTCTCCTCCATCTCCATGGTGCGAAGACCAGAAAAATTGCAGAGGAGAAGTTGGAGCAGCCATGGCCGTCCGCTCGCTCCGTCGCCGCCGCACGTCGCCGCTCGCCGCCGCCGGGCGTCCGCGCGAAGCCGCGCGCCAACTCGCCGGCCGGCTCGCGCGCAGCTACATTCCAGCAGCTTGCCCGAGCAGCTCGGGCCCCGCCGGAGCTCCCTTCGCCGCCGTCGACCTCCCCATCGGCCCGTCCAAGCTCCGCCGGTCCTCCTCCGCCCAAGCCGACGCCGGAACCACCATTCTCGGCTCCAAATCAGCAGCTGCAGAAAATGGGTATGGCAGCCTAGTTTTGGCCCTTTTTGGCCGCCTTCCCGAGCCCGGTTGCTGGACCCGCCTTGAGGAAAGTCGATCCTCACGTCGGCCCCTGTTGACATCTAAATTCTCAATTTCATTATTAATTAGATTTTATTTTAGTTTATTTCATCTTTTTCGAAGATAAACAAAAAAATAAAACAAAAACAAAATAAAAAAAAACAAAATAAATAAATAAAAAACCAAAGAAAACAACAAAAACAGAAAAGGAAGGCAGGAGGCCTCCGCATGGGCCTCCACGGCCCATCCCCCTCAGCCCGGCCCAGCCGGGTCTTCTTGTCCCTCGCGCCTCTGTAACGCACGCGCGAGGGTGCGACGCCGGAGAGAAATCACCGAACGGCGACGCACGTGGAGCAGGGAGGAGCAGGCGGCGACGGGACGTGAAGTAGGGGGTGGTTGGCGCCGGATGGGACGCCGGTTCGGCCGGCGAAAGGCGTGGCAGCCCTCGGTTGAGCTCCGTCGACCGGCCGCCCTTCGCCTATAAATACCGGGGCCCCCCGCCTCCACCAGGGCATGCGCAGCAGCCGGCCAAGCTCCGAGCCCCGAGAGACTTTGGGGAACTCAAAGCGAGGAAGAGGTGAGGCAATCGGGTCGTGAGCTCGCCAATCTCCCTCTGAGAGACTTCGGGGGAGACCGGTGGCGAGCGCAGCCCAGATCCGACCTCGCAGACAAACAGAAACGGAGAGGGAGAGACATAAATCGGAGGGGAAAAAGGGGGTATCACCGCTGCCCACGGCCAGTAGCCGCCACCACCGTCGCCATCTTTCCCCCACTCGCCGTCACCATCGTCACCGCCGCCGTCGCCACGTCAACCCGCCCCCCTTCCTCCTCGGGCGCCACGAATCGGGAACCCTAGGGTTCCCGATTCTTTCGGGTCGCGACCCGGGTCGTTGGGTCGCCGGTTCGGCCGGCGAAAGGCGTGGCAACCCTCGGTTGAGCTCCGTCGACCGGCCGCCCTTCGCCTATAAATACCGGGGCCCCTCCCCCGTCTTCGCCAGGGCACGCACAGCAGCCAGCCAAGCTCCGAGCCCCCTGAGAGACTTCGGGGAACTCAAAGCGAGGAAGAGGTGAGGCAATCGGGTCGCGAGCTCACCGATCTCCCTCCGAGAGACTTCGGGGGAGACCGGTGGCGAGCGCAGCCTAGATCCGAGCTCGCAGACAAACAGAAACAGAGAGGGAGAGACATAAATCGGAGGGGAAAAGGGGTATCGCCGCTGCCCACGGCCGTAGCCGCCACCACCGTCGCCATCTTTCCCCCACTCGCCGTCACCACCGTCACCGCCGCCGTCGCCGCGTCAACCCGCCCCCCTTCCTCCTCGGCGCAAAATCGGGAACCCTAGGGTTCCCGATTCTTTCAAAAAGTGACCCGGGTCGTTGGGTAGGACCCGGGTTTTAAAATCGGGTAGGGTTCACCCCCAAAAATATATTTTTTTTCTCAAAACGACCCGAAAATATTTTAATTTAAAAAAAAAAATAAGAAAAAGACAAAAAATTTATGCGTCGGATTTTATTTTAAATATTAAATAATTTATTTATTTTCCAAAAAAATCAAAATCAAAAAAAATATATTTTATTTTCGAAAAAGACTTATTTTCCAAAAATGCCAAAAATCCAAAAGTCATTTTTATGTCCAAAAATTGGAAAAAGACTCAAAAAATGTTTTTCTCTCAAAAAATGTATGGAAAATGCCTAAAACATCCAAAAAACCTCAAGGTTTAAACAAGGTTAGGTACCGAAATGGCATTAGTGATTAACTAGTGCAATCAAGTCCCCGATCCTAATTTCTCTGGTTGCGCAGGAGCGAATATTTCTCCCAATATTTCGCATGGGTTTCTAATCAACCCACCCCAAATTGACTAGTGGCGACTCTGTTTTAAAAATTAACTTACAGGCTAAAAACTTAGACTATTAAAATTGTGAATTGGTGGACTTGGGAGAGTCTAGGCTTAATTAACCGCGCCGAGCCATTAGCCTCCGCGAGGCGCCCGCCTCAATCGGGCACCGAAAAAAAGAGGTCGCGACAGCTTGGCGACTCCACTGGGGACTTTGAAGACTTAGGCCTTTTTTGCCTTGTTTAAATTCTTTACTGACTTAGTTTTTTTTTTTTTTTTTTTTTTTTTTTTTTTTTTTTTTTTTTTGCAGGTCAATAGCTTAGAAATTTATTTTGCTTAAAATAGATTTTCCTATGAGTATGAATTGTTGTGCATGTTTTACTGTTTTCTGCACTACACACGACACACACAACCTGGCCGCCGGACCTAGGCCGCCATAGGATATTTAGGATGGTGTCAAGAAAGATACAACCTCGAACGCGAGACTGCGATGTAGAGGTTGCCTTTCTTTTCCCCGAATTTCTCTAGCCGAGGTTAGAAGGGTATGCTGCTAACGCGAGACTATGATGGGCGGATACCCTTTTAATTTCAACAAGCCTTCTCAGTTAGAAATCGAGCCACACATCTCATGTGCATGTCTTTGTGCTTGCCCTTTTCTTTAAAAGCAAAGTAATTTATTTACATTTACTTAGTCTTTTTATTGGCTCATGGCATAGGGTCAGGTCATGTAACTCCATTTCTCATATGTGATGGGAAGAGTCGATATCCAGTTCATTCCGGCTCCCAAGAAAGAGCTCCTTAGATGGTGGAATCAGTTGGATCAGCTCGGCAAGGAGTATGTCAAATCAATCATCGGTCATCTCCTTCCGTTGCTCCAAATCAATATCCACTCCGTAGTCATGCAAGCACTACCACATTTCTGGTGCCCTGAAGCATCCACCTTCATGTTCGGCAAATTTGAACCGACTCCGACCTTGGAGGAATACGGTCTCGCCATAGGAATGCCCCCGGAGAAGGAGCTCGCCAAGCCACCGACCCGCATTGACCCCGTGGTTAGTTTATCACGGTTTTTAAAAAATCATTCGGTAAAAGAAATAGTTAAAGCCAACAACAATGCATTTCTGCTATCATCTTTAACTGAATGTTTTGAAAAACATCAATGAACCAAAAAAGCAAGATCTTCCTCTTAGTGTTCTTTGGATTTATTATCTTCCCCTATAGGAAGAATGCCATAAATCCTTTAATGGCGGGGGTGATAAGTCAAGTCGCTTTTGGAGCAGGATATGTGAACATGGTTTTAGCTGAAACATTTTTATCCCTTAATCGTTTTAAGGAAAACAAAGAAAAAATCATGAGGGCCGCCCCGGAAATTTTACAAATGTGGTTCTTTTCTCATATCAAAGGATTTGGGCACCTCATGCAAATATTCGAAATCAACAAATTCAAGCATCCACTTCAAAATTTCAAAGCTTGGAAAAATACTCTCCCAAAGCGAAGAATATTCTCGATGGATTGACTTATTAAAAAACCCTATCCCCGAGACATTCCTATGGTGAGCTAAATGGTTCATTACAGGAGAGGCAAGTTTTGCGCTTAATTATTACGACCCCATCCCACTGCTGGGCCTCTCCGGAGCTACCTCATATTATCCACATAGGGTGGCTCGTCAGTACAGGGTCCTCCAAGGAATCCCGCCGCCACTCAAGCCGGGATTGTTCCAAATCCTTTTCACCCACACCAGTTATAACTACTCAGAGGAGATCTGTATAATCCAAGATGCACGGAGTAGATGTCACATAGAAAAGATCGTCGTACCTAGAAGACTGAAGGGGCAAGAAAAAGCTCATCACGCATCCACGTTCTACATCCTCAACCACATAATTCCCGAAGAATTGCAACCAAGTAATCCCCGATGTAGCTGATAAACTTACTCTCCGAAGACGAATTGAATCGCTTGAAAAAGTTTGAAGACAAGCAGGAAACACATATCAAAGCCAGCACGAAAGAGCAAGCGGATTCACAAGACTGGAGCTTCCCATCACATATGAAATTTGGCAGTTCGGTTTTTTGATGTAAATATGTCTAAATGTGAATAGTTAGGATCGTTCTATATTTTATGCCTTGTTTAAAGAGCCCTTTCGGCATTGTATATATTCCCTTGTTAATAAATAAAAATGACTCGACCCTCGCCATGGGCCAATGTTCCATTTGTTTCCCTCACTTATGTTCTTTCCATTTTGCGCAAACACAGGTAATCACGACGTAACTGCATTCGAAAGCTAGAATGGCTGAAGAAAACGTACCAAGCCGTGTCGAGATCATGGGAAATGAAATGAAGCAGGTTTTCACTGTGCTCCAGCAACTCTCAAAGCATATAGATTCCATTCAGGGCAAACTGGCTCCTGCCCCAGCCTCAATCGAAGTACTGTTACCACAATCATCCATTCAAGGTGATCAAGGAAGAGATACTGACGATAACATGCCTGAATTGGAGGGTGATCCGCACCAAACCGTGATTAAGAAAGCTAAGTCAGGCGGCTTGTCTAAAATCGAGCATGACAAACGCCTCGAAAAGCTTGAGGAAAGACTGAAGCAATTGCAAGGCCTCCAAGATCCTACTTTGACAGATCTCTCCATTTACTCCAAAGTCAAAATGCCAGAAAAATTCAAAATACCCAAGTTTGAAAAGTACGATGGCACGACTTGCCCGAGAGCTCATTTGCAAATGTACTTGGTTCGAATGACCCAATACGTTAATAATGCGCCATTGATGATTCAGTTGTTCCAGTCAAGTCTAATAGGCCCTGCCCTGAGATGGTATATCACGAAAAATATAAACCTCCTCGAAGCATGGAGTGAAGTAAGTGAGGCATTTCTCAAGTAGTACAAGTTTATAATGGACATTACCCCTTCTCATGAGGATCTAGAGCGCACGGAAAAGAAAAAGCATGAATCTTTCAAGAAATATGCCATTAGATGGAGGGAATCTAGCTGCCCAGATTAGTCCTGAACCAACTGATTTCGATCTAAGAAAAATGTTCATCAAAACACTCCCCTATGAATACCGCAATTGAATGGTAACTACGATCGCTGAATCATTCAATCAACTCATCCCAGTAGGAGAACAAATTGAGATAGGGTTAAGGGATGGCTGGTTCATTGAGCCTGCACCCATCGGCAGAAGACTCAACGTGAAAAAAGACAAAGAACCCCTGGTTGATGTTAATGCAACCTACACTACAAACACCAGTCACCTCCCGACTGTTCAGACAAACACAGGACAATGACAGACCGCCAATCGTCAACCTCCTCAACGCTACAACAATAGGAGGCAGTTCACTCCGCTTCCCGGATCTCCATCACAAGTTCTTGCAATCCTCCGAAACAAGAACCTCCTCTCAACCGAGCCAAAGCGACCCAATGATGAAAGCTTCTCCAGCTATGACCCGTCCAAAAAATGTGATTATCACATGAGAGAAATAGGCCACTCAACTGACGAATGTTTTACCCTTAAGCATCAGATCCAGAACTTGCTGGATACTAAGGCATTCTCGTTCCAAACTACAAAACCAAATGTCCAAAGCAATCCGCTTCCTGATCACGCCAGCAAGGTAAATGCAATATTCAGTTCAGAGGCCGGTCAAATCAGAAATGCCAAAGTACCTACTGTTGACATCTATCGAGGGCTGATAGAAGCTGGGTATTATTCAAGCAATGGGATACCACCCCTTGCAATAATGGAGGAAAGGGTATTAAGAATGATAGAGGCCGGAATAGTCATACACGCCAGCCACACCAGTATAGTTTCTACCATATAGCAAGTCCTCATCAACTAGGAGGAGGAATTTGCCGCGCTGAATGCAGAAAATGAGAAGAAAGATTCCACCTCACCTGAGAGCGTCTTTGAAAGGAAGGAACCAATTGTTCAAACATCAGCAGCAGAAACAGCTATAGTCATCGAGATTCCCCAACCTTACAAATACGAATACAACAATGCAGTACCATGGTCTTATGACCTTGAGGTTGGTTTAGTCACAAGATCTGGGCGAACCTATGCACAGGCAAACACTCAGTCTGCTAAGCCCGTCACTGACGAAGAAGCCAAGGAGTTTTTGGCCGTAGTTAAGGCCAGTGAATATAATGTGGTGGAACAGTTACGAAAATCACCAGCACAAATCTCTTTGCTGGAATTGCTTCGACATCCGTCAAGCACCAAAATCCCTCATGAAAGTACTAAGTGAGGTACATGTCCCCGAAACAATTGAGCTTGACAAACTCGAGGAATTTGTCAGTACTATCCTTTTAAAAGATCAAATGGCATTCTCTGACGAAGAAATTCCTGAAGAGGGAAGAGGACACACCAAGGGCCTCTACATATTAGTCAAATGCAATGCATCTCACGTCGCTCGAGTACTGATTGACAATGGATCTGCTCTTAACATATGTCCACTAGCGACACTCTGTCGCCTTAAGATAGAGAGATCATGGATCCAGGTACCCAAGACTTCCGTTCGAGCATTCGATGGAACGAAGAAGGAAACAATGGGAGAGATTGAGTTTGACGTTCAAATAGGCCCAACTATATTCAAAATTTTATTCCAGGTAATGGATATCCCCACTGCGTTCAATTTCCTCTTAGGACGCCAATGGATCCACATCTCAGGAGCAGTACCGTCAAGCCTCCACCAAAGTGTGAAGTTCGTGGTTGGAGGAAAACTGATCACGGTCCGAGGAGAAGAAGATCATCGCATCTACCACGAGACATCCATCCCTTATGTTGAACCTAGTGAGAAAAGCGAAGCCAGCTATCAGTCGTTTGAGCTCGTGTCTACTATACACGAAACTCGAGGGACTTTGCCCCTCATCCCCGAGGTATCAAGTGCTGCAATCATGGTAGGAAAAATCATGGTTGGACATGGTTTCATTCTAGGACGAGGGCTTGGTAGGAGAGGCCAGGGCATCCGTCAGCCTATTAAAGCCCTGAGGAGACCCTATACTATCGGTTTAGGATTTTCCCCGGATAGAAAAGCAAAGAAAAAAGTCGGCCTTATATATCCCCGTCTCGAGGAAACTTTCCTAGGCCCGACGGAATGATGCATGAGGAAGAAGAAGTGAATACTTCGAAATGGTTCAACTCTGGAAGCGCGAAATTGCCCATAATCCAGGAGAGCACAGTTCAGCCCGTACTTACAAAGGAAGAAGGACCAGATGGCGTGACCACCATGTTTGGAGACCTTTTCATAGGTGCCATTGATGAGGAACAATTAGAAGAAACAGATGATAACTTCTCGTTTACCCAGCTTCAACGTCAAGTCGATAAGCTACACGAGACAGTACACCACTTGATAGAAAGTTTCACCCAAATTGCCCGTACATTCCTCTCTCGTCACAATGAAGAATTGGTAGCAAAAGTAAATGAAGAGGACCTTATTAACACAAGCTGGCGAGGGACTCGGCTACCCCAGTCCTCAAGAAGCACGCGGCCGTATTCGCCTCTTCCTAAATCGATGGCCATTATTTTTCCCATTCTCCTGGAGCTAAAGATGATCGCCAGGGAATTGAATCGTCCTACTCCCGAGTACTTCCTTGGTTATGATCCGTCCAAGCAATGTGATTATCATTTGGGGGAATCAGGACACTCGCTAGATGACTGCACCATCCTGAGAGACAAGGTTCAGGATCTTTTAGACGCTGGGGTATTCACGTTTCGCTCCCCATGGCTGTGTTTTGGCAAAGATCGCCTCCTCGTAGTACCCAGCACCCGTACCATGTTCCCTCAGCATGTTAAGGAAGCACGTAAAGGAGAGGTGATCATGGACACTTTGGGCCAACCAAGTGGTAAATTTGACTACTATGTCAACTATTCAATTCCCCAAAGTTTCCATGATCATCATCACCACATCGTCCCTAATGGGTGGGAAGGCATGGATGATTTGAAGTCCGCAAAGCCATGAGCACGGGGAGACGAAACTGGCGATTGGTATGGAGACTTCTTCGTGGGCGCTGTCAATGAAGGACTGTCAGGGGAAATGGGTGCAGACCCGCTCGAGTAGAATCCTTTTATTTTCCTCTGCATACTCCCCTACGCGGGAGCCTGTACATATTTTTTTTAAGTTTGGCTTGTTTTGTTTTCAACCTCAGTTCCATCTAGGGAACTTTTTTTTGAAACCACTTTGTAAATCCGTCTACTAATAAATAAAGTTGAAAACATTTTGAGGGCATGAAGAGATACACCAAACCGGCCTGTTGATGATATCCGGCCGCAAAATAAAAAAAGAAATCTGAGGCCCGGGTTTCCTCATGCTTCCTCATCTTAAAAAGAACAATTCATCCCCATTTTCAAAAGAAAGAAGCATACATACTGTTAAACTTATTTGTCCCCTTAACCTATCTATTCTATGATACAAGAATAATCTAGCAGCAGGCGAGGGTATGGGAACGGTCCAAACCAACATCGTAAGAAACCATTCTGATAACTCAGATGAAGATTTTGATGATTCCGACGAAATTCAACAGAATTGGGAGCGACACGAAGAAGCAAGGCCCCCTACTACTGAAGACACCATCATCGTCAATTTAGGCAGCACAGAAGATCCAAGGGAGATAAAGATCGGTGCGAGCCTTCCTAAAGAAGAAGCTGCAAGCTTAATTACCCTCCTAAAGATATATCAAGATGTATTCGCATGGTCATATGCCGATATGCCAGGCCTCGATCCAATGATTGTGGAGCACAGCTTGCCAACCAACCCTGATGTAGCCCCCAAGAAGCAACGGCTAAGGAGAACTAAACCAAAGTTGTCAAAAAAGATCGAAGAAGAAGTGATGAAGCTCCTGGAAGTAGGCTTCCTCGAAGTCTCGCAATACCCTAATTGGGTAGCAAACATTGTACCAGTAAAGAAGAAAGATGGTCGAATCCGAGTTTGTGTCGACTACCGTGATTTGAACAAAGCAAGCCCAAAAGATGATTTCCCGCTACCTCATATAGACGTTCTTGTGGATAGTACGGCTAGATTTAAGCTTTTCTCTTTCATGGATGGATTCTCAGGATACAACCAAATAAAAATGAAGGAGGAAGACAAAGAAAAAACAACATTCATTACTCCATGGGGAACTTTTCACTATAGGGTTATGCCTTTTGGCCTGAAAAATGCCGGAGCAACTTACCAACGTGCCATGGTCACCCTTTTCCATGACATGATGCACAAAGAAATTGAAGTATATGTTGATGACATGATCGCCAAAACCAGACATGGAGAAGACCATGTGAAAACCTTGGAGAAATTATTCGACCGACTCCGCCAATTCAAGTTGCGCTTGAACCCAGCAAAATGTGTGTTCGGGGCAACTTCTGGCAAGTTACTCGGATTCATTGTGAGCTGTGAAGGGATAGAAGTAGACCCGTCAAAAACTAAGGCAATATTTGAGATGCCTCATCCCTCGACTGTAAAGGAAGTCTGGAGTATCCTGGGAAGATTAAATTATATTGCGCGGTTCATTTCCCAACTTTCTAAAACTGCAAAACCCTTCTTTAAACTTCTCAAGAAGGGTGCACAAATTAAATGGGATGATGATTGCCAACTGGCATTCGAAAATCTAAAGCAAGCACTGATGAAGCCCCCGATTCTGGTACCTCCGGTCCTGGGGCACCCTTTAATCCTCTACCTTACCATCAACAGTGAATCCTTAGGTGCAATGCTCCCACAAGAAGGACCTCATGACGGGAAGGAGCGAGCCATCTACTATTTAAGTAAAAAGTTCACCACGTCGGAGCAAAACTACTCTAAATCAGAAAAAACATGCGTTGCATTGGTATGGGTGTTGCACAGACTCCGGCAATATACCTTGCACTACCAAATGTTCCTCGTAACTGAGAGTGACCCGATCAAGTATTTGCTCGGTCGCTCGGCTTTGGTAGGAAAATTGGCCAAATGGCAAATCCTGATCTCAGAATTCGACATCCAAGTTATGTCGAGAAAATCAGTTAAAGGTCGAGTGATTGCTTGATATGTTAGCAGATCACCCTAAGGAGGTACACGAGGATAATACACCGACGACCAGATTTCAACAATAGAAGAAGACGCATGGACTATGTTTTTCGATGGAGCTGTAAATTTGTCGGAGTTACGCACTTTGGGGCGCCTTGATATCTCCTAATAGGCAACATTATCCTGTGGCTGCAAAATTGATTTTTCCATGCAACAACAATATAGCCGAATATGAAGCATGCATCCTCGGCTTGCAAGCAGCTATTGGAATGGAAGTAACAAAACTAAAAGTATTCGGTGACTCCGCCTTAATTATCCTCCAAACTGTGGGTGAATGGAAGACGAGAGATACCAAACTTGTGCCTTATCACGACTACTTGGAAAAATTGGTGGGAGAATTTCAAGACATCTCGTTTGAATACCTACCTAGAGTTCATAATCAGTTCGCTGATGCGCTAGCAACGCTGTCATCTATGTTACAAGTAACAAAAGGGTTAGAAGTAGAACCTTTGAAGATCGAAGTTTTGACAAGACAGGCCCACTGCATGGCTATAACCGAAGAACCCGACGGGAAACCCTGGTATTACGATATCATGAAGTACGTCCAGAAGCAGGAATTCCCTGAGGAAAGCACTCACTCTGATCGAAAATACCTAATGAAAATGGCCTCAAGGTTCTTCGTCAGCGGTGAAAATCTGTACAAAAGATCATATGATTTAGTCCTGCTAAGGTGTGTTGATGCAATTGAAGCCACACGGATAATGCAGGAAATACATGAGGGAGTATGTGGCCCTCACATGAATGGACGCATGTTGGCCAAGAAAATAATGAGATTAGGATATTATTGGCTCCCTTTGGAAGGCGATTGTGCCCAACATGTGCGAAGCTGTCATCGTTGCCAGATTCACGGGAACAAGATAAATGTCCCTCCAACCGAACTGCATCAATTATCTGAGCCGTGGCCATTTTCAATGTGGGGCATTGATGTAATTGGCCCAATCAATCCGAAGGCATCAAATGGGCATCGGTTTATTTTGGTTGCAATTGATTACTTCTCAAAATGGATCGAGGCCACATCCTATGCAAGCGTAACTGCGCGGAACATTATGAAGTTCATCGGACGTGACATAATCACCCGATATGGCGTGCCAGAAGCTATCATCACCGACAATGGGTCAAACCTGAACAACAAGTTGATTGATCAATTGTTCTCTGAATTCAAAATCCAACATTTGAACTCATCCCCTTATCGTCCACAAATGAATGGAGCCCTGGAAGCCGCCAACAAGAACATCAAGAGAATCCTAGCCAAGACAGCTGAAAACTACCGCGACTGGCATGAAAGGTTACCCTTCGCACTAACAGCATATCGAACTTCGATTCGAACTTCCACCAGGGCAACCCCTTTTTCCCTGGTTTACGGCATGGAAGCGGTTTTGCCCATAGAACTAGAAATCCCATCCCTGCGAATTTTGTCCCAGGTAGGATTGTCCGAGGAAGAGTGGACACAACAAAGGCTCGAGCAACTGAATATGATCGATGAAAAACGATTGAAAGCCTTCTGTCATGGTCAGTGTTATAAACAGAAGGTAGCCCGATCGTTCAATCAGAAAGTGCGACCTAGGAACTTTGAGGTAAATGAGCTAGTCTTGAGAAAGACACTGCCAATCTTCCCGGAGCCCGGAGGCAAGTTTGCCCCAAATTACAAGGGTCCTTACGTGATAAAGAAGATACTCCCCGGAGGAGCCTTGATCCTGACTGAAATGGATGGGTGGAAATTCTCTAAGCTGGTTAATTCTTATGCTGTAAAAAAGTACTACCCTTGAAAGATGTTCATTGCTTGGCATTGCCAAGCATTTCTTTATCAAAATGAAAATGCCTATGTGCCTTTTATGAGTGATGTATTTACACCATCATAAAATTGTGTTTGGTTGATTCAACAAAGAAGAATGAATGGTAATCACTAGCATTTAAGGGAGTGTCGAGAATCAAGCAGCAAACTCGATGGAATGATCAATACTATCCAGGCAAATGCATAGGAGTGACCCATGTCAAATTCACCTAACTTGGTATAAAAGACGTGTCGTTCAAGAACCAGTCCAGTTAAATAAAATAAGCCCTCTATCCCAGACGATAACCTTGGAACTGGGAAGCCTCACTTCTTGTCCCAAACACATGTTCCCTCAAGAAATAATTAACAAAAGCTAGAGGTTTTAATAGAAGCTCGAAATACATGACTTTATCTGCATGCTGCTATAATCAAAGACAGAAGGAGAAATTCCACAGAAGGAAGGTGTTGGAAATAAATCAACGACCAGCAATTAGGCATACGTGGCCACAAATAAGAAAGGCCAATAAAAAGAAACGTTGAACTGTAAAGAGGCCGTCATCAACATTCACTCTCTGAACTCATTTTTTTTGCTATGTTGACAGGAGGCGTTGGGATTGAAGAACCAAGCTTAATGGTTGAATAGTGGCAAATCAAGTGATTCAGATCAATAACCCGATGGCAAAAGCAGAGATATCTGTTCGGAGTCTCAACCCTTAGCTAATCATTCATGTGTTATATCCTTATAGAGACAACCCATCAACACTCATCTGTAAATAACTATTTGTGAATAACTCTTTTGATGTTCAAAATTCAACACATTTGTAAATACAATTTCACCAAGTAAACACCCGTAAAGTTGTCAATGGGGTCTCTTGAGTAAAAATCATTCATTTGTTTTGAGAGTACAAACTCCCTCATACTTAAAAAAAAAATGCCGCATGCCTTTCTCCAAATGGATTTTTGCATGATGATTTCGTCTATCTAAATCACTGATTCCATTGAGGATTACTAGAATAGACAACTAAGTGAAGAATACAAGATTAGTCAAGCATGCTGGATGAGGTGCGTCAGGATGATGACAGGCAAGCCATATCCTACACACAGTCCCCCATCTATACACTTGTGAGATGAGTACAGAAAATTCCATGACTGCAGGGCAAAGAGTTCTCTCGCGAATGGTACGATAACCAAAATAGTGAGAGGCATTTCATTGCTCACCCCCTATTGAGCCCCATACACTGGTGAAGCTTCTCTCATCAAGAATCACCCCACATTGGAGCATGTCAAAGACAAGGCAAGTCAGCATCACAAGGTGAGAAGAGGGATAGAAATTCTCTTGCTCGCACTTGCATCAATCTTCGAGTGTCTTTATTGCATATGAACACTCGCGTTAATTTAAGTGCCTTAGAATGATGAAGAGCAATTCCTTTTCTATGCATTTGTATACATTGTATAACCCAAGTGAGTTTGTAAATTTTACCCTCACATTGAGACAAAGCAGAAGTTATTGCCATAGCCTAGAGCGCTGGCCAAAGATGAAGACTCAAAGTCTAAATAATGGTGCTTTGATTGAACTCGCCTAGATCAGTTCCTCAAGCAACAAAAATGAAAAAGCATGGGGCATAAAAAAGCAGTGTACCTGTTAAAAGCAAGGCCAATGCCCCCAGTCAAAAAATGTAGCCAAGAAAAAGTTGTGGTTGTACAATCTCCATTTGATAATAAGAAGAGAGACTAGTGACGAATGCTAAGACAGTCACCAACTCTCCCCTTCTACATGTGAGTCGAGTCTACGTTATATTCCCATTGTAAAAAGTCTCTTCAGACTAGGGGCACTTCAATTAACGTAAGATTTCATATGTGCATAAATATCGCTCGAAGAAGTACGAGCAAGATTACTCTATCTCTTTTCGTAGGGTTCCTGACTTGTAAACCCGGAGAGAATCGTGCAACATTTTCATCCATCGACTTCAACCTTGATGGTCCCCTTTGATGAGTTGCTAACCAAGTCTTCATCACAATTTCAACAAAGACCTCTCA
This sequence comes from Eucalyptus sp. ANBG9806169, assembly GCA_014182395.1. Classification (NCBI taxonomy): domain Eukaryota; kingdom Viridiplantae; phylum Streptophyta; class Magnoliopsida; order Myrtales; family Myrtaceae; genus Eucalyptus; species Eucalyptus sp. ANBG9806169. The sequence continues at coordinate 6,082,267 of CM024576.1, read as the reverse complement.
CATTGGTAAAGTCGTACTACTTGCGAGAATACTCGGACCCCTGCTGACATGAGGACAGTGAGAAGTGTGATCCTTTTAGACTGAAAGTCCCTCATCTGGCATGCTCAAGATATCTACATTCTAAATAAGGGTTGTCTTTCAAAATCTTCCCCAGTGGAATTCGGATTATACAAAACTGACAAAATTGTCATGCATAAATCACATTTGAATTTATGAATTTACAGCATATACAATCATTGTGTACATGTTTGCATATTGTGTAAATAGTGAACATACTCTTAGTAATCAGAGATATTGCCAAATAAACATATCCCTATCTATCTTAGAGTACCTACCACTGTCCTGGTACTCTCTTCTTGTCACTCGACCTGTTCGAGTTGTCCCCAAAATATTAATATTTGCAACTGTCGAGAAATCCCTCTGTTTTGAATGCATGCCGCTACTCAGGTACTCCCTCTGTTGACACTCGATCTGTTCGAGTTGTCCTTAAAGTTTGGATACTCTTGACTGTCCAAGTATCCTATTGTCTTTGAGTACCGACCACCATTCGGATACTCCCTTTCTGTGACACTCGACTTGTCCGAGTTGTCCTCCAAATTGTATCTTTGAATACTAGCAACTACTCAAGTATTCCACCACATTATGCGCCTGCAATCACCCAGGTATGCTTTCTTACACTCGGACCAGTTGAGTGGTCCCCGATCATATCATTAAATATTTGGTTCATCCAAATGTTCCTCTACTTTGTACACTTGTGTGCCTGCGGCCATCTAGGCAAGCCTTGTGCTACATTCAAATTCTCAATTGCCAGGAGGCGAGAGACCTTCATGAATATCCAAGGTATGTCCTCGATATTCTCAACTACCATGAGGTGAGAGACCTTCACGAATATCTCAGGTACGCCCTCGATATTCCCAATTTCCAGAAGGTGAGAGACCTTCACGAATATCTCAGGTACCCCCCCGATATTCCCAATTTCCAGAAGGTAAGAGACCTTCACAAATATCCCAGGTATGTCCTCGATATTCCCCATAACTAGGAGGTGAGAGATCTTCACGAATATCTCAGGTACGTCCTCGATATTCCCAACTACCAGGAGGCGAGAGACCTTCATGAATATCCAAGGTATGTCCTCGATATTCTCAACTATCAGGAGGTGAGAGACCTTCACGAATATCTCAGGTACGCCCTCGATATTCCCAATTTCCAGAAGGTGAGAGACCTTCACGAATATGCGGGGCATGCCCTCGATATCCTCAATTACCAAGAGGTGAGAGACCTTCATGAATATCCAGGGTATGTCCTCGATATTCTCAACTACCAGGAGGTAAGAGACCTTCACGAATATCTCAGGTACGCCCTCGATATTCCCAATTTCGAGAAGGTGAGAGACCTTCACGAATATGCGGGGCATGCCCTCGATATTCTCAATTACCAGGAGGTGAGAGACCTTCACATATATCCCAGGTATGTCCTCGATATTCCCCATAACTAGGAGGTGAGAGACCTTCACGAATATGCAAGGCACGTCCTCGATATTCCCCAATTATCAATAGGTGAGAGACCTCCACGAATATGCGAGACCCATCCTCGATATCTTTCATTTGCTGGGTATTCTTTAGAAATTCATACTTGTGATTATCCAAGTACCTCTTCAATGCCTGCGAATGTTCAGACATCCTTCAAAGTCCGTAATTGTTAACATCCAAGTACTCTTTTGACACTTGCAATCAATCAGGTATTTTCCAGTATCTAGTACTTGTGAGTATACAGGTACCCCTTCGATATCTGTGAACAACTAGGTATCCTCCAAGAGTTTGTAATTGTGATCATCCAAGTACCCCTTCAACACTTGCAAAGGCTCAAATATCCTCTAGGTTTGTACTTGTGAATATCCAGGTACTCTTTCAATGCCTGTGAATGTCCAGGTATTTTCCACAAATCGATACCCTGAGAAAGGTCGGTGCATCCCCCAAGAAAGGTCGGGTTCCAACAGGTGTCTTTGATGAAGATCAGGCACCTCACAAATCGATGCCCCGAGAAAGGTCAGTGCATCCCCCAAGAAAGGTCGGGTTCCTACCGGTGTCTTTGACGAAGTCGACACCCCAACAAATATGATGCCCCGAGAAGGTCGGCGCATCTCCCGAGAAAGGTCGGGTACCAACTGGTGTCTTTGATAGAGGTCAGACATCTCCACAAATTGATGCCCTGAGAAAGGTCGGTGCATCCCCTTGAGAAAGGTCGGGTTCCTACTGGTGTCTTTGATAGAAGTCAGACACCCCAACAAATATGATGCCCTGAGTAAGGTTGGCGCATCTCCCGAGAAAGGTCGGGTACCAACTAGTGTCTTTGACAGAGGTCAGACATCTCCACAAATTGATGCCCTGAGAAAGGTCGGTGCATCCTCCCGAAAAAGGTCGGGTTCCAACAGGTGTCTTTGACAGAGATCAGACACCTCCACAAAATAGAGGCCCTGAGAAAGGTCGGCGCATCTCCCGAGGAAGGTCGGGTACCAACTGGTGTCCTCGATGCAAATCAGGCACCCACAAATGAGATGCCCTGAGAAAGGTCGGTGCATCTCTCGTCACGGCGACCGAAGAACGATTAGGGTCCGAGACAAACCACTAATTGTTCTAACAGGCGACCGAAGAATGGTTCGGGTCATGGAGGAGCAATTTCCCGTCAAGGCGACCGAAGAAAGGTTCGAGTCCTAGACAAATCATTGATTGTTTTAACAGGCGACCGAAGAATGGTTCGAGTCCTGGAGAAACAATTTACCATCACGGCGACCGAAGAAAGATTCAAGTCCAAGACAAACTATTGATTGCTCTAATAGGCCACCGAAGAATAGTTCGGGTCCTAGAGAAGCAACCCTCTCATATCACCAGGTAAGATGACACCTTGATACTTGCCAAAACTCGGGGTTCACACCCTATCTCACTCACTCTCGGTAAGTAATTCCAAGTATCTTCTTATCTGTCTTAGTATATGTAATGTTATATTGCTCTTTTTCTGCATAAAATAATAGGTCCCAAATAAAATATAACCTGCTACGCATGCATAGATAAAATTTAGGCATCAGCTTGTCTTTGAATGCAACCTCTGCAAACTCACCTTCAAAGAGGGGCAGCTGTTGACACCTAAATTAATTAGATTTTATTTTAGTTTTAGTCTATTTTATTTTTCGGAAGGGCGAGAACTACCAAGAGGGCATGCTGGACCAAAAGAATGAGTTACGCGGCATGCTCGTACGAGACAACAGGAACCAAGGGCATCACCAAACTGGAAGAACAGTTCAGTGCATTACGAAGGTTGGAAATATCTCAGACAATCAAAGGTCTCTCACACGATGGTACATAATGGTTGGGACCAACAAGACAGGGACATCAGTTGAACCGTTGGAAGCTTTCATGCAGCAATATAAGTCCGAATTTTGAGGATGAAATTTCATTGAAAGAGAGTAAAATGTAATATTTTGTGCCTTTTGATTGGGTGGTCACGACCTCCGGGAGGCAGGTTAGACCATCTAGGAGTTCGATTAATAGATTATTATGCCTACACTTAACTCGGACTCTCCCGATCTTATATCAACTCGTGACTTATACTCTAAGTTCATAATATATAAATGATTTTCAAGTAGAAGTTGCCACTAATCTATTCTTTTGGTAGATCGATTAAAAATCTAAGTAAAGTAACGGGAGAATTACTTCACTCCTATGAACTAAAGATTATAGGAACATGGACCTGAGTACGTTAGATTTCACCTAACGCCCTTTCGATACATTCTCTTTTATTTCAGAAAAAAAAATTTGCAGACAATTTGCATTACTTACTCCCTAACATGTGAGGCAATTAGGCAAATGTGCAACCAATACTTTACACCCAATAACGAAAGCGTTAAATAAATTGCAAAGAAGAGGAGGAATGAGTTACCCTGAAGCAATAAAACATCCGCAAGTGTTAGCTAGAAAATCACATCATCCTGAATATAATTTCTAATTTACATGCAATTTCACTCAAATCTTTTTAGGTTTCTCTCATTTAATGAAAATCATGCTTTATACAATGTGTGCTACTAATCTAACATGACATGCGACATAAGTTATTTAAATGTCCTAACCCTAACAATGATGAAATATATTATCTCAGCACAACACACAATTTCCTAAATATATGAACCTAAACATGACATAGATCTAATTAAGTGAAACATGCAATTTCTAAAATGACGTGCGATTTTTAACCATGCACAATTTAAATGGCATGCACATAATGACGTGGCACATGACATCGTACTTATGCACTTAATCTATATCACATGCACATGACATAGCAATATGATATGACCTAAATTACATGACATGCATGTGATTTTTCTTTTGTATTTTTCCATGATTTTTTTTAAATGGAACCTATCTTGAAAAAATCTACTTTAATTGTATATAATTTCTATTTTTTCTTAAAATGAACATAATCAATTCAAATCAAACAAAGATAGAAAAAATAAATCCACATCAAATATGACACCAAATCACCAAATCACACAAAATATTATCTTTGTCCACTTAATTTTGTAAATAAATTGGCGAATCGTATCTCGGGCATGAATATCGAATTGGCCAATTTTTCATGAAATTGTGAATCATATCTCGGACATGAGATTAGATTGATGATTTTCAATGCAATTGCAAATTATCTCTAGTTGGAAATCAGATTGACGATTATAGCATGTTTGGAAATTAGGGAACAATACCTAATTTAAAAGGCTACTAAAGGTTTTGGATATGATAATATATCTAGGAATTCAATCACATGCATTTACAATATTTTAAATATGGAAACGGAATATTCGAAAATCAAATTAGATAAAAATTTTACTTAATTTGAATATTCGCTTCCAAATTTGGGTTGACGGACAAGACTCACAAAACACGGTCATGGCTTGATGAGGCGGTGCACGGCTCATGGTGATGCTGCTCCACGTTGTGAATGGTGAGGGTACACTGAAGATTTACGCTCGGTAGATGGCTAGTGAGTGCAGGCCTTGCTGTTCGGCCTCGTTTGGTTCGGCTTTTCCAAGGGGCTTTGGGGCCCAAAGCCCCTTGGGGAAAATATTTTGTGTTTGGTTCACATTTTTGAGTTTCCATTTGTCAAATGCTAGCATTTTTGGAATGCTAGTATGAGGTTTAATGAATTTTTTTCTTTCCAATATTGCCCTTACTGATAATCATGTTTTCCCCTTTTTCCCTCAAAAAACACGATTCATCATCTTCTTCTATAGACTTGTTGCTCCACTGAGATGCGTCGCCTGAGGTCGCACAAACTCAAGCGAGGTTGCTTGAGGTCGGGCAACCTTGGGCGTTGCCGGAGCTCGACGACGCTCTTGGTCACACCTGAGGTCGAGCGGCGACCCAAGCGGTGCCACTTGAGGTTGGCGTGACCCAGGCGGTTGGGTTGCACGACCCAGGGCGTCGCCTTAGGTCGCGAACCTAAGGCGAGCCACCTCCCCCACCCCACCGCCACCGTCTCCAGCCACCTCCCCACCACCACTAGCAACATTGCCGAGCTAATCCCCCACGATTTTCCCCTCTCCACGAGGAGCGATACTTGGTCGCTTGTGACGGTGGCTTGGCGGAGAGGTGTAGCAAAGACGCTGGACTTGAGGATGTAGGCATCAGGACCTTCAATAAAAGTTAACCAAGCTCGATGGAAGGAGACAAAGCTCGTCAGAAAGACTAGGTATTGCAAAAGAAACAGATGAGTGAAGGCGCGTGCGAAGGTCGAGAGGACCCAGAGAGTTCTCCACTAATTTCACTTGGTTTTGTCTTCTTGCGAATCTCAAAGTCCCCGACAGAGAAGCAAAACGATGATGGATTGCTCTATTTCTTTCTCCATTGAACTTCTCCACCAGTTGTAAATATCTTGACCACCGCTTGACTCCTCGCGTGATGGATGATCTGAACATGTGGAGCATGCTCTGGGCTGGATTGGCACGAAATTTCACCAGTGAAGATCTACAGGAACAACACTGGACAGCCTGCAACTTAGGGGCTTGCTGGAATCGTCACTGAAGAAAACTGCTTAGAGGAAGGCCATCAGAGCAAGCTGTAATCGCCGGAAAACCTACAGAAAGTTTGACAAAAGTGAATCGGATGAACTACAAGCGCTGGGGACTGGACTGGTTTGGGCCGGCTCAGATACTCGACGGAGAAAGCTAGACAGCCGGCCTGAGGAGCGTCATAAGCTGGATGATCGCTAGTTTGGGATCTCGGCTGGCGTTTGTGATCTTGCGAGAGGCCGTTGGCTCGTGGATTGATAGCTGGAGGCTCAGTAGAAAGGAGTACTTGCTGCGGAATTGCCGGAGAAAATTGCACGGAGAAGACGACGAGTAGCCGCTTGTGGATGTCGAGGCTCAAGAAGAACGATGAAGAACTTTTTTCGAACCTCTCCTGGACACTTGCTTTTCTCATTGTGGACAACGTGGGTTCTCAGAAATTTTCGTGCCGTGTATTCCATATGCGTTATGTTGTGCGTGGGGTTGCATTGAATTGTGCGGCCCCCTTCACAATCGTTGACCCCAGGCTTGCCTTTATAGGCTCCACCCTAGGTTTTTTTTTTTTTTTCAAGAGCAAAATATTTTACTTCCAAATTCTTTACCAAAATATATATATTTTACTTCCAAATTATGATATTCATCTTAGGGAATTTTTTATTCTTTCCTCTAGTTGAATATCATAGAATAATATCAATTATCTTTGAAGTATCTTATATAATAATTCTATAATTCAATTCTACCAAATTGCCCTACAATGCAAATTTCCATTATATACATATTATATGGGCTTGATGAAAATTACATGCTCTAATGGGCTCAATCTAATTTATTAATTGAGCTCCAAACTTTCCATCTAAGTCCATCCTTGCCAGACTAGTAAATATGTCAATACTTGAAATACACTCTTAATAATTATATGTCATTTAACTTAATATTTTTGCTATTGGCTAAAATTTAGGTATCAACATGAGTAAAAGAAAGTGGGCCCCAAAGAAAAAGGTTGACTAGTCAAATAAGGATAAAAAGAGATGTTCAGCTCAGTTTAAGACAAAAAGCTCAAGCGAAGGGCGAGAGAGAGAGGAAAAAGAAACAAAAGAAGGGATGAAGAAGAAGAAAGGGAAAAAGAGAAGAGAGACTCGCACATAATCACGTTTCTCACCAAGCCAGATTTACTTTGATAAGCAACACTCGGTAAAAATTCAAGCTCTTCATTCTTCTCATCGGAGTAGTTTTTAGAATTATGGCACAAATTCGGAATTAAGTAAAAATTGACATGCAAGGTTCAATTTAGGAGTTGTTAAACTAATAAATTATAGAAGATTTATAGTTTAGAGTGTCAAGTAGCCGTGAGAGTTTACGAAAATCAATTTGAATTTTCAATTTGCCTAAAATGAATTGTCAAATTTGATATACTGATCTTGATCTATGTTACGATTTAAAAAGAAAAAAAAAAGGGAAAAAAGTGATTGGGCAAGAAGAGTAAGAGATTGTTCCATATTATAGGATACACATTATAACCTTCATGTATGGATCCAAATGTTACGAAAGTTACTAGAAAAATGTTAATACCATGAATACATGTCTTCCCATGACTTCATTAAGACCCCCCTCTAGAATATATTAATTAGAGGGCCCGACGTTACCTCACGTAAAACTTTAATCGGCACGTCCGAATTCTAAGTGCATGAAAGTGGCCAAGTTGACTAATTCGTTGACCACGTCCAACTACTCCCACTTTCTACTCCTCCTTTCAATTTTTATTTTTCTTTCCTATGAATTTCCCTTATGCTTTATGCTTTCTAATAAATGTATTCTTTTATGTACTTGGTAAAATTTGATATTAAAAAATAGGAAAAATGACACAAATGGATCCGAAACTTTATTCAATGTTGTGCCTAAACTTTTAATTGATTCGATGCAATCCCTTTATATTCAATTTAGTCTCTAATGAAAATATTTAATATTGTCATTCCATTAATTTATGTTTAGGGATAATATATGACATTTTCATATAGTTTATGAACTAGATTGAACATTTACCAAAAGTTCAAAAATCACATTAATAAAATTAAAAATTCAGGGACAACATTTCACATTGAGGTAAAGTTAGAGACCATATTGAACAAATTAAAAATTCAAGAATAATATTACATATTAGATCAAATTTTAGGGATCATTTGTGTAATTATCCCTAACAAAATATGGTATAAAACAGTGCACCATGTAAGAATACAATTTTATCTCAACAGAAATTGAGTATATTTCTGTTCACATAACAGTGCACTTAATCCAATGTTTATCCAAAGTACATGCATTGCTTATTCTTAACATGAAATTAAAAAAAAAAAAAGGTGTATTTTACAGTATTTGTATTGATTTCAAAATCATATTTGTGGATCGAATCTTAATCTGACGTCTTTCGAGTCATCTATGTACTATCAAACTCATCAAATAAGAATAGAGTCAAATTTTTATGTGAAAAGCAGGTCATTAGCTAGCTAAATCTGATATATAGACTGGTTTTAGCCACTTTGTCTAGGCTTGTTGTAGCCCCAACAATCAAAGATAGCGAGATCCTCATCATCGTCTGACAAGTTGTGGAGACGAAGCGAGGCCGTGACCCCCCTTGCCATGTGCAAGGCCGACCCCAAGACGAGGTGGCGTAGGCCTCTGACCCTCGCCGCTGATCTGCACAAGGGCTTCACCAAGACACAAGGCGGACATCATGTTGATGTTCCGCTTATCTCTCAGTGTCATGCTTTTTTCATTTTAGACATTTAACTTTGGTGCTTATTATTCCAGATCATCGAAGGAGTTTTCCTGCCAAAATGTCTAGATTTATATAGTCACTAGATGATACAGTCAGTTAGAGAGATCTCCAAAAAGAAGCATAAGTTTGTACCCGTCAACATGTCTATTTGCACTTGCTTTCACTTAAAAACTAAAGTAAATATTTATTGGCAAATTAGAATACATTAACTACTCCACATGCATATGAACTCAACTCACATCATTTGATCTTGTGAATTTGATCTTATCCAATAATTTATATGAATTGGGTTCACATTAATAGAGGGCACTCTCCACGGGCTTTTTTTGCTAGTTTTTTTGCAATGGCTTTCCGTTTTCAATTTGATTAAACAAAGGCAACCCACCTTCGTCTAGTGGAATGACGAGTGTGAGAATTCAAGCGTGAGGCGCGCGTCAAAAATAAGTCGTCCTTGAACTGATAAAAACCAAAGAGTAGATAACATGCTTAATTGGTCCATAAATTATTTGTCTAAGGTGTTGAATAAAATTGAGTGGAGATAGGAATGTCTCCGACTTAGAGTTTGACTCCTTTCTGAATCGTCCCATCATGAGGTGTAACATCCGTTGAACCCCGGTAGACAACACTAGGATATTTTCTGTAATTTTTTTTTTCTTTGGCTTCATTCAACCTAGTAGAAGAAGGACATAGCATAATTGATGAATGCGATGAATGATTTAAGGATAAGCTATGGTATCGTCCAATTGTACTACAGTTTGCGGATTTTAACCAAAAAGGAAATAACCACCTGTGCTGGTCTGTAATCTATCAAGCAAAACACATTACAGGATGACATTTTATTTTCCATCAGCTTCCATTAAGGATCACATTACAGGACAGGATGATATTTCTGGTGCTGGACACAAGCCAGTACCTAAAATCACGCTGACAAAACTAAGTTTATTCGAACACTCAGAACCGAATTTAGTTGGACACACCACCCCTAGTGACGTGTTGTCACTTACACTCGCTTCTTTTACTGAGACGCTAGACATCATTTCATACATATAGAGAACCTAAGAACCAAAACGACATATATAAGCTCATAATTTATTTATTCATCGTCTTCTTTCTTCATGCAATTGGATAAGAAGCATTCATGGCAAGACCACAGAGACCAGTCCTAGAGCGCACATCCCTCTGGATCCTCATGTAGCCGCTCTCGCCCCACCCGGTACCCCACGAATTCTTCATTAGCCAATACTTAGTCCCGCCAGAGGTCTTCCCATACCCGACCACCGTGACCGCATGGTCGACGCTGGTCCCGCACGAGCCTGTGAACACGCCGCTTGAGTAGAATTGGAAGTCGTACCCTCCCGCCTCAACTGCCACCGAGACCGGCTGGTTCGCCACAGCCTGCAAGAGGGCCTTCTCGTTGTTGGCTGGCACGTCCTCGTATCCAGTTATCGAGGCTGCATGATACCCTGTCTTGGCCGTGTTGCAGGTCCGCTCGTTTCCCCGGTAAGGATAGTTCGCCTCAGTTGTGAGGCCGCCCTTGCTTATGATGAACTCGAAGGCACTGTCCATGTACCCACCCTCGCAGCCTGAATCCTTTCCATTAACATCGCAATCCACAAGTTCTTGCACTGAGAGTGACAACAACTTCCCCTTCTTGAGCATGGTAATCCCTTCTATAGCTGCCGTGACCGAGAATGCCCAACAACTTCCTGCGCAAAAATAGAAGACATATGTACATGTATAGTAAGATCGGTGTCGAATGAATGTAAGAGTGAAATAGAGATATTATAATAGTGTCATGTAGTTTATTTTTGTTGCGTGTCGTAACAGCTCGAGTACAACATGAAATTTTGACGTATGCGCGAGACAAATTTCGATTTTCCACTCACCGCATTGGCCTTGATCCTTGACAGACGTTACGGCCTTCTTGGTTCGCCAGTCCAAGGCGGCTGGAACGGCGGTGAAGTTCGCATACTTGAACGGTTTCGTATCCACAGAGAACGGGACCCTGGTGGGCCTCCTCTTGTAGCCAGTGTAGAAAGCACGGAACTCCTCGTTGGTTAGGTCCGTGAATTTGTTCACGGCCAGTTTATATGCCATGTCCTTATCATTATTGAAGGCATTGATGCGCTTAACATTCTCTTTAAATATCTCATACCTTTTGGCCTTTTCAGCTGTGTCCTTGTAGATGCGCCCATGGATCGCCATCCACTCCTCATGTTGCTTTGACAAGTGTTCCTCTCCAAGAGGGCGACAAAGTGTTTCCGAAACAGAAACTATAATGACCAAAAGAGTGGCTGATGTAAGGAATGAGAGTTGGTTTTTTTGGGCCATAGTAGTGGCTTCGTTGCTGTCTAGGAGACAACTTGAGTGACTAGGGGAATGGATCTTTCAATTTGTGCACATCTCCAAACGTTTATGATGGCTTTTTATAGACAAAACTGTTGCTCAATAGTTGTCACACTCACTCTCTCTCGATAATGCTTCAGTGGACCATTTGCTCCTCCTACGTGCCTAACTATTCTTACTTAGACCCCGAGAAATAGAAATAAGCTTTGCTACTGCACACTCATCATGAATAGCACATATACAATTGGAGTGCTCTGGTTCTCATTGACCGATGGGTGATTAATCAAAATGCTTCATTTAAACATATTATGTAGTGCCAACATACATAATTCGAAGAGGCTTGTTGATTTTGTGGTGCTCTCATCTCATAGACAAAAGCGAATTGATGGTATATTTCGTTCCGTCAATGGTTAGGTACTTGGATCTGTACATACATATTTGCCCCCATACAGGTGTATGCATTGGAATTTTCGACTTGTATCAGTGCATCTGTTATACGTAGAAATGTATTTGCATCCATCTATACATACCTTTTGGAACGAAACGGTTTTCTACAGTGAAACAACTAGCTTAGGTCAACATCTGCTAATAAAATATCCTTGATCTTCGGCAATAAAAATGGTGCCATCATTAAAAAAGGGTGTGTGACTCGCGAGGTGCAAAAAGAAAACCCCACTTCAACACTGAAATTATATTTTATGACCAATATCAACTTTAGACGACCGGGGTCTGCGTTCCCATTTTGCACGTGTTTTCTTCGTTTGGGAAGAAGTTCTAGACGCTTACGATGTTTTGCATTAAGGATGCAACTCAGTCAAGCCACTATAGAGGTATTTGAGTTCGACTTTCAGATTTCTCAAAATCGACTTGATTCTTTTTGAGTTCAAGTGGCTCAAATTCTAATTAATTGAGTCTAGCGGAGGAATTAAATCTTTACCTATCGTAATAATTCATGTAAATTAATAAATATGAACAAAATAAATCTACAAAAGAAAACTGCAAGTACCATAATTTTCATTTGACATTCGCTTGAGTGTCATAACTTTTTTTTATATTTAATTATTTGAGTGTCATAGATTATATACAATAGTGACTTGAGTACTATAACTTTTTTACCAATCACTTGAGAGTCATATAATTTTTCAACTAATCACTTGAATGCTATAACTTTTAATAATGTTCACTATAAGTGCCATGCCACATCAGATTTTTGGCACTTAGATGAACATTTTAAAGAAATGATGGCTCTCAAGTGATCAATTGAAACTTATGGTACTCGAGTGATTTTTTTTTAGAAATTATGGCATTCGAGTGATCGAAAAAAAAGTTGTGACCTTTAAGTGAGTCATATACAAAAGTTATGGCACTTTTGATGTACTTATCCCAAATAAATCTTTATTAAAGTTTCAATTATAGTGTATTTTCATGATTCAAGCTCGAGTTTGAGTTTAATTCGAGTTTCAATCTAGAAAAATTGACTAATTTAGTTGAGCTTGAACTTACTAACAACTTAATCAAATCTAGTATCAAGTCTTGGCTATTTGAGTTGGGTTGAGCTCAAGTGTCAAATTATCGTCAACTCAACTTGAATACACAAGTACACCCCATGTATGGACATATAGTTTGAAACTTAAACTCTCATATTCCTTTTGTGTATAAAATCAGGGATAGTGACTTATGTGGTTTTTGAACTTTTTTTTTTCAATGCTTCATTTGGTTATTGAATTTTTGTTTTTGTTTAATTTAGTTCTTAAACTTCCAAAATTCCAATCAATGTAATCCTTCAGTTGAAAATTGTAACACTTAGATGACTTGGCCATAATTTTGTCATCTCAATGTGAGATTATGGCATATATTATTTTGGCCATTAAAATGAAAAATAAGATTGGGTGACTTGGAAAAATGATGTGGCAATCTACATCATTATGTTCGCCAATATATGCTGACATGGTTATCCACATCCAAAAAATTTCACGTGACATGTTGATACACTTGACAAAACGACAACTTTGAGCGAACTTTTGGTTGAACTAATTCAAGATAATTATCTAGACAGTTCTAAACCTATTGCATGTCGCCAATTTCGTCTTCAACCTTTTAATTATGCCAATTTAATTTTCCGATCAATTTAAGCCGTAAATCGCTAAAGTTAATGCCAGCCATCTTACGTGATATGACTAGCGCTAAAGTGGCCGTCCTACATTAAGAGTCGAGTGGGGCTGTGGGCCACTGGCTGAGGGCTAGAGACACTTGTCGGTCACTAGACAAGGGCTTGTGAACCCTCTTCTTGCCTAGGCCTTCACTATGGTGACCCCTCGCCCAGATCATGCAAGGATTATGACCCTTGCAACTCTAGGGAGGTGAGAGTTTTGTGACCCTTGCCAACCATAGCGAGGGCGTCGGGGCCTTCACCAGCCTAGGGGTGAGCGCAGTTCCCGGTTCTAAAAGGACCAATTCTTATTCCCAGTTCCTTTTTTCCGAGAACCAGAACTAGAACCGGTTAGGGATCCAAAGTTCAAAAGAAAAGAAGCCCCAAATCTCTCGACCAATTCAGTGATTACAATTTCCCTTCACTTTGATTTCACACTTTCACTGAGGCCACTCGCCCTCAATGCCGCCGCCAAACGCCGCTCGCCCTCATCGGACGCTGCTGGACGCCAGTCGCCAAAACCAAATTTCTCATCTTAGACACTAGTTATCAAAGAGTGAAAATGTATACAACGAGAATATACACTAAACAACATCATTCACTTATTACACTGCTTTATAGCAAGGCCAATGACCGCATTAACATCCATTCTAATACGCCACTAAAGCCAACGAAGCCCACGTCCAAATCCCACATTCCCCTTTTTTTTTTTTTTTTTTTCTGAATTTTGCAACTACACTACCTATAAAGTACTTCACATGTTATATTCCAGGCTTTCCTCATTCTGTAATCTTCCTATGAGGGTAGCGTTAGGATACACGATATACATTCGAATTGTTCTCCGACAGTGCTTAGCTCCGAAACCATTGCCGAATGACAGTCGTTGGAGTTTCCACTTGAATCTGCCCACAAAATGTTGTGGAACCAGAGGAGGCATCTCCGCAAAATTTTGCAAAACCAAGAGGGTGGGGGGCCTTGGGGGAACTAGAAGGGGCGTCTCTGCAAGTTTTTTAACTTATTAGTTTTTGCTTTTCTTAAATCTTGGATTTTGCACGTCGATCTACAAACTTTTTATCCTTCCCATGTACAAATACGGACACGTAAACTCACATTTAATTATTTTTTTGACGAACTTTCAAAAATTAAACAAACAACATGAAAACAAAGAAAAAATGGTTATTGCTCGAAAACAACTAAGGCAAATGCAACTTAATGTTTTATCTTTTCCTTTTTTCTTTCAAATTTTATAGTGCATGCACTTTGACTTTTATTTAATACGAAATACATGAAACCCTTTTACAACATACACATGTTTACTTGTAAATTTTCATATGACTTATGTATAATTTTCCAAAAGAATTTGTTAAAGAGTGCCGATGGACCACCTATAAATAGCTAAGGAAGAACCGGGTTTTCATTTCAAGCATCTCCTTTCCTCTTTGGAAACTTCTTATTGGTTTTGATTATGTATGTCCAGATTCTTGGCACTGGTATGTTTGCTAAGATGTGGGAAGTTACCGTAGAGTATGCGCATACGTTATAGTTCAAATCTGAAAATGAAAAAAAAAAAAAAAGAAGAAGAACCTGTTGGAACTTGGAACTAACCTTAGAACCTGTGACAGGGTAGGTTTCAGGTTCTTGATTCTGACGGGTAGGTTCCAAGTTCCAAAAAATGAGGAACCTGTACCCGAGGGTAGGTTCCAGGTTCCAGACGGAACTAAACTGGAACCTGGAACCACTCACCCCTAGGTTACATGGCTCTTTTCTGCTATCATTACGTTTTATTGCTTTAAATATTCATGTTTCCTCTCCTCTAGACATTGCCTTCTTGGCTTCATCTTTTCCATCTCTGTGGAAATAGGTAGTG
Source organism: Eucalyptus sp. ANBG9806169 (assembly GCA_014182395.1). NCBI lineage: Eukaryota > Viridiplantae > Streptophyta > Magnoliopsida > Myrtales > Myrtaceae > Eucalyptus > Eucalyptus sp. ANBG9806169. The sequence continues at coordinate 6,067,080 of CM024576.1, read as the reverse complement.
GGTGGGGTTGTTCATATAACCCACTATTAGACCAAATGCTGAGAATTTAAGTATTGAATTTTAAGTGCTGAAAGTAGAAATAAAAAGTTATTTAATAAGCAATTGAAAATTGACCGTTGAATGTTGTTGTCTGACTTCGTAAATGAAACTGTGACAATTGTTCATAGATATTAGTAGTATAATTGGCAATATTCGAATTGCCATTGATTAACCCATTTCTTACTCACCATATTAAATGAGCTTTTTCTATTTAAATGTATCTTTTAAATCGATAGCAGTTATAATAACTACTGAACTTTTAATAATTTTTTACACTTAGTCGTGTTATTAAACAGGGTCATTAGTAATTGTGAAGCTTGGTCGGCTTCGACCTCAACTTCAACTTTACTTGGTCAAAGACAATTCGGATGGGAATATATATAATTCTTAAGCTGGTGATTATTCCACTTTCGTTTAAATTAAAAGGATAAAGTGGATGAGTGTTGTTTCCACCATACAATATTATCATAGGTAGAAACACATCCACCATGGTTATTTACTGAAATTATTGCTCCACGCGACTCATGAAAAACATTTGAAATGAATTTTACTTTTTATATAGAAGTTTATCTTTAAAATTCGAGATTTTACTATTAATGAGTCTTCTGATTCATTTATTAAGTAAACAAAGAAGTAAAGTTTACGGTGTTCAATACACTATTTTTCTGAGGTCTTGTATAATGACTTCATTTAAAAGTTGAAATATCTATAATTATCATGTTTCATAAATACGTTAGAAACACTCGATAACAAGACCTTGTTTGATGAGAAAAGCTCAAGACTTGGGACAAGTTTGGTTGACCTCAAAATGATTCAAATTTATCTGAAGTTTTTCATTATGTTATACATTAAAATAATTTTTCGCGTCTTCACCAGAAAGCTACGAGAATTGTTAACAATTCCAAATCAAAAGTGCTTTTAAAGTGGTCCCACCCTGCTGAGAAATGACTTGATGTTCCATATTAAAATCTCAGGATCCGGAGTTTAGTAATCAAACAAATTTAGGATTCATTTATTTTGCCAAAAATGTCACAATTATGGAAATATTTTTACAAGAAAAAGACAATTTTTTTTGGTATTTGCCTGAAACTTGAAAATGAGTTGGAAACTATTTTATGTCGTTTGATATGAAAATTTTGATTTGATTTTCCTAAAAAGATATACACCATTTGAGTGCTAGTAATTTGCACATGGACAATTGAGACACTAGGTAAAAATACCAAAATCTCGAGTCCGGCTGTGAAGGACCCTGACCCAGGCATCGAGAATCGGGGCATGGTCACTTGGGTCTTAGGCCTGGCCTTGATGTGGATACCATGGTCCTAGAGCTAGCCTCCATGGACCCAAGGCATGACCCTTGTAGACTCAAGTATAGCCTTTGTGGACTTGGGCCAAGTGTTGGGGATCCAATATTGTGTATTGGGATCTTGCAATTGGCCTTTGGGGATCTAGGCCAGGGTGCTGAGGCAATGGGAACAGGCATTGGGGTTTCAAGCTCGGCCTCAATGGACCTAGGCGGGCCACTAAGGACCTAGGGTCATGGGCCTAGCCTCAATGGACCGCTTGTACGGAAGCCAAGCATAAGCACCAGAGACTTGGTCTTGGATACCTAGGACTTTGAAACAAGTGTTAGATTTTCTATGCTCCATCATAGAGTTTCGAGCGCAAGTACTAATTCCTAATCATATTTTTCAAATGATTTCTAATATTTTAAAGAGTAAGTTATTTTTCAAAATTTAAATATAAATTTTTCATTGACTAGAAAAATATTTTCCATTAACTCACTTTCCTAAGTGAATCAAATGCAAAAAAAAAAAAAAAAAAAAAAAAAAAAAAAATTGCTAGTTCATTTTTTAGCCTTGGTGGGGTCATGTGCTTGGGCCAAACCTCCAATAGACCCGGGTGTCGCATACCTAAGTCAGTAGCCTAGTCTCAAGTGCTGGGGTCTCAACCTCATGTGCTAGACCCGGCCTCAATGGACCTAGGCTTGGGCATCGGGGACCTAGGCACAACCTCTATAGCCTAGGTTGAGGCGCCGGGGAGCCAAGCATTAGCACCGAGTTCTTGGGCTTAGTTTCAATCCCTAAGGATCCAAGACTAGGGCCTGTGTTCATGCTCGGGAGTTTAGGATTTGGTCTTGGGACCCTAGTGCCCATGATAGGTTCCTTGGCTATCCATGCACAAATCACTAGCACTCGAATAGTGTATATATATTTATGAAAAGCAAATGAAAATTTTCTTACCAAAGTATGAAAAATATTTGCTATTCATTTTTTAGCCTTGGTTTTTTTTTTTTTTTTTTTTTTTTGGATCATAATTTTCTGGTCTTGGTTAAACACTAATAAATTTTGTTATTTTCCTTTTCATAAATATTATATTTTCTACGGAACAAACCGAATCTTGACTATGACAAACATGGTGTAAGATGGGATAATTAATATATTTTAGTTCGCCCATAGTTTATTGATTTAAGGTTTTGAATAGATGTTAAGCCCAACTAGATAATGTTAACGGGATCAAAGATTAGCTCTCTCTCAAAGATTTCTCTGCACGAGGTACATGGCTCATTGGTGCGACTAGTCAACACTGCCGCTATCAAAAGGCTTCATTGCTTCTAGATATTCAAGTTTCATCCCTTCTGGACATTGCCATTTTGAATTCATCTTTCCCTACTTTGTGAAAGAAGGCAGCGAGTGGAGTTTGTTTATAACCCACTATTAGAGTGAAACTTCTCAAATAATCTATTAACTGAAGACTCCTTCTCTCTCGACGAGTTACGTGACTCCTTGGTGCGCCTATCCGACACTGCCGTTATCAATACGTTGTATTGCTTCTAGAAATCCATGTTTCCTCTCCTCTGGAAATTGTCTTTTTGGCTTCATCTTTTCCATCTTGTGGAAGAAGGTAGTCGGTGGGATTATCTACAGTCCACTATTGAGACTAAATGCTGAGAATTTAAGTATTAAAGTACAAGTGCTGACAGTAAAAGTTATTTAAATAAGCATTTGAATTGAACGGTGAATATTGTCGATTTTCTTACCGTAAAAGAAACTGTGACCATTGTCGATAGATTTTAGTAGAATCATTGGCACTATTCTAAGTGCCATTGACTACATTTTTCTACTTAATAAATGAAGTAACGCATTTATCGAAACAAAAATAATAAAGTAAAGTAACACATTTCTTACTCACCATATTAAATGAATTTTTTGTATTTAATTGAATATTTTAAGTCGATATTAGTTATAATTCTACCGAACTTTTAAATTTTAGACTCTTAATTGGGTTACTAACCAGGTTCATTGGTAATTGTGAAGCTTGGTCGGCTTCAACTTCAACTTTACTTGGTCAAAGAAAGTTCGTATGAGAATAATATACAATTCTGAACGTAGTGAATATTCCACTTTCGTTGAAATCAAAAGGAGAAAGTGGATGAGTGTCGTCTCCGATTCACAGCATTATCATAATCAGGAGCACATCCGTGATGGTTATTTGTTTAACTTGCTGAAATTATTACTGGACGAGGCCCGCGAAAACGTGTTTGAAATGGACTTTGCTTTTTTATATAAAATTCTATTTTACAATTTGAGATATTGCTTAATAGATTTAATTCATGAGTTAAACAAGAAATTAAGGAAATTATAAAACAAATGAAGCCTTAACCATGACAAATACGGTGTAAGATGGGGCAATTAATATATTTTAGTTGTTCTATAACTTATTGACTTAAAATTTTGAATAAATGATGAAATCAAACACGAGTTCTCTGTGGAAGGTCTCCCTGACGAGGTACATGGCTCATTGGTGCAACGAGTCAACAGTGCCACTGTCAAAGGGTTTCATTGCTTCTAGAAATTCAAGTTTCATCACTTGTGGACATTGCCCTTTTGGCTTCATGAGTTCTCTGTTTGATAAAAAAATTAAGTATTTAGAAATTAAGCATTGAGTTTTAAGTGCCGAAAGTTCGTAGATCACATTAAATAAATTACAAGTTCATGAATGATGTTATTACAATAGGGCCAAAGTTAGATCGTATTGAATAAAAAATCCAAAAACAATATTGCACATTAGGCTAAAATTTAGGGAATGTTCGTGTCGTTACCCCTTGTATATAGCATTCCGGGCCATCAAATAATGCTTGTGGCAATTTTTTAAGGACACCTTGTCCCATATTTTACTACTAAAATGATTTTTTGCAACTAAAAGTGGAATCTATCGCCAAATTAACTCACTGCAAGCGAGGATTGAGGGTTGCCAATTTAGTACAATCAAAGCATCAGCGATGGAAACATAAACACAAGTCACATTAACTACATAGATCATTGGAAAGTCAATGATCATTCTAATATTTGCTTATATTTTTCTGGACAGGTTTCTTAGCAATACAGACTGTAAACACTCATTTAAGCAAATTTTATACGTTGATTATACTTTTATCCATAAACATAACACCCATTATCTAATCTTGTTGGTAAGTGCAATCATCATATATAATATCATAGAATGTAATGGCTCGATTTTGTACCTTGATAGATCATATGCTATTTGGAAAAAAAAAATGTTAAAGAGCATGAACAAGTACATTTTGTTATTAATTAGTACACCCATTTGGCAAAAACATTATATATAATTTTGAGTAAATTATGACAATTTATAATACATAAGTAGATTACCGATATCTGATATTTAAATTGAAACCACCTGTCTTTTTCTTTTTTGGTTGAAATATTGAAACAATCTGTTAGTAAGTAAGATTACTATAGATCATGAATGAGTACAAGAAATTTTGATTAATGATGTTGACACCAAAAAATGACCAACTTTTGATTATTATTGATAAGTGACGGACTTTGTCGATGAGGTAGAATTTAGTGAAAACAAAAGTCATCAATGAACAGAATTATCACTAGCTTGAAGGGAATCAATAGCTTGCCAATAAAATCATTGACAACACACAAAGTAAAAAATTATCGACGAGAGCCTTCATCAAAACTTTAGAAGTTGATTAACAAAGTCACCGATAGCAAGCAATTGGCACAAAAACAAAACTACTTGGTAGCTATGTCTAATAACACTATTCTAGGATTTTTTTTTTTTTTTAATAACTTCTTGTTGAAAAATGTTGCTAGATAATAGAAAATTGTGAATTTGTAATTTCTTGTGATGATTGATAGGATTATGAAGTTATTTGTTTCAAAGATAGGATTGTAAGTTATCTTTTCAAAATTAGTAACCATCTGTAATTGATTGTGGGCTATAAATATCCACATTGTACGCTTAATAAAAGATCATTTCTGTGACATCTTCAATTCGACCCCTATTTAAAGAATATATTTATGATAGAAATCAACAAATCATGGGAAAATGGAAGCCTTGAATGAGAAGCCACGAGGGCCCAAGTCAGGGGTGAGCCCAATGGGCCTCGTGCCCACCATGGACGGCCAAGAGGGCCCATCAAGGCTAATTAAACCACACTTACTTTTTTTTGGAAGTTTGCACATTAAAAAACCCCGGTGCATGAATAGTGTTTTGGACTGTAGATTAACTAAATCCTTAAATTACCCATTCATTTCCAATTAGATCACATGCATGAAATCTTGTATTTAATGAAAGACTATCGGATGGCATTGGAAGACCGGGAAGGCTCCTCGCGATTGGCCGCCCTTTGTAACAGGTTAGGCCGCCTATCTACTGAACAAGTAATTGAAGACTGGGATGACGAGCCCCACTTGAAAAATTGGAAGAGTGTCGATTAACACTAATTGGGAAAATTCTTTTGAACCCCTCCATAAACTTCAAAGCTTCCAAAGCACATTAAAGCGAGTTTGGTGAACTAAACAAGTAAAAATCTCACTTGGAGACCATCAAAGATGATCTTATTCTTTTAGTGCAAAACTTCTTTACGTGAGGGGTGATGCCTACAACTCTAAATCAGACCATTATTGCTTTGATTCCCAAGACACCTCACCTAGAGAGACTGGAGTAATATCATCCAATCAGCCTCTGCAATTTCGCATACAAAATTATCTCAAAGGTAATTACTAACCGTCTGAAACCTTGGTTGCCTTATCTGATTTCTAAGGAACGGACAGCTTTTGTGAGCGGATGAAAAATTCAAGATAATATTTTAATCGTTCAAGAAGTTCTTCATCAATTTAAGACCCGAAAGAGGACACGAAAATTCAATGCAATCCTAAAGACCGACATGCAAAAGGCGTACGACAGAGTAGAATGAGATTTCCTTCACGACTACCTTCTCAAACTAGGGTTCCATCTAAGATGGGTTCAGTGGATAATGCAGTGTGTCACAACAACATATTTTGGTGTCAAATTTAATGGAGAGCAACTACCTTATTTTTTCCCAACTCAAGGTCTACGATAGGGTGATCCTCTATCTCCATATCTTTTTATTCTACTGGCAAATGTGTTATCAAGTCTTATTAATCAAGCTGTATGCCTAGGACACATCAAAGGTATTAAGTTAAATAAGTGGTGTCCTACCTTGTCCCATCTTTTTTTTTTTGTTGATGATGCAATCTTCTTCCTAGATGGTAACATTCAGGAATGCCAGAACTTTGTTAACATTTTAAATTAGTATTGTGTGGCCACGGGACAGGTGATGAATCGCAACAAGTTTGTAATGATTTTCAATAAACATTATCCTATTAGACTGCATGAAAATATGTCGTGAGAGTTTAGAACACCTGTGCTACAAATGTGTGGCAAATATTTGGGAATACCATCTAATTGGGGACGATCGAAGAAGGAGATGTTCTCTTGGATTTTAGGGAGAGTAAATGCCAAACGGAGGGATGGAAAGAGAAATTAAAATCAAAAGGTGGTAAGGAAATTCTTATCAAATCTGTTGTTAAGGCATTTCCACATTATGCCATGTCGATCTTTAAGTTACCCTTTTCTATTTGTAAATCTATTGAAAAAAGTATTGCTAGATTTTGGCGAAGAAATGATCAGAACAAAGCAGGTATCCATTGGTAGAAATGAGAAGTTCTTAAAGGAAGCAAGGATAACGGAGGCCTAGGCTTCCGTGATCTCATAGCATTTACCAGAGCGATGCTTGGAAAGCAAGCTTGGAGATTATTACAACAGCCTCAATCTTTATGGAGTCAAATTTTTAAGGGTCTGTACTTTCACTCAAAAGACTTTCAATTAGCGGATAGAGAAACTCGGCCATCCTAAGGTTGGCAGAGCATTCTAATGGGCAGAGATGCTATTCTACCACACATTCACTGGTTAGTTGGTAATGGAAATAAGATCAAAATCCATGGAGATTGGTGGTTACCAACGGGAATTCTCCATGGACCTAAGACTAGAGAAGAACCAACGATGGTGGCTGATCTTATTAATCCAATCCACCGTGATTGGAAAAGATCGCTGCTCCACAGGTTCTTAGATGATCAGGTCATAGCAGAAGTTCTTACCATCCTAGTAAGACCTCTCTCTACCGAAGATCAATTAGTTTGGACAGCCACAAAGGATGGCCGACATACTATGAAAAGCAATTACCATACTTTAATGCAGACTACAAACAATAACAGCAGTTACAGAGCGTCAACATCTTACCAAAATCACAGGATATTGTGGCAAAGAATATGGGCAATGAAAACAACACCAAAAATCAGAACATTCCTATGGTCAGTTTGTCAAAACGCATTAGCATCCAGAGCAAATTTATTCCAACAACACGTTCTCACAGATCCCTTATGCAAACTATGTCAACAGAACACTCCAGAAACCCTAGAGCATCTATTTCTCTCTTGCTCTTGGACTAGGGCTATCTGGACTCACCCACGGATCAACATACAGCCTTGGCCTCACATGATTCATCGTTTAGATGCATGGTTAACAGCAAGTGTGACAACATCTAAACACTCACCTTGACTAGAAATCAATGCAAATGTCCTTTGGCAGATCTGGAGGATGCGAAATAACTTCACTTTCCGCCACCAACAACCAGATCCAACCCTTGCAGTGGAGGCGGCTATTGCACAGGCTAGATTATACCAAATTTCAGCTTCCACTCGTTCGAGAACAATCTAGTAATATGAATCTTGCGTAGCTTTGGAGTCCTCTAGATTCGGGAACCCTGAAATGTAACATCGATGGTGCCTATCAGTCAGGAAGTAAAGAAGGATCGATGGCCTGTATTTGTAGAGATCATCAAGGTCGACTTACAGATTCCTTTTCAAGAAGATTTCCAACGGCTTCGGCTCTTGAGGCAGAGATCCAAGTGCTTACCTTCACGCTTCAACATCTGCTACAGTAAGGCCTTAACTGTGCACAACTCATGATCGAATCGGACTGCATCACCCTCGTCGACGCTGTGCAAGATGGGAGATCGCTACTGTGGGAAGTTCGTGCTCTGCTTGCGGAGCTGGTCATTTTGCTTTCCCATTTCCCTAACCTAAGGATGCAACACTGTAGGCATGAGGCGAACATGGTAGCCGACTGGGCTACAAAGGCCCAACGCATAGACTTTTTGGCCCACAACCATATCCTTTTCCCTCCTTATATAATGCTTGACCTAGTTTATGCGGATGTTTTGGCTTCAGGTTGTAAGTTCCTTTTATATGAATACAAGCATTTTCTTTCGACCAAAAAAAAAAAGAGTAGATCACTCTTCCTTTTATCACAAGAAGTCACAAATATAATGAGGTACCATACTTCCAATTAAGAAATCAAAGTCATAGGGACCGACAACATCAACGCCTCTTGTAATGGATGATACGTCAGTGCTTGGCATTGAGCGAGGCCTTATTTCAAGCTTGTAATTACCTTATTCAAAGTGGATCGCCCACAGATTATAGAACATGAACAAAGTGCTTTTGTTCAAGGCCAACAAATACAAGACAATATCCTCATTGTTTAAGAAGTGTTGCATCAACTAAGGATAAAGAAGAGGAAAAAGAAATTCCAGGCAATACTGAAACTGGACATGCAGAAGGCATATGATAGAGTGGAATGCGACTTTCTTTGAATGAGTATGCTGCAGATGGGATTTTGTGACCAGTGGGTACATTTAATCATGCAATGTGTGACAATGGTTACTTTTAATGTGAAAGTTAATGGAGAGTTAACGGAGTATTTCTCACCGACACGGGGGATTAGACAAGGAGACCCATTGTCATCCTATCTATTTATATTGACAGCCAATGTTCTTTCTTGGATGATGCACAAAGCAATAGAGGATGGAAGTATTAAAGGGATCAAGGTAAATAGGAATTGTCCAACTCTTTCTCACTTGCTGTTTGCCGATGATGCAATCTTCTTCATGGATGAGACGGTTAAAGAATGTCAAAGTTTGGCGGCTGTCCTAAATCAATATTGCTATGCAACGGGGAAAGCAATTAATCTGAACAAGTCAGGCATTTTCTTTAGTAATGGCTGTCCACCAGCTTTGAAGGAGAACATGGCCCAAGAAATGCGAGTGCCAAGCATTAAAAAGACTGGGAAATACCTAGGGATACCATCTGATTGGGGTCAAACTAAAAAAGAAATGTTTGCATGGATTCTAGCAAGAGTAAACATGAAGCTAGAGGGATGGAAAGAGAAATTTTTGTCTAAAGCTGGGAAAGAAATCTTGATTAAAACTATTGTGCAAGCGTTGTCGCAATATGCAATGTCCATCTTCAAGATACCTATCTCGGTCTGTCAAGCTATTGAACAAAGAATCGCAGCATTCTGGTGGAAGAAAAATGAAGCTAGGAAAGGCATGCACTGGAAGAAATGGGAGGTTCCAAAGTCCAGAAAAGATAGGGGAGGTTTAGGTTTTAAAGATTTAATCACCTTAAACAAAGCATTGTTGGGAAAGCAAGTGTGGCGACTATCACAATCACCCTCAACATTATGGAGTCAGATCCTGAGAGGTATATACTTCCCTAATGGAAACTTATGGAAAGCAAAAAGAGGCCAAAGACCATCTTCGGGATGGCAGAGCATCCTCATGGGACGGGATGCCATTGAACCAGGAATACGGTGGACTATAGGCGATGGGAAATCCATTAATATTTGACAAGATCCTTGGTTATCACAGGGTGTGCTAGGAGGCCCCGAGAATAAAGAAGATCCTAAAATGGTAGCAAAATTAATTGATGAGGAAAAAAGGGAGTGGAAGGAACCGCTGTTGCACCGGCTTTTTGAAAGGAGAATTATTAATGATATCTTATCAATACCTATCACTGTGCAGCCTAAAACAGATCAATTGATTTGGACATGAAACAACAAAGGGAATTACACAGTCAAAAGTGGTTATAAAAGTGTGTATGACAACACCATTCAGCAAGCCAAAAACAGAGCATCAACATCATACCAGCCACCTCAAACCCTATGGACAAGACTATGGCACCTATCAATTCCCCCCAAACTGAAAGTATTCCCGTGGAGTCTATGTCAGGATGCTATCCTTACTAAAGAGAAACTCGATCATAGAAGTATCTTACTTGATCCGCTATGTCCGCTCTGCTCCAAATGCCCTAAGACAGTTGAGCATGTATTTTTCTTATGCAAAAAAAATCACAAGCGTATGGTCAGATCCAAACTTAAATCTTAGCACCAGTATATGCTAGGCAACTAGAATAGACAAGTGGTTGGTGGAATTTTTCGAAACAAAGACACACTCACCGAACGCAGGGTTAGTGGCGAAGGTGATATGGCAAATCTGGAAACACCGAAACAACCAAATCTTCCGAACCAAAAAGCCACAACCAGAGGCCATCATTAAGACTGCCCTAGCACAAAATTGAAGCTTCAAAAGGTGGAATCGGAGCAATGGAGACGAAAAGGCAACAACACCGAACTCACCTACAAAATGGACAGCACCAAAAGGCAGAGATCTGAAGATGAATGTTGACTGTTAATGGGCGGAAGGAGTACCACCTAGCTCGATCGCTAGTATTTTGCGAGATTCCAAGGGCGTAATCGTCGAGGGCTTCGCCAAAGATGTCCATGCCGCTTCACCAGTGCAGGCGGAAACCCTAGCCATGCTCCATGGTTTGCGACTGCTGAAACAAAGGGAGGAGACACACAAGGGGAAAGTACACAAACCAAAGAAGAGTTTACTTTGTGAAAGTGACTGCCGCACGGTTATAGATGCTTTACTCGACCAGATAGAAAAACCATGGGCCATGAAAGACTTGGTCCAGGAATGTAGACAAATTTTGGCCCAAATGCCTCATGTAAGGGTAGTCTATTGTTCGAGAAATGCAAATTACGCCGCAGATTGGGTAGCCAAAGCTTTTCGCCTAAAAACCCTCCCCTCAACAAGGATGTGTGAACCCCCGCAACCCCTTTGGAATATTTTATGCTCCGATTTCAACTTGTCCTTTCCATGTAAGTCTCATTTTCAAGAATAAAATGAAAGTCCTATTTTCGACCAAAAAAAAAAAAAAAGTGGATCTCCCATTCTCGCTCTTTCCGTGATGTGGGTGAGAGTAATTCAGATCGAATCACCTTATCCTGTTATTTCATTTCTCTATTTGTCATCCATTTCTTTGTTAATCTCGCTATTATGGTGGATTGCAGATCTAATTGTGCAACAACACTGATGTATGCTCTACTTTTTCTTAAGATTATGCGATCATGAATGACTGAGAATTACCTTTTTGCAGGTGCGCAGGTCTTTGGCCAAAAAATATTGATATGGTGTAAGATGGAGCAATTTGAAAGGGCTAGTAGAAGCACCTAGAGGGGGGTGAATACGTGTAAAAACAGATTCCGTAAAATACTATGAAAACCTTTACTTTTAACCTAAGTCTGAATAACAACAGACTTTTGAAACTAAGTCTGAAAAGCAGTAGACTTTGAACGAGATCAGACTTTAGCAGTTAAATAGAGTTACGAACAAAATAAAGAGATTTAAGGAAGAGAATAAGAACACAAGGAGGTTTATAGTGGTTCGGCTTAGATCAAGTCTACGTCCACTCTCCCACGCTAACAGCCTCTTGGCTGGATTCCACTATGCAATCAACAAGAGATTACAACTTTGAGTGCAAACACTTAGTAGTAGATCACACTATCTCACTAAGTCACTCTTTTTGTCACGCCCCGAACCCCGAGACACGTGAACATCCCACCATGGTCATACAAATGCGACATTCACAGGTAGTGTCGCCAACCCAATTAATTCACTATACACAAGCGGAACGTATTATAAAAACCCTGACAATGAAATACGGGATAGAAAAGCAGGAAGCAAAACCCCAAACAAAGGTCTACAGCCAAAAGTCCACGAAAGACCGGCTCTTAAAAAGGAACTGTCCTACGACCTACAAGTCGAACACGTTCTCCAATCCTTATGACTTCACCTCTGCAACTCCTCAGAGCCAACCAAAGCTATCTAGCCACTCCATCCACCAGGGACCTGAAATTGTTGTCCCCAAACCGGGATGAGACAATTTCTCAGCAAGTTCAACCCCCTAAACCCCTATTAGAAAGAAAATACACCCCGGGTGGCCTAGCCACATCACACAGAAGACTTACCTCGTCTTAATTCCTTCCTGCAGGTTAGCACAGTTTATATCTCACAAACTCAAGTAATAATAAGAATTCAAACAATTTGAATGCCAACACTTTCATAGAAATCATAAATGCACTCGACACGCATTCCAATTATTATTCACTGCCACCCAAGGGCATAGCCTACTCGCAATTCAGCTATCTTCTGACATTAATGCCAGGCATCGCCTCCCCCCTTGGAGCGCGGCTTCGTCACTACGTTGACGGCATTCCCGAAGGAGCATGGATCCAGTTGGCCTAGCCTCTACTGCGATCCGAACCACGTCACTACACTGACGACAATCCACAAGGAATACAGGTCTAGTCGGCCTAGCCACTATTGCGACCCGATTCTACCAACCAGCAGACGACAAATCATTACTGACTTCCGGACCTTCCACAATTCATTCACATACTCCAATTTCAATAGTAAACCATAACAATCAAATTTCTGCATCAAAATCCAACACTTAGATTTTTATGGCTAAAAGCCCTATTTATCACAATCAACCCTCAATTTGCTACATCCATTCATCAAATTCAAATTCTAAATGCACAGCATTGATCAGCACCAAATTATAAGCAATTGAGGTCAAAAATAATTTTTCGAGTTTTTTTTTTAATATAATAATAATAAAAATAGACGACACTCAATTTTGCCACTTCCGTTCATCAAATTCAAATTTTAAGAGCACAACGACGATCGGCCCGAAATTCTAAGCAATTTGAGTCAAAAATAATTTTTCAAGTTTCTTTTTAATAAATCAAAAATAAAACCCATTATGTCACATCAAGGCTTATATTAAAAATAAACCTACTTAACTTTAAACTAAACACCATTTAACTTAATTAAACAAACTAATCTAATCCACAATCAAATAAACTAATCAATCCACATAAACTCATTTAACTTAGACTAAGCACACTTAGGGCATCATTAACCGTCTAATCAGATTTAGTGAGCTAAACTCACCGAATTAGCGAGCCGAGCACGCCAAAACGACGAGGCCGACGCGAGGATCGACTTTCCTCAAAGCGGGCCTAGCATCCGGGCTCGGGAAGCTGGCCAAAACGGGCCAAGACCGGGCTGTGATACCCATTTTCTGCAGCTGCTGTCCAAGGCTGAAAAATGATAGATCCGGCGCCGGTTTGGTTCGGAAACGGACGGAGAAGACCGGTGGGGCTTGGACGGGCTAGTGGGGAGGTCGATGGCGACTCACGGCGGCGGGGACGAGCTCCGGTTGAGCTCCACCAGATCTGAATAACTGCTGGAGCACGGGCTGGTGCGCGGAGGAGGGCGGCGTCGAGTGGTGGTTAGGCGCGCGGGCGGCGCGCGCACGGTCGGGCGGCGTGGTGGCGGCGACGGACGAACGGCGAAGCTTCGGTTGGTGGTGTGCGACGGCCATGGCTGCTAGTTTTTGAGCAGCAAGGCAGCAAGAAGGAGGAAGAAAACCCACGGGGAAGAAGAAGAAGAAGAAGAAAGAGGGAGGAGAGAGAAGGGGGCATTTTCTTTTCTTTTTCTCTTTTCTTTAATCCACAAAAAGCCCCACCATGACATCATCATGTGATGTCATACTCCACTCACTCCAACCTCCCATAACCTTAGTCCAATGGGTCCAATTTCATTTTCCGTCGGGGCATGAATTCTTGTACGTCTAATTCTTCAATTCTCTTCTAATTGAACCAAATTAAAGTCCATAAAATTAATCCAATGTTACCACACTTCAATTCACATAATCACTTGACCATAGAATCAACCTAGATCCCAAAAGCACGACCAAAAGCGAGCTTTCTAATTTCTCGAGCCAAATTAACCATACTTTAATTATTTTGCCGAAAAACTCGGTTTGCATGAAAAATCCTCCGAAGATGAGTCAATGTTCTTAAAATGATTTGTGACACACCATGACTTCCAATTTCTGAATTCGATCTCAATTTCACGGTTAATTTAACCCTGGCACGATATTAGTGCGTCCTGACCTACCGGGTAGCTTTTAGAAATTTTCGTGCATTTGACCTGTGGTTGATCAATTCAAGCCACAATGTACATCTTTGACACATTGGCGACTCTCGGTTGTCGGGATAATCTCAAGGTTTCAAACACGGACACAGGGTACCCAAACGACAGAAAAGCCGGCCCAGTGCCGATCGACAAGAATTGTGCGATCTGGTGGAATCACCCACACTCGATCACATGCCTCTATCGAGTCGACCTATTTCCGGTCTCTAATCGATCTTTAACTGTGCCGTAATGACCCTTGCAGATCAACTCGGTCGAAAAGTCGTTTCCTGGTCAAATTCTCGAGTCCGATGCATTAGAATTTCTTAATGGCTTCACCCGATAGACTAGTTATCCCATGAGTGATCAGTTCAGGGGAAAGAACTATATGCGTGTAGATGAAATGCCCGTTTCAATTTATTGAAAATAGAATTGGAAATTCGGGATGTCACAACTCTTCCCCTCTTATAAAAACTTTGTCCTCGAAATTTAAACCTTTACCAATTCTTAAATACAAAGGTGGGGGTATTGTCATCTCATCAAATCTTCTCTTTCCCAGTTGCACTTTTTGTACTGCGGTATTGCCAGATCACCTCCAAACTTGTCCAAACTATTACGGATTCAAAATGCTAAACACTTGCCCACTTTTGCAAAAATAAAAAGCTGCAAAAAAAAAAAAAAAAAAATTTGGTTCTTTTTCTTTTTCTTTTTATTTTTCTACTAGGCGGCTAACTGCCACGTCGGGGATTCGAACTCCCGACTTTAGACCCGCTGCTTCACACCCACATACCACTCGGCTAAAGGCGCCGACGGTGTCCCGAATTGCTTTGCTTAACCATTTAAAGCCAAAATCTTCCTTTGAATCCAAATTTCGATGGATCCCGATTTAAACTCTCTTTCATTTTCCATTCATTAACAAAATATGATGTCCCTACCATAGGCGACATTTAAGGAAAAATATATTTCCCCTACTTGAAATTCCAACGGTCTGCGATACTAATCTGCGAAGTTAAGCTGGCGATTCTGAGTGGCCTCAAGTCTGTCTCTGATAACTGCAACTGAATCACTAAATTCTGAACCAAGTCTGGACCTGCGATTTTCTGTCCTCTGATCTCACCACGACCAACTGAAGTTCTGTACACTCTACTTTGCTCTGCTTCGAAAGAACCATCTGACTGTGCTGTTGAAACCGAGAGCCATCTGAAAACTCGGCTGGCAACTGTTGCTACAAGTGAACTCAATGAGAAGGAGTTGTCCCTTTCCACTTCCTTTGAAAACTAACCCACACGTTCTCAACCTGTCCTCAAAGGTCTGAATTGTCCTTTAAAGCTAGTCATCCGTTTGAAGATAACAATCTGTACTATACTGCAATTTCATTCCCAAAACACTTTGCAACTCTCCCAAAAGATAGCCACGAATTTCGGTCTCGGTTGAAGAAATCATCACCGGAACTCCAAATAGACGAACTCTTTGACGCACATTCAACTCAACGTGCTTGTCCAAATAAGGTCCTTTTGTACTGCGATGAAGTGAGCCGACTTTGTTAGTCTGTCGACCACTGACCAAATCAAATCATTTCCTTTTTGACTCTTGGGTAACCCAGTCACGAAGTCCATCGTGATATGTTCCCATTTCCACTCGGGAATCTCGAAAAGTTATAAACATCTTCCCGGTTCATAGTGCTGGGTTTTGACCTGCTGACACATCCAACGCTTGGCGACATGCTTGGCAATGTCCGCCTTCATACCAGACCACTAGCAGTGTCGACACCAATTCAGATACATCTTGGTACTACCAGGATAAATATTGTAACTATTACGATGAGCTTCTGACAATATCTTTTCTTTAATTGCTACATCGTTAGGTGCACACAATCGCTCTGGGAACTTTAGTGTTTCGTCACCAAAATCTAGAAGTGAGGCTTCTCTCTTTTCTGTATCTGCTTGCATGACTTTCTGAATCTCTGAATCTGACTACTGAAGCGTTCTGATTCTGATTTGCACATCCAGCTTAATTATGAGGATGGCCATAAGAGTCTAAAGGTGGCCCACCTCAATTTTAAAACCCGAGTTTTGTGCCTTCTCAATTAAAACCCATTCCTTGAGTACCATTTGCACTACTGATCACAACTCTAGTTTTTTTTTTTTTTTCCAAAGTTCCAACTAGCGACGCTATCTCATATTCAATCCTTTCTGAGAGAATGAATACTGAAGGCTATGCTGATCAGTGAAGATCCATAATCTTTCTCCACACAACTAACATCTCCAAATTCAGCGTGAAGATTAAAGTTGCGAACTCTAAGTCATGCGTCTGGTAATTCAGCTCATGAGGTCTCAACTAACGGGATGTGTATGCAACAACCATGTCATGCTGCATCACCACTCAACCTAGTCCTTTAAACGACGCATCACTGTCCATCTCGAATCCTACTGGACCAGATGGAATAGTGAGCATAGGTGCAGTAGTTAGCTTCTGCTTAAGCTCTCATAAACTACTTTCACACTTAACCGACCACACAACTTTTCTTCCTTCTTTAGAAGTCTTGTCAACGGCGATGCTAACACTGAAAACTTTTCTACAAACTATCTGTAATACTCTGCTACTTTTGATCTCTGTCACTGTAGTCAATCTCGGCCAACTGCTAACTGCTTCAATCTTGGACGGGGTCTACGGAGATTTCTTCGCCTGAAATCACGTGACCTAGGAGCGCAACACGAGTCATCCAAAACTTACACTTGCTAAACTTAGCATAAAATTGAAGAGTCCTTAAGGTCTGAAGTAACATCCCCAAATGTCTCTCGTGCTCCTCAACACTCTTTGAACACACCAGGATAACTTCCATGAACACGATCACAACTAATTTAAGTACCCTTAAACATTCTGCTCATTAGACCCAAACAAATAGCTATGGTGTCCATCAAACCACACGGTATTACAATGAACTCATAACTGCCGTATCAAGTGTGAGATGCTAACTTCGGTATGTCTTTCTTCCTAATTCTCAACTGATGATACCCTGACCTCCAGTCGATCTTGAAGAATATCGATATACAAACACAACGAACCAACTTTCTTCTTCACGAATAGAACGGGTGCTCCCCAAGGTGATGCACTGGAACGTATGAATCCCCTATTCAACAATTCTTGCACTTGCACCTTTAATTCTTTTAACTCGAGTAACACCATTCGATAAGGAGCCTTAGGGACTGGCTCTGTTTCGAGTGTTAATTCAATTACAAACTCTATTTCTCTTTCTGACAACAAACCTGACACTTCTTCAAGAATTACCCCAGAAAACTTCAGTACCACGATTATGTTCTCCATATTTGGCTCCTCAACTAACGCATCCATTACAATTGCCATGTAGATTCGGTAACCAACAACCCGAACCAGGTCACCTTCAGTGATGTATGACAAGGAGTGAAGGTCCTCTTCGACTTTCGGTAATTCTAAACTTTTGCACTCTAACTGAACAAACTGAATTACATTACTATCAAGATTCAAAACAACAGAAAACTCCTTAAGCCAAACCTTTTTAAAAAAATGACTTCCAAGTCATACTTAAGCAAACCCTTCAAGTACAACTATAGTCAGAGATTTATCTTTCTATTACTTTATTACCACCATGAAAATTTTATAACCTTCACTCAAAATTCTGCTGCGCGACTCTGATAAAACATCTCAAAAACACCATTCCCTTGATCGATGCATGGTCGACTCATTCATGCTCCTTTAGCCATCCTAATGGCGTCCTATCTGCAGTAACGGTGCTTATGCTCTCCCAAACTTACGCGGACAGTTCTTAACCTGATGGCCATGCTGGCCACATACAAAGCATGCTCCCGTTTAACCGGGACACTTAATTGATTCATGTTTTCTTCCACAAACTCGGCACACGATCGGTGAGTCCTTTGCCTCCTGTTGGGTGATAGCATGCACCCTTCCTTGCACTGGGGTTCTGTTCCAAGTACTCCACTAAACATCCTAAAGCATGATTCCTCTATTCTGTTCTATTGACGGCGATGACAGAAACAACTGTAGTTACATCCATATGTACGGACAACCTTTGATCAGATGGCCGTATTGGCGACACTTGTAACAAGTCTTTTCCCCTCTTATAGCACGGGATACATCCATGTCTTTTCTTACATGCACAACACTCATCAATTGAGTTAGGCACCGACTTTCCAATTCTACTATGCCGGTTAGGTGAAAGGGGCACATTTCTTCTTACATCGGCCTTTCCTCCCATTGATTTCCATCTCCGCTTAAACTGAACTTTGACTTAGATACGGTGACTTGTTCCTTGATCACAACTCCAATTTAGGCCTCAACAGGCACAGTAACAACAACAGTTACAGCACTGGCAACAACAGTGACAACGGCAACAGTGGTGGCTCGATCTTGATCTTGCTAACTCAAAAAGCTTCCTAAAAACTACCGCGCCAGAACGATCCCCACAAACCTAGGATCGCTCGGTGCTACTACGCTCTCAGTACCGACTTGCGGCGGTACTCTCACAGAATTAAATGACCCCACAAACACACTACCAAACAGTTATCAACCACATGCATCAGCAAAATAAAAGTCTTTCCTACTAACTATCCCACGACTCATCGCACCTTATCACTCCATACACAAACCATGCTCTGATACCACTTAAACGGGGATGTCACGCCCCGAACCCCGAGACACGTGAACATCCCACCATGGTCATACAAATGCGACATTCCCAGGTAGTGTCGCCGACCCAATTAATTCACTATGTGCATGCGGAACGTATTATAAAAACCTTGACAATGAAATACGGGATAGAAAAGTAGGAAGCAAAACCCCAACATAACACTTTCAAAATTCAACAGAATTACAAACAAAGGCCTATAGCCAAAAGTCCACGAAAGACCGGCTCTTAAAAAAGAACTATCCTACGACCTACAAGTCGAACACGTTCTCCAATCCTTATGACTTCACCTCTGCAACTCCTCAGAGCCAACCAAAGCTATCTAGCTGCTCCATCCACCAGGGACCTGAAATTGTTGTCCCCAAACCGGGATGAGACAATGTCTCAGCAAGTTCAACCCCTAAACCCCTATTAGAAAAAAATACACCCCGAGTGGCCTAGCCACATCACACGAAGACTTACCTCGTCTTAATTCATTCCTGCAGGTTAGCACAATTTATATCTCACAAACTCAGGTAATAATAAGAATTCAAACAATTGGAACGCCAGCACTTTCATAGAAATCATAAATGCACTCGACACGTATTCCAATTATTATTCACTGCCACCCAAGGGCATAGCCTACTCGCAATTCAGCTATCTTCTGACATTAATGCCAGGCATCGCCTTCCCCCTTGGAGCGCGGCTTCGTCACTACGTCGACGGCATTCCCGAAGGAGCATGGATCCAGTTGGCATAGCCTCTACTGCGATCCGAACCACGTCACTACACTGACGGCAATCCACAACGAATACAGGTCTAGTCGGCCTAGCCACTACTGCGACCCGATTCTACCAACCAGCACATGACAAATCATTACTGACTTTCGGACCTTCCACAATTCATTCACATACTCCAATTTCAATAGTAAACCATAACAATCAAATTTCTGCATCAAAATCCAACACTTAGATTTTTATGGCTAAAAGCCCTATTTATCATAATCAACCCTCAATTTGCCACATCCATTCATCAAATTCAAATTCTAAATTCACAGCATTGATTAGCACCAAATTATAAGCAATTGAGGTCAAAAATAATTTTTCGATTTTTTTTTTTTTTTAATATAATAATAATAAAAATAGCCGACACTCAATTTTGCCACTTCCGTTCATCAAATTCAAATTTTAAGAGCACAGCGACGATCGGCCCGAAATTCTAAGCAATTTGAGTCAAAAATAATTTTTCGAGTTTTTTTTTTTTTAATAAATAATATTTTAATGATTTTCGGAATATAATATACTATTTAATTCCAGAATTTCGAAACAATTAAATTAATAAAAAATAAAACCCATTATGTCACATCAAGGCTTATATTAAAAATAAACCTACTTAACTTTAAACTAAACACCATTTAACTTAATTAAACACACTAATCTAATCCACAATCAAATAAACTAATCAATCCACATAAACTCATTTAACTTAGACTAAGCACACTTAGGGCATCATTAATCATCTAATCAAGATTTAGTGAGCTAAACTCACTGGATTAGTGAGCCGAGCACGCCAAAACGACGAGGCCGACGCGAGGATCGACTTTCCTCAAAGCGGGCCAAGCATCCGGGCTCGGGAAGCCGGCCAAAACGGGCCAAGACCGGGCTGTGATACCCGTTTTCTGCAGCTGCTGTCCAAGGCTGAAAAATGGTAGATCCGGCGCCGGTTTGGTTCGGAAACTGGTGGAGAAGACCGGCGGGGCTTGGACGGGCTAGTGGGGAGGTCGACGGTGACTCACGGCGGCGGGGACGAGCTCCGGTTGAGCTCCACCAGATCTGAATAGCTGCTGGAGCACGGGCTGGTGCGCGGACGAGGGCGGCATCGAGCGGTGGTTAGGCGCGCCGGCGGCGCGCGCACGGTCGGGCGGTGTGGTGGCGGCGACGGACGAATGGCGAAGCTCCGGTTGGTGGTGTGCAACGGCCATGGCTGCTGGTTTTTGAGCAGCAAGGCAGCAAGAAGGAGGAAGAAAACCCACGGGGAAGAAGAAGAAGAAGAAGAAAGAGGGAGGAGAGAGAAGGGGGCATTTTCTTTTCTTTTTCTCTTTTTCTTTAATCCACAAAAAGCCCCACCATGACATCATCATGTGATGTCATACTCCACTCACTCCAACCTCCCATAACCTTAGTCCAATGGGTCCAATTTCATTTTCCGCCGGGGCATGAATTCTTGTACGTCTAATTCTTCAATTCTCTTCTAATTGAACCAAATTAAAGTCCGTAAAATTAATCCAATGTTACCACACTTCAATTCACATAATCACTTGACCATAGAATCAACCTAGATCCCAAAAGCACGACCAAAAGCGAGCTTTCTAATTTCTCGAGCCAAATTAACCATACTTTAATTATTTTGCCGAAAAACTCGGTTTGCATGAAAAATCCTCCGAAGATGAGTCAATGTTCTTAAAATGATTTGTGACACACCATGACTTCCAATTTCTGAATTCGATCTCAATTTCACGGTTAATTTCACTCTGGCACGATATTAGCGCGTCCTGACCTACCGGGTAGCTTTTAGAAATTTTCATGCATTTGACACACCATGACTTCCAATTTCATGCTTTTAGAAATTTTCATGTGGTTGATCAATTCAAGCCACAATGTACATCTTTGACACATTGGCGACTCTCGGTTGTCTAGATAATCTCAAGGTTTCAAACACGGACACAGGGTACCCAAACGAAGGAAAAGCCGGCCTAGTGCCGATCGACAAGAATTGTGCGATCTGGTGGAATCACCCACACTCGATCACATGCCTCTATCGAGTCGACCTATTTCCGGTCTCTAATCGATCTTTAACTGTGCCGTAATGACCCTTGTAGATCAACTCGGTCGAAAAGTCGTTTCCTGGTCAAATTCTCGAGTCCGATGCATTAGAATTTCTTAATGGCTTCACCCGATAGACTAGTTATCCCATGAGTGATCAGTTCAGGGGAAAGAACTATATGCGTGCAGATGAAATGCCCGTTTCAATTTATTGAAAATAGAATTGGAAATTCGGGATGTCACACTTTTGGTATTTCTCTTACGATCACAAACGTTTAAGCTCACAAGAGACAAGTGTATGATCGAAGTTGCTCAGACTTTGGAATTATAAATTCTACGCTCCGTCTCTTACTTGCTCATCGGTCCTTGATCTCCTTAAATACTCCTCCACTTCCAAACTAGCCGTTGGACAGCATCTTGAGGATCGTCTTCCAATCTACCAATTGGATAGATCTGTATCTAGAAGATTTGGTAGCCGTTGAGTGATAGAAGTAGAATCCCAAATTGATTTTAATCGCCCATACAAACAGAATCTTGGTTTCCATAAGTAGAGCTTCTTCGTATGGAAAGTTTTTGTCTTCAATATTTAATTGTCAATCAATTAGATTGAGTCAATCAAATCAATCTTGATGTAGAATCCAAATCAGATCATTAGCCATTATACATTTGGGCTTGTGTTACGTTCTGTCTTGTTTTGGATGTAAAGTCTGAGAGCAATAGACTTTACAATCTAAGTCTGAGTGCGATAGACTTTGCAATCTGAGTCTGAACATATTCTGCTTCTGAACAGATTTAGCGTTAAGGTCTTACCCAATTCAGCTTCAGCATAGAGTCTGTCTTCTGGTTCTTCCAAGCACGTTCAGTCTGGAATTTGTCAGAGTAGGTAGACCTCTGATGTAGAACAAACTTTGACACTAAAGTCTGGCAATCTTAAGACCTTGACACAGAAGTCTGGAAATCTTCAGAGTATACTTTGGATATGTGTTACGTTCAGTCTTCTGGCCGTCTTCAAACTTCGACAATATTCTTTACATGTTCTATCATTTACATAGTCTATTACTCAACCATCAAACATGTTAGTAGCCTTTGATTTATTTTGTCATCTTCAAAACATCATAAGGGATTTCCTTAACACAATTAACATATTTAGTTGGCCACTTGGCTTAACTCTTAAATGTCGGTACATGGCTAATGTCGACGAATTCAAAGTTGGGCTCTCCTTGGAATATCTCTCTGAATGAGGCACATGGCTCCTTCATGCGTCTAGCCAACACTCCACTGTCAAAACGTTTGATTGCTTATAGAAATTCATGTTTTCTCCCTTCTAAATATTGCCTTTTTGGCTCCATATCTTACTTCTTTGTGGAAGAAGGTAGTGGGTGGGGCTTATTAATTCCCACTATTAGAGTCAAATGTATTAAATATTATATTTATTGAAGGCTCAATGGATAAAGGTGAATATTAAATATTGAGAATTTAAACACTGAGTTCTAACTGCCGATAACTTTAAGTGTTGAAAGCAGAAATAAAAAGATGGAAAAATTGATCACTGAACATTATTGATTTTCTTACCATACATGAATTGTGATTATTATACGTTGATTTTAGTTATATAACTAGCAATGTTCTAATTGCAATAAATTACCTATTTCTACTTGATAAATTATGTAACTTACTTACCACGTTAAGTAAAAGTTTTCTGAGTTAATGGAATTTCTATGTTGATATTAGTTCTAATCATCAAATAACATTCAATTTAATCAAGTGCTGAACTTTTTAATTTTCAATACTTAATCATGTTATCGATAGGCTATTAGTGATTATAAAGCTTGATGGGCTTCAACTGCAACTGTTCTTGGTCAACGACATTAGTTCGTATGAGAATAGATAAAATTCCAAGCCCGTTGACTACTCCACTTTCGTTGAATTTAAATAAAGGTGGATAAGTGTTGTCTCCACTTTACAGCATTATCATAGCCTAGACACATCCGTTAGAAATATTAATTCATTTTACTAAAGTTATTGCTTGACACGACTTATGAAAATCTGTTTAAAGAGAATTTTAATTATTATTTCAATAATTAGAGAATTTACTATTACTTCGTAGATTTGATTAATGTGTCTTGTGAGCCATATGTTATGCAGCAAACTAAAGAAAATTTACGGTGCTTTTTTGTTTTTGTTTTTGTTAGAAAGGATATATTACGGCGTTCAATGCGTTGCTTTTCACATATTGTACAGAATCATTTTTTGAAAACCGAAATATTTTGAGTTAGCATGTTTAGTGCGCTAAAGACACTCAACAATAATCCTTGTTTAATGAGGATTACCTAAACTAAGGACAGCGTCGTTTTCACATCAAAGATTCTTCAAAATTATCTGAAGTTTTTTTTTTTTTTTTTTTGGTAAAGAATTATCTGAAGTTTTTCATCGTCACTATAAGTTAAAATATTGGTTTTCGTCTTCACCAGAAAGGTGCAAGATTTTTAAAGAATTTAACTTAGTAAGTACTTTTAGAATTGTCCCACTCTGCTAGCAAATGACGTGATCTTCCTTATTCAGAAATTAGGAACATAGACATATGCAAGATTATGAATTTTTCTTATGCAATCCGACCTTAAAATTAGAAAAGGTCCTAAGCTTATTTTGACTCTCAAGATATAGCCCAAGCTCTCTCTCTCTCTTCAATTGTTATTGACAAAGCAAATTCAAGGACTTTGTTAGCATAAAAGTTTTAGGGCTACTATGAGACTAACAATATCTTGTGAGCCACAAATTCTTAAATAAGTGAACCCCACAACAATTTCTAATTATTTATTATTTACTTTTTTTGGCACAAAATAAGTTATTATTCTCATAATGGATTAAGGATAGTCATATAAGTATTTCTCTAAATTAAAACAAGCCTTAATTCCAAGTCGGATAACCCAATTCCTCTTATGGAACTCACTTTGTATACATCTTATTGAAACCTTAGGATTACTCGATCGACAATTTGGTCCCCTTTAGGAATTTCCATCACCTTTAAGATCAGGCTTATTTCAGCTAGATTCCTCCCATATGAACCTTGATATGTCTCAATACAAAGTGGATGTTTATTGAAATAAAGTGGATGATGTTGACAGTGCCTAATACGATTGTCGCCCGTAGAGATTTCATGGGCTAAGAGATTTGGAAGGAGAGATGAAGGAACGACGCACCTTGCTGGAATACTTCAGCCGAAGAGGTAAAGCCATTGCAGCCTCAGAACCCTTTAGTTCTCCTGCCATAGTGAAATTAGATTCCATACTAGCGGAGGTGGCTACTCATATTAGACAAGAGGAAGCAATGGCATCGCTCAAGCTGGAGGAATAGTTCAGCACATTACAAGGGTTGGAGACATTGCAAACAGATAGGATCTCTCACGCCATGCTAAATTCAAAGTACTTGAAAGCTTCGAGGTGAGAAACTTTACGAATTATGACGGCGTTATATGCCCAAAGGTCTACCTCAAGTACTACATGCTGAATATGGCAAGTTACAATAACTACATGTTGTTAAAATATATAAATATTAAAGCACGTTTTCATCTACCGGCTTAAACTTTTAAAATAGTTGACAATGATCTTATAAAATCTCATAAAATATCAGAGCAAGAATTTCTGAATTCAAATCTTTCCAATTCCTAAATGCCTTCCCCTAAAAAATTTCTACACTCTAGGCTTAGGCCAAAGACCAACCTATGTGTGAGGAGGAGTATTGGAACATTTAAATATTAAATCTCATTTTCATCTAACAGCTTAACCATTTAGAACAATCGAGAGTGATTTTGCAAACAACTCACATGTGTTGGATCTTAGCCAAGAGCGGTGATGTCATGGAAGCCTTAGACTAAGGGCGCAAATGAGAACCACTCTGGCCAAAAATTGATTTCTGGAAAAGAAATGGATTTTTCTATTTCTATTTCTAGATGAGTTTCTAAGCAAAAATACTTGTTTGATAACGACACAAAATTTCTTTCTTTTGGCCGGCGGTCAGCGACCGACGGATGGTGGTTGGCGGCGACGGATGGACGACCGGTTCATAGTAAGGACGAACGATAAGAATAATTTTTATTTCTCATTTCTATTCTAGAAATAGAAAAGTAGAAAATTTTTACTTTTGATTTTTATTCCAAACCTATTTATGGAACAAAAATCTATTTCAGAAATAGAAAAAATGAATAATTTTATCAAACGGATTTCTATTCCAGAAACAAGTCTGGAATAGAAAAATTGTTTCCGAAACAAAAATTATAGTTTATCATGCAGCCCTAAGTAGTTTCTGCCAACCAAGTCTAGCCGAGCCAGATCTTGGCCAATTTTGGGGAGGCCAAGCTAAGTCCCAACTGGCGGCAATGGCTGGCTAGTTGGAGGTTGAGCCCTCAACCTGGTTGACCGAGGCAATGCTAGAGAGGATGCATGGCCAAGCTGAGGTGAGTAGCGTCGCTCACCTTAGTGGTCTCTATTGAGACTGCGAAGAGCAGGGGATGCCAAAAAATGTTGGGTTTGTTGAGGGTACCAGGTCGGACCAATTACAAACAATTGTCTTCATTAGTGCCAACCACACCTCTCGTGAGATGGAATGGCTGATGATAACTAAACCCGCCATATCAGCAATTTCCAATCAAAATTATCCAAAATAACTAAATTTCTAGGGTTGGACATAATTCAGTAATATAAAATCACGTTAACGAAATTGTTCCATTCATTCGAGAAACTATGTTCTTTATCTTGTCCCGCACATTTATTCGTACACTTAGAAGCAAGTTTAGTTGGCAGGCCCCTAATTTTGCTAACAACATTCAGTTTATGTTGTAGGACACACCAACCCTAGTGACGTACTGTCACTTAACACTTGCTTTTTTACAGAGACGCTAGACTACACTTCATACATATAGAGAGCCCAAAAACCACTATCACATATACAGACTCATAATTTATTTTTTCATCTTCTTCTTTCTTCATGCAGTTGGATAAGAAGCTTCCATGGCAAGACCGCAGACACCAGCCTTAGAGCTCACATCCTTCTGGATCCTCATGTACCCGCTCTCTCCCCACCCGGTGTCCCATGAATTCTTCATCAGCCAATACTTGGTCCCGCCAGAGCCAGAGGTCTTCCCATACCCGACCGCCGTGACCGCGTGGTCGATGTCGGTCCCACATGAGCCTGTGAACACGCCGCTTGAGTAGAATTGGAAATCAAACCCGCCCCCCTCAATTGCCACCGAGACTGGCTGGTTGGCCACGGCCTGCAAGAGGGCCTTCTCGTTGTTGGCCGGCACATCCTGATACCCAGTTATTGAGGCTGCGGGGTTTTCCGTCTTGGCCGTATTGCAGGTCCCGTCACTTCCCAGGTAAGGATAGTCCGCCTCAGTCGTGAGGCCACCATTGCTTAAAATGAACTTGAAGGCACTGTCCATGAGCCCGCCCCAGCAGCCTTCATCGTTAACATCACAATCCACGAGTTCTTGCACCGAGAGTGGCACCAACTTCCCCTTCTTGATCATGGTAATCCCTTCCATAGCTGCCACTGCCGAGAATGCCCAACAACATCCTGCACAGGGAGATAGTAGAATGAACTACAAATTAAAAGACATACGCATACGTGTAGTATGATAGGTGTAAAATGAATATAACAGTGAATTACAGGTAATATTGTTATCTGCGATATGTGCAATTGTTGCCTGCTTTTAACAGCTTGTGTGCGACATGAGAATTTTTCATTTTCGCAAGACAAATTTTGATTTTCCACTCACCACAGTAGCCTTGATTCTTGACAGGTGTCACAGCCTTCTTGGTTCGCCAGTCTAAGGCAGCTGGAATGGCGGTGAAGTTGGCATACTTGAACGGTTTTTTTTCGCCAGAGGACAGGACCCTTGTGGGCCTCCTCTTGTAGCCGGTGTAGGAAGCGCGGAACTCCTCATTGGTTAGGTCTGCGAACTTATTCACAGCCATTTTATACCCCACGTCCTTACCATTATTAAAGGCGTTGATGCGCTTAACGTTCTCTTTAAATATCTCATACCGTTTTGCCTTTTCGACCGCATCCTTGTAGACACGCCCGTGGATTGCCATCCACTCCTCATGTTGCTTTAACAAGTGTTCCTCTTCAAGAGGGCGACAAAGCGTTTCCGAAACAGAAACTATAATGACCAAAAGAGCAGCTGATGTGAGGAATGAGAATTGGTTTTGTTTGGCCATAGTCGTGCTCTGGGTACTGTCTAGGACACAATTGGAGTGACTTGGTGAGTCGTAACTTTCAGTTTGTGCGCGAGGAACTCGAATGGGTGTGTTGGGTTTTTATAGACAAAATGCTGCTCAACTGTCGTCACTCTCACTCTCTCTCGATAATGATTCAGTGGACCCTCTCCTCCTCCTTTGTGCCTGGATAGCTGTTGCGACTTAGACCCCCAAAATTAAGCGTGCTATTGCACCCTCATCATGAATTGCACGGCTGCAATTGAAGTGACTCTGGTTGTCATTGACTGATGGGTGATTAACCAAAGTGCTACCATTCAACATTGTCATGTAGTGCAAAAATTTTTGGTTCTAAGAGGCTTGCTGGTTTTGTGTCTGTCTCAACCCCTAGCTAGAAGCAAATCGAACTTTCATTTCATCAATGGTTACGTACTTGGCTTATATATATGTTTTTGTTATGTGTGTCTATATATATATATATATATATATATATATGTATATATATATATATATATATGTATATGTTTATGTATATGTACATGTATGTATGTATTGACATTTTTGACCTTTCATAAACTATATTAGTGTTTTTATTATACATGGATATGTATTCGCATCTTTGTTTGCTTTCCAATCATGGATAAGTTACTACTGGTTTTCTTCAGTGAAACAACTAGAAATAAAATATTATTGATCTTGGAGATGTGATTCTTTGCCAATGAATTCGTGCCACGTAATAGTAACAAATAACTGAGATTGGCTGGTGGTGCAAGAAAACTTTCTGCACTGAAATCGTACCATGACCAATGTCAACTTTGGACGACCATTGGCTGAGTTACCATTTTGCTTCACTCAACTATATCAACGTGTTTTCTAAGTTTGGGAAGTACTTCTAGATTCCTATGTTTGGAGATAAGAATGTAACTCAGTCAAGCTCTTGAGCTACTCCAGTTTGATTTAAATTACTCAAGCTCAGCTTGATTCTTTTTGCTCAGAAACTCATCTGGGACATATAAATAAAATAAGCTATTTTTAGAATAGAAATTGATTTTTAAAACAGAATAATTATCATTCACCCTCACAAGGAATGAACAAAAAGATTTGCTCACCAAGTAAAACAAGGTAGTAGTCTAGATCGTTATTTGGGGCCAATAAATGCTAATAGTCCATGTCAAAAGGGTACAGATGACAAGTGGATTTACTTTATGAAAGAACTACATGTGGATTTTTAAGAGTTCATGGACAAAATTGAACAAATAAAAAGTATAGTAACCCCATTAAATATTGGAAAAAAAAGTTTAGTAACTACCCATGTCGTTACTTCTTTTTATCCTCATAGCATTTGTTTTTATGATGAGAAAACCGAACTTAAATGGGTAAACTTTGGTCTCATCGAAGTACCTCAATAAATTACACGAGGATCGAAGGTTGGAGAAGTAATGTAGAGTACATAGAAGGAGTTTGGTGTAGTGTCCGACGGGAAATGCCTAGAAGCCATCAAATCTAGTAATTCGGAGCCCAGGCCTCCCGAGCAAGTGCCTGGATCGCAGCGCATTTTCAATCGGAACGTTTCCTAAAGTCTGGCTTCAGCCAATTTTTATATGATTACACATTAGAACCTCTTAAGAGTGTTCCTTTGGTTCCTTTTGCGAGTTTACATGAAAACATTGTAAGAGATTGTGTCAAACATAAGCAGATCACTCTTTTGCTTACCACCGGAAGTCTAAAATATAAGGAAGTACCATACTTCCAGCTAAAACATAAAAGTCATGGGGACCTAATGACATGGGCAACTCTTGTAATGGATGAAAGGTTAGTGTTTGACATTAAGCGAGGCATTGTTTCAAACTTGTAATCTCCTTATTTAAGGTAGATTTACCACTCTCGCTCTCTCCATGAACATAGGTCTCAGTAATTCAAATCGAACCATCTTAATCTTACTATTTCATATCTCTATTAATGTTGCTATTATGGTGAATTGCACGATCTAATTGTGTCTTAATGTTATGCGATCTTGAATGACTAAGAATTACTTATGTTGCTAGTCGGAACAACATAATCATCCTTGATATCTTTTGGGCGGCAAGATCATTTATTAACATTATTTTACTATGATTTTCTGGAAAAAAAAATGCAAGTTGAATTTCTTATAATACAGAATTAATATCACCAAAAAAAAACCCTCAAATTATGGCCACTGTAGCATAAGTATCCCACACAATTTTTTTTTTTGTCATAAAAAACTCTAAACTTTTTTCTTGTGTCATTAAAATTCCGACTTTATATTAGTATAACGGCAGAAGGATAGTGCAAGTGCCAAAACTTTGCACGGGAAGATATTTAAGTGCCAAAAGTTACTAAAAAAGATAAACATAAGTGTCAATTTCTTTGAAAAATTGGACATTTAAGTGCCAACTCCAGCTAAGGATACTGGAAATCCTACGTGACACTTTTTTAATAATACAACTCACCTACATGGCTTGCCGAAGAGTAGAGTCAGTAAAGAAGAGTCAAAACGACGCCGTTTTGTTTCTTATTTAAATTTAACATAAATATTAATTAAATTAAATTTGAAACTTTAAAAAAAAAAAAAAAAAGAGTTGTAGAAGGCATTAGTTGAGGGTTGTGCAAGCCCTTGCCACTACCCGCCCTTTTGCAACTTCTTTTTCCCTTTATTTAATAGTTTAGTTTTCAATTTTTAATTAATATTTATATTAAATTTCAAATTTGAGACAAAAGGACATCATTTTTGGCTTATCTAGCCATGTTAGCATGCAAAACGACGTTGTTCTTAGCTTATCTAGCCATGTCAGTATGCAAAAAGATGTTGTTTTCAACTTATCTAGCCACATCAATATTTTGCACTTGTCTCGTCGGAAAAACGCTACATCAGTATTTTGGCCGGATTTTCTCACCATTGTTATTTAATTGATCTATTTTGCTCCGAGTTGGTGCTTAAGCATACCTTTATAACTTTTAACATTTAAGCATCCCCGTACCAAATTTTAGCACACTAGATGTTTGCGCCACCACTATAACAAATATAATTGGATGGAATTGAAATAGACGATATATAGACACAAATATATAAGTTCGGCTTTATTCCTAGCAACAAAAAAGTTGGGGATATTTGCATCTCGTGAACAAGTTTATGGTTTTAAGCAACACAAAAATAGAAAATTGGGGTATTTGTGTCACAATGGGTCTAGTTTGAGTTTTTTTTTGGTATTTGGCCTCTAATATAACCGCATCATAAAACTCATAATTGAGGTGCACATGTGAGGATGTTAGGCAAAATGAATTCCACATCAGATCTATGTTTTAACTTAGAGTAGTCAACATATTGTGATTGGTTCATAATGAAATCATCTCAAATTTCTTAGTAAAGGCCGGGCTCGAGCTTGGGTTCTCCATTGAAGATCCCCTTTGACGAGGTGTAAAGATTTTTGTTGTGACTTCTCAATAAGTGGTATCAAAATCAATGGTTGATTAGATTGATCAGGTCCAAGGAGAATATTTTAAAGCAGGATTATCGGATATGATTCATGTATCAACTATCGCCAAGTTTGGTTGGGCCAAAGTGATTAATGGGAAGTTAGAAGAGCAGAGTTTTGTCTCTTGCCAAACTTGGCGAAGTCAAGGTGCAGAATGAGTAGAGGTGATATTGTTGTAGAAGGATACTTGCATTCGGGGGGAGGGGGCCGAATATAGGAGATTCACAAGCAAAACGAAAAAAATTCTAAACTGCAAGTGCGCGGGTGTTAGGCAAGAATTTATGAATACCACGGATGCAATTGAAGTGACTCTGGTTCACATAGACTGATGGATGATTAATCAAAATGCTACCATTAAACATTGTTATGGAGTGCAAAAAAAATTATGGTTCTAAGCGGTTTGTTGCTTTTGTGGTGGTCTTAAATCCTAGCCAAAAGCAAATCGATGGTTGATTTCCTTTCATCAATGGTTAGCTACTTAGGCCTACAATTATGTTTTTGCCTCCATATATATGTATCGACATTTTCGACCTTTCATAAATTATATTAGCGTGTCATGAGCGGATAGGTACTTTCATCTATGTTTGCCCTCCAATCATGTGTAAGTAATTGTGATTCATGTTCCTATGCGAAGAACTGGTTTTCTCCAGTGAAACAACTAGCTTGTGTCAGCATCTGCGAATGAATTATTATTGATCTTGAAGGTGCGTTTCTCTGCCAAGGAATTGCTGCCACGTAAGTAGTCATAAATACTGAGATTGGCTAGTGGTGCGCAACAAGAAAACTAGACTTCAACGCTGAAATCATATTCTATGACCAATATCAACTTTAGACGGCCATTGGCTGAGTTCCCATTTTGCTTGACTTAGCCATATCAACGTGTCTTTTTGTTTGAGAAGAACTTCTAGATTCCCATGTTTGGCGATAAGCATGCAACTCAGTCAAGCTCACGTGCTATTCGAGTTCGACTTACTGATTACTCAAGCTCGGCTTGATTCTTTTTGAGTTCAAGTAGCACAAATACTAATTATTCGAGTCTAGCTCAAGCTTAAAAATAATAGCTCGTGAACCTAATCGAGTGTTTCAATCTTTATGTATTTTAATAATAAAAATTCATTAATAAATATGAACTAAATAAATATAGTACTAGTTTTCAATTATAGCGTAGTTTAATGATTCCAGCTTGAGTTTGGGTTTTATTGTGAGTTTTGAGAGAGAACTATTATCTAATTGAGTCAAGGTGAAACTTATTGAAAACTTATGTAAATCAATTATCTACCTTTAACCATTTGATTTGAGTCAGACTCAATCATCGAATTGGTTGTTGACTCAACTCAATTACACACTTACTCCCCTAGTTTGGAAATTTAGTTCGAAACTTTAGGTTGCCAGATTTTGTTTGTGCATAAAAAGCAGGAATAATGATACTTAACTTTTTCAATTTTTAATGAGATCTATGAACCTTTTTAGTTTAATAAACTCGTTGAACTTTTCTAATTCCAAGCAAAGTAATTTTTCCATTGAAAATCCTAACACTTAGTTGATGTGGACATAGTTTCGTTAACTTAAGGTAGATTCGCTAGGCTGGCATGTACGTGACTTACATATGGCTTCTATGTCAAATATATATAAAGGAACAAAAACATTTCCTAATTGGGGAAAATGAGGTGGTAGTCTTGATCGTTATTTAGGGCCAATAAATGCTAATAGAGCAGTCCATGTCAAAAAGGTATATGGGAAAAATTGTTCAAAAGTCATAAATTTATTGCATTTTTGTGCATACAGTCTTAAATTTCTAATTATGCCAATTGAGTCCTAAGCCTTTCACATTTTACCAATTGAATCCGTTCGGTCAAAGTTCATGGACAAAATTAAATAAAAAATTGTATCGACCCCATTATTATTGAAATAAAGTTCTGGAACTACACATATCATTACTCCTTTTTATTCTCATAGCATTTGTTTTTGATAACAAGGGAACCCAACTTAAATGGGTAAACTTTGGTCGCGTCAAAGTACCTCAATAAATCAAATGAGGATCAAAGGTTGGAGATGTGACTAGATCATAAGAGTTTGGTGTAGCGTTCCGAGGGGAGTGGAAAACATTGCTAATCATGTCGACGAATTCAAACTTACGTTCTCCTTCGAATACGGTACACGGCTCCTTGGTGCGCCTAGCCAACACTCCCATTGTCAAAACTTTAATTGCTTCTAGATATTCATGTTTCCCCCCTTCTAGATATTGCTTTTTAGGCTCCATATTCTTCTTTGTGGAAGCAGGTGGTGGGTGGGGTTGATTATACCCCACTATTAGAGTAAAATTCCTTATGTAATCTATTTACTGAAGGCTCACTGGATAAAGTTGAAATTAGGTATTAAGAATTTAAGCAATGAATTTTAGATGCCGACAAATATAAGTTTCGAAAGTAGAAATAAGAAGTTATCTAATAGATAATTGAAATATTGATCACTGAACATAATTTATTTTTTTACCATACATAAAATTGTGATTATTATAGGTTGATTTGTAACTGACAGTATTCTCATTGCCATAAATTACTTCTTTCTACTTAAAAAGTTAAGTAACCCCTACCTACTTACCACGTTAAGTAAGTTTCCTGATTTAATGGAATTTTTATGTTGATATTAATTTTAATCATCAGATAACGTTTAGACTCATTGAGTGCTGAGCTTTTTAATTTTCAGTACTTAATTATATACTCGATGGGCCATTAGTAATTATAAAGCTTGATTGGCTGCAATTGCAACTATACTTGGTCAAATACATTAGTTCGTACGCGAACAGATAAAATTCTAAACCTAATGAGTATTGCACTTTTGTTGAGATTAAAAGGAGAAAGTGAATGAGTGTTGTCTCCACTTTGTACATTATCATATTCAAGTCACATCCGTTATAAATATTAATTTATTTTACCGAAATTAGTGCTGGACGTGGCTCATGAAAATCTATTTGAAATGAATTTTCTTTATTTTTTCTATAATTTGAGAATTCACTATTACTTAATAGATTTAATTAAAGTGTCTCGTGAGCCATATATTATGCATTGCAACTATAGAAAATTTACAGTGCTCTTTTTCTTGTCAGAAAGGAAAAATTACAGTATTCAATGTATTGTTTTTTCTCATAAGGAAAATTCAAAATAAGGTCCAAAAGTATTCTCAATTTATCAAAAAAAGGAACTGAAGTCCCATCATTTTCTTTAAAAAAAAAAAAAAAAAAAAACATGAAGTGGACTTTGTTTTAATAAAGGCTTAAAGTAGCTATGTTAGTCTTAAAAAAGGACATAACTTCACTAGCTAGTTAAGGAAATTTCCATCCTTCATACTTTTCTCATTTTCTTTCTCAGAATAAAGGAAAAAACTAGGCGGGAAGGCTAGTCTTACCACTTGCGGCCGACGCCCCATAGATGATGGGTTGGCCGCCATAGGCAGGGGAGAGTTGCCAACCCTCTCACTTGTGTGTGTGTCTGTATATTAGCCTTCTTTTCTTTTCTTTTTTTCTATTTTATTTTTTTTTTGGTGGAGAAAAAACAGAAAAAAAGGGATGAAAATTAGAAAAATAAATGTAAAGGATGGAAATGCCCTTGACCAACTAGTGAGATCAAGTCATTTTTTGAGTTTGACATGGCCACATCAATCCTTAATTTGAAATAAAGTCTACTTCAGGCTCTTATTTGAAAAATTAAGAATACTTCAAGCCCCTATTAAAGACAAGGTTTACTTCAAGCCTTTATTTGAGAAATTGAGAGCACTTTGAATTCTTATTTGGAATTTTCCATTTTCTCTTAATATATAGAATCATTTTTTGAAAACAGAAATATATTTAGTTAGCATATTTAGAATTAATGACACTCAATGACAAACTTTGTTTAATAAGGTATAGTTAGAGTAAGGATAACTTTGCTGGACATTAAAGATTGTTCAAAGTTTTCTGAAGTTTTGAACATTTCTCTAAGTTAAAATACGCCTTTGCATCTTCGTCAGAAAGGTGCAAGATTTTTAAAATGGGAAGTGCTTTTAGAGTTGTCCCACTGTGCTAAGAAATGACGTGATCTTCCATATTATAAACTTAGCAATCCAAGCCTAGTAATCAAGCGAATTAGGTAAGAAAAGTTTCACTCGACAAATATTTATTGGATTTTGCTGAAGTATCCCCCAATCATTCACAGCAATAGGTTTCACCTTGGATCATGAAGATAGTTTCGTGATAAAAAATTAGATCTGTTACCTCGAAGAAAATAATAGTTGCAATAAGTTTGACTAATGCCATCAATTATTAGGTCCTTTGTTGATACTAAAGTTTTTTACTCCGAGTCCCTTCCGCATTCCTTGAAAATGTCGCATTGAGCTGGCTATTAATATCGGATTTTGACCTTTAAACAAAATGATCCAGATTGGTCTTGCAGTCCTGCTCTTCATTGTATTCTTCGTATTTAGAAATTAGGAAGTTAAACATAAGCAAGATCATGAATTTTTCTTATGCAATCTGACCTGAAATTTACAAAAGGGCCCTCGGCTCATTTGGACTCTCAAGATCAGTTTTGGACTCTCCCCCCCGCCTACCACCCCCAGCCCCGCCCAACCGATATTGACAAAGTGAATTAAAACAAGCCTTAATTCGGAGTCGGATAACCCGATTCCTTTTATGGAACTCACTTTGTATACATCCTATTAAACGCTCAAGGTTACTTGATAGTTTGGCCCCCTATAAGTACTTCCACCACCTTTAAGGTCAGGCTTATTTCAACTAGATCTCTCCCTGATGAACCTTGATATGTCGCAATACAATGTGGATGTATATTTAAAGAAAGTGGATGAGGTTAGGAACGCCTAATACAATTGCCGCCTGCGGAGATTACATGGGCTAACGATTTGGAAGGAAAGATGAAGGAATAACACAACTTACTGGAATACTTCAGCGGATATCATAACGGTTCGGTTTGGATCGGTTTGGATTATAAAAAAATCCGATCCAAACCGAAATACAGCAAAAGCCCTTTAGTTTTCACTCTTCCTTCCGGTTTTCACTTGTCTCAGAGAAGCCATATCCATCGCTTCGTCTACTCCCAGACAACAACCCCATTTGGTCCTACTAATGCCCATATCCAACACCAACATCCTCTCCCTCTAAAGGCCCCACCCCACAGCTCGTCCTCGACCACCTCCTTCACCAGCTCCACACCATACGCGCCTCCAGCCCCAGCCCACCCTCCACCCCGACCACCACAAAGCCCACTGGCACCATCCCCTCCGATCTGCTCCTCCAGTCCCAGCTCGAAGGCGAAAGATCGAGCCTCAGATTTTGCTCCACACAACATTGATTCCTTCGATGACTTGGGAAGATTTTGTTCTGGCCTTACCATGCCATCGATGGATCTAGCCTCAGTTTTTGCGACTTTTGTGGTAGTCTCGAATGAGGTGAACCGAAGGAAAGGTGGAACAATGGAAGGAGGAGGAGGAGGAGGAGGGACCAATAAGAAAAAGACACGAATAACCGAAAGTCTGAACCAAACAGTGTTTTCGGTTTGGGTCCCAATGACCATGCATCTTTAATGTTCAGTTTGGTTCAGCTATTAGGAGATCCCAAACTGAACTGGATCAGTGATACCCCTACTTGCCCTCTCTCCCAAAAACATGGGTTTGGCCTACTCATGAGGACATCTAAAATCGGATTGAGCGACTAAAGAGGAAGCGGATGAAGCGTAAGTGAATCCTTCTAATTTGGCCCCACAGAACGATTGGACTAGTCAGACCTCCCAATTGTATTAGCATGTCTACATTGCAATTTCTTTTTGAAAACCAACGGTAAGAACTTGTCGAACTAATAAAATTTAAATGTTTTTTTTTTTTATAGCGATGGGTATTCGATTGATCGTTGTGGGTTATCCTTCAATGACGTCTTTGCATAAGAGTTTGGAGTTGCTAAGATAGGCAGTTTTCCAAGTCCCTTAACAATGAAATTTTGTCAAAATACTGAATTCTCACAAACAATAGATGTCGAGGACAAACATATGATTGCTTAGTTTTTAATATTTATCTTCTCTAAAAAGGAGGGAATACCTTCTAGTTGCTTTATTTCCAAGGGATGCCGAGGTCCACATGAGTTCTCGGACCAAGCATTTTAAAGTCATACTTAGGACTCCAGCTTTCATTATGAGAGACAACTTTATTTTAAAGATTTCATCTTTAGTTGTGCATTAATAATATTTACAATTTTCCATGCTTGCTCGCAGTCCACACACATAGCAGGTAAGGACTAGAACTACCAAGAGGGCATGCTGGACCAAAAGAATGAGTTACGCGGCATGCTCGTACGAGACAACAGGAACCAAGGGCATCACCAAACTGGAAGAACAGTTCAGCGCATTACGAAGGTTGAAAATATCTCAGACAGTCGAAGGTCTCTCACACGATGGTACATAATGGTTGGGACCAACAAGACAGGGACATGGTCTCAGTCCCAATTTTGAGGATGAAATTTCATTGAAAGAGAGTAAAATGTAATATTTTGTGCCTTTTGATTGGGTGGTCACGACCTCCGGGAGGCAGGTTAGACCATCTAGGAGTTCGATTAATAGATTATTATGCCTACACTTAACTCGGACTCTCCCGATCTTATATCAACTCGTGACTTATACTCTAAGTTCATAATATATAAATGATTTTCAAGTAGAAGTTGCCACTAATCTATTCTTTTGGTAGATCGATTAAAAATCTAAGTAAAGTAACGGGAGAATTACTTCACTCCTATGAACTAAAGATTATAGGAACATGGACCTGAGTATGTTAGATTTCACCTAACGCCCTTTCGATACATTCTCTTTTATTTCAGAAAAAAAAAATTGCAGACAATTTGCATTACTTACTCCCTAACATGACATTCGACATAAGTTATTTAAATGTCCTAACCCTAACAATGATGAAATATATTATCTCAGCACAACACACAATTTGCTAAATATATGAACCTAAACATGACATAGATCTAATTAAGTGAAACATGCAATTTCTAAAATGACGTGCGATTTTTAACCATGCACAATTTAAATGGCATGCACATAATGACGTGGCACATGACATCGTACTTATGCACTTAATCTATATGTGTCGCGACCTACCCTCGGGGGGAGGGAACAGATTTAGGGGTATTGCCCGAAAGATAGGCTTAAGGCCTATTGATTAGGCGTAGGCTCTCCCAAGCCCATACCCCGCGTGACGTTGGGATATTTTTTTAAGAATTTCGCATAAAAGGAGTCGCCACTAGCCTATTGGGGTCGGCTAGAAACCAAGTGAGGCATGGGAGCGTGCCTCACTTCCTACGTAACCAGAGAATCTAGGTTCGGGGACTTGATTACACTAATTAAGCAATTAGTGCCCTTTCGGTACCTAATCTTGTTCGTTTTAATAAAATGATTTTTGGCAGACAGTTTGAATTGATTTTATACTTATCCACTAACATGTGAGGTGACCATGCAGGTGCGCAATCATTAAAATAATAATCATAACTAGCAAGGTCCTAATTGCATTAAAAATTAAACACTTGCAATTAAACTTAGATAGATATGCGGACTAAACACAATAGTCGAAATAAAAGCAAATAAATATCTAATTACACTAAGAATGCGAAACGTAACAACTCTTAACCAAGCCCCAACATTTTTGGATTTTTCGAAATTTTTTTTTTTTAAAAAAATTTTAAAAATTAAAAAAATGATTTAAAAAAAAATCGAAATTTTTTTTTTTTTTGAACTTTCAGAAATTTTTTTGAATTTTTAATATATTTTCGAAATTTTTGGTTTTTGAAATTTTTTTTAAATTTTTTTTTGAATTTTTAATATATTTTCGAAATTTTTGGTTTTTGAAATTTTTTTGAAATTTTTTTTAATTTTTAATATATTCTTAATATTTAATTCAAAAAAAAAAAAAAAAAAAAGGATCCGGATCGGGTAAACCCAAATCCGACCCGCGGACCCAATCCGAACCGGATCCAGGCGTCCAGCATTTTTTATTTGATTTTTTTTTTTGTAATTTTTAATAATAAAAAAAAAAATAATTAATTAATTATTAAAAAAAAAAAACGTGCGCACCCCTGCAAACTCTACTTCCCGAGAACAACCTTCTTACTTTTGACTTTTTGACTTTTTTTTTTTTCTTTTGGTTTTCTTTTTTCTTTTCTTTTATTTTTGGTCTTCTCCTTCGTGGGTGCCCCTGCACGCCCGAAGCTTCTCCATTTTTACCAATTCTTCGCTCCTCACCGAAGCTCGACCAAGCGACACCGATCGAAGCAAATGGCATTCCGCACCGAACCATCACCTACCGATCGCCCATCCCGACCGGCACAAACCACCGTCGGCCACGAACTCCGGCGACCATAAACCCATTTACCGGAACCAAGAAACACGGCCACTCGACAATATACGATTTTTCGGGATAAACATACGAAAAGAACGGATGCAAGCAAAACAAACATAACCTTGTAGATGTAGGCGCAAAAATGAGCCAATCCCCATGTCAAAACGTGAAATACTCTTCCGATTCTCATTCGGGCATTTTATCAAACACTTGGCATACACTATTGATATAGGGGACTTTCGACTTGGTATAGACACAAACTCAAATCTAAACCTCATAAACACGCATCTAAAACATCTATCAACTTTCAGGGAAGACCGGCTTGGACCGAAACTTGCGCGAACTAGTCGGCGCAAGCTTCGGCCCGTCGTTTTCCGAAGACAGGAGACACACTATAAAAAAAAAAAAAAAAAAAACCTAAAAAAAAAAAACCTACGGTTCGAGGGGAGGGCTGCAACGGACAGTGGCTTTCGGGCGAGCGATTAACCACGGCGAAGGTTTTCTTCCCGCTCCTTCCTTGCCTTCCGCTCGTCCCTCTCTCCCCTTTTTTCGGTTCTCTGGTTTTTATCCACGGCCAGCAAGCGCGCATGGCCTCTGCCATTGCCAGCTTGCTGGCCGGACTGCACCCCCGACCCGCGGATCATGCTGCTCGCCTGCCACCGATCCTCTGCCGCTCCTCTGTCGTTGCCCTGCTTCTCCTTTTTTGCAGGTCTTGCAGCGAAGACCGGTTGGGGAGACAACCCGCTCGCTCGTGGGTTGGGCTGAAAGAGGAAGTGGGCTGGGCCGAACGCAGGGAGAAAGAAAAGGAAAAGGAGGGGGGTGGGTCGGGCCAAGGTTGGATTCGGCCCGACCCGATCGATTTCGTTTTTTTTTTTTTTTTTTTAAAATAGGTGTCAACAGCTGCCCCTCTTTGAATGTATTCTCGAAGAGGTTGCGTTCAAAGACCGAAGACACCTAATTTACTTCGGCGGTAGAGAAACCTTAGGCGCACATGCATGTATCGGGTCGATGGATAGGACTCATAACTATGAAAGCGCGTCTTATCAGTAAGAGGGAGGAAGACTCCGGGCTACAGAAGCCCACCGGGTCATGAGAATGGGGGTGAAGGACTCCGGGCTACGGAAAGCCCACCGGGTCATGAGAAGGGGGTTGAAGGACTCCGGGCTACGGAAAGCCCACCGGGTCATGAGAATGGGGGTGAAGGACTCCGGGCTACGGAAAGCCCACCGGGTCATGAGAAGGGGACTGAAGGACTCCGGGCTACGGAGAGCCCACCGGGTCATAAGAAGGGGATTGAAGGACTCCGGGCTACGGAAAGCCCACCGGGTCATAAGAAGAGAGGAATGAGGTCTCACCGTATAACAACGGGTTTCAACCGGATATGAAAATACATGATTTAAGGAAAACCAATGAACCTTTGTAGATGACATGGTTTAAGGTTGACCATGAACCTTTGGTTTGTGAGGGAAGCACCTGTTAACCCCTTGAAAATTGCATGGCTTCATTGAGGAATCCTGTCGAACTCAACTTAGGCAAATATCATTAGAGACATCATCAAGAGACGTATTGGCAATATTACAACATCAATTGAACAAGCCAATCAAGCTAAATTCGACTGTTTTAGAAAAATATCCAATGTCAATCAGCATCATGTGGTACAAAATTGTCATATTGCTTGGGGATATATCATTAATCATCAAATTCTCCAGGAGTCAAGTTCTTATCAGAATGGCTACGACTCGTGAAACAGACTCATTAAACATGCCAAACTAAAGCTTCCTAGTCAGAAAGGGTTTCTCACACACTCTTGATAAAATAGCTGCTTGATCCCATCCATTCGCGTGCGAAGTAGCTGATTACTAATGGTATCTCACATAACCCATGTCAAAGGCTTTCAGAAACATTCGCGATGAGCACAATCTGATCGATCAAAAGGGTCTTTTGAAAGGACCGCAATATAGGCTCGGTTTGGGTTTACACAAAGGAATTATTGCTTTGAGGCCAATAAAGGAACATTTATCGCTATCTTCATCAGGTTTACAAGTTGAGAGCTTGGAAGATAAGATAAGATAGAATTACTTCCACTCCTTCAAGCAATAGCTTCTTTGTGGTATTCTCATTTTCACTCAAATCATCCCAATCAGAAGAGGCTTCGGAAAAAGGGTTGTAATGTTGGCTCGGGAGGCTCGAGAGGCTTGAGAGGCTTAAAATTTTCAAGAGGATTTTTAAGAGTCAGTGATCATCGTGGCATCATGACCAGGTCATTTGACCTTTCGAAGGCATTTGGCTTTTGAAACACTGCGCATCTTGAAAGTCTCTTGACTAATCCTTTTTGCAATGGAGCTTTGCTCCTTTTTTTTAATTCCCTTCGCACTTGCGATGATTTTCTTTTATGCAGGCACTTTGACTTTGACAATTTTTTTTTCATAAGATGTAGCCTTTTGGCTTCTTTTTATTTTCTTTTTCTTGATGGGCATTGACCTTGCTTTTACCAGGTATACTGCTTTTTCATGCCCTCTAGTTCGTCGAACTTTTTGAACTTTTATAGCTCTTGTGACTTTAAGATGCTTTTCACATTTTCTCGTGACCGTCCATTGTATTTGGTCAATTCTTATGCCTTGCCCCAGTGAAAGGAGATGATCACCGCTCGGGGTTCGAAATGAATAATCAGGCCCAAATTGGTTAAAACAATGGATATCAGTGTTTGGGTAGAGAAGGAAATGCTCTTCTTCACCTTGGGATGAGTCAAGTTCTAATGAGAATTCCTCTGAAGCTATCATTAGAAGATTGACGCAAGTGAAAGTAATAGAATCTTTCTCAATCTTTCGCTTTACAACATGATCATAACCTCCTATGTTGCCCTAATGTAGGATTGTTCTCGATGAGGGTACTTTGAAGTATCATCATTTTCTTCTTCTTTTCTTCTTCTTCTTCTTTTTCTTCTTTTTTTTTTTTTTTTTTTTTTTTTTTTTCAGCCCAAAGGGATAGCAAGATGTTAACTTGGTGCTTGGAATTGATGAAGGAAATGCCTTTATCATTTCAATTTTTGTGCTCAATGCGAATGAATCCCTCGTCCTAAGAGAAGGTCATTTTCCACTCAACTCTCAAAAGTATTTGAATGACGTGTTTGGAAATGGGCTTGCCTTTCTTCCTCCTAAGCACTCCATGTTTGGCATGACTAATGTTTCACCCTTTTGCCCGAGTAAAGTCATTTCGACGAGCCCTTTCTTTTTAGGATCACCGATGTGAAGCACACATAGCGACATTAGAGAATAGGTCACGCGAATCATGTCACGCATTTTTGTTTTTGTCCTTATTCTTCTTCGTTTGTTTGTTTTGTTTTGTTTTGCCCTTTTATTGATAATTTCGGATTACCTCTCAAGAGAGACATTCAACCGTTTATGCGAGGACTCGATGGATTCTTGAGTCAATTCTTTCTTCTACCATTTCCTCGTCGGCGGAAGGTACCTAAAACACAAATAGATGTGCGCATATGCAACATATACATGATATCTACAATGTTATGCATGATGCCATGTGACTCGAATTGTGCATGAAGTGGCTACTCGGCCTTGATTTCACTCATGGAAAGTACTTCTTGACGCATCGGCGTTTACAGTCTAGGCAATTCATTGCCATCCATTTCAACTAAAAACATAGCACCACCGGGAAGAATCTTCTTAATGACATACGGCCCTTCGTAGTTTGGGGTGAATTTGCCGCGAGGATCTGGTATGATTGGAAGCACCTTCCTCAGCACCAAGTCGTTGACTTCGAAATGTCTGGGACGCACCTTTCGATTGAAGGCTTTTGCGACTCGTTTTTGATAGCATTGACCATGACATACAGCTTGCAATCTCTTCTCATCGATCATATTTAGCTGCTCATGCCTTTGTTGCATCCACTCAATCTCATCAAGCTTAGACTGGGAAATGACCCTTAGAGAAGGAACTTCAACCTCAACAGTAAGACCGCCTCCATCCCGTACACGAGTGAAAAGGGAGTTGCCCCTGTAGAGGTGCGGATAGAAGTTCGGTACGCCATTAGTGCATACGGAAGTCTCTCGTGCCAATCACGATAATTTTCAGCAGTCTTTGACAAAATTTTCTTTATGTTCTTATTCGCCGCCTCCATTGCTCCATTCATCTGAGGGCGGTATGGTGATGAGTTCAAATGTTTAATTCGAAACTCACCGAGCAAACCATCCACGACCTTGTTGTTCAAATTAGTGCCGTTGTCAGTAATGATCGCCTCCGGTACTCCGTAACGGGCAATAATATCGCGGCGAATGAACCTAGCCACATTCTTGGCGGTGACATTAACATACGAGTTAGCCTCGACCCACTTGGTCAAAGTAGTCTATTGCCACTAAGATAAATCGATGCCCGTTTGAAGCTTTGGGGTTGATGGGCCCGATCACATCAATTCCCCACATTGAAAAGGGCCAAGATTGAGACATTTGGTGAAGTTCATTTGGAGGGGCATTTATCTTGTCTCCATAAATCTGGCACTGGTGACACCGTCGTACATGCTGAATGCAATCGGACTCCATGGTTAGCCAAAAGTAACCGAGTCGCATGATCTTTCTCGCCAATAAGTGTCCGTTCATGTGAGGACCGCACTCCCTTCATGTATCTCTTTCATCAAATGGTCAGCTTCTTTAGCGTCGACACACCTTAGCAATGTTGAGTCGAATGACCTTTTATAAAGGACGTCTCCACTGGCGAAGAATCTTGATGCCAACTTCGAGATATGCTTCCTATCTCGCTGCTTCACCTCTTTCGGGGGAATTCGCCCTTCTGTAGGTACTTCAAGATATCACTGTACCACGGCTTTCCATC
The DNA here is from genome assembly GCA_014182395.1 of Eucalyptus sp. ANBG9806169. NCBI lineage: Eukaryota > Viridiplantae > Streptophyta > Magnoliopsida > Myrtales > Myrtaceae > Eucalyptus > Eucalyptus sp. ANBG9806169. The sequence goes on along the minus strand of CM024576.1, from coordinate 6,022,124 downwards.
GGGCTCCTCTTCAATTATCATACAATAAGCTGGGCGTCTAAAGATTTCAATTCTTAATGGTTCAATGTCCATGCCTCCAGTTACTCGCAACATTGAAGACAAGGTAGCCGGGGCATCGCCGAACGATTTTGGGACCTTGGTAAGTATTCGAATGATATTTCTTGGAATTCTTTCGTCAACTTCCCCGAAACTCATGATATGGAACCAATTTAGAATCCCGTGTTTGCCATTTACCTTCGGTCTGCAAGATGATAAGGGCTGAATCGCCGTAAACCTGCAACTTCTGGATCCTCATATCGATGGCAGCCTGGAGGCCAAGCACGCACGCTTCGTATTCAGCGATGTTATTCGTACAAGGGAACGTCAATTTAGCGGCGACGGGGTAGTGGTGTTCGTGCCTGGGAAATAAGGACTGCCCCCGGGATCCAGCTAAGTTAAGCGCACCATCGAAGTACATCATCCATTTGTCGCTTGATACAAGTAAAATTCTCTCTTCCGCATCACTATCTTCATCAGATGTTCCAGCCCCCTTGGAACTTTCTGCTAACATGTCTGCTATGGCGCGACCTTTAACGGACTTTTGTCCCAGGCTCTGAACGTCAAACTCTGAAATTAAGATTTGCCACTTGGCCAACTTGCCAACCAAAGCCGGCTTCTCTAGGAGATACCTAACGGGATCATTTTCGGTCACCAACAGGATTTGATGATGAAGTGTGTATTGCCGCAGCTGTGCAAAACCCAAATCAAAGCCACGCAAGTTCTCTCGACTTCTGTATAATTCCTCTCAGAAATGGTGAACTTCTTGCTCAAGTAGTATATTGCGCATTCTCTCCCATCGTTTGGTCTTTTCTGTGCCAACATGGCTCCCAATGACTCATTATGTATGGTTAAGTACAAAATCAGGGGAATTTTAGGGAGAGGGGGCACTAGGACCGATGCGTGAGTGAGATAGTGTTTTATTTTCTCGAAGGCGCCCGGCACTCAACATCCCACTCAACCTTTGCATTCTTTTTCAAGAGCTTGAAGAATGGCTTCGCTATTTCGGATAGTTGACGATGAATCTCGCCACATAATTGAGTCATCCCATCGCCGCGGACTTCTCGGTGGTAGTCGGGGATCGTAAATCACAGATAGCCTTAACTTTTGACGGATCAATCTCTATGCCCTTACCACTGACCATGAACCCTAACAGTTTCCCAGATCTCACTCCAAAAACGCATTTTGCGGGATTGAGGCGTAGCTTGAATTTCCGAAGACGTTCGAATAACTTTTGCAAGACTTTAACATGATCTTCACCCCGTCTCGATTTTGCAATCATGTCGTCCACGTATACTTCAATTTCCTTGTGCATCATGTCATGGAATAACGTGACCATGGCTCTCTGATATGTTGCCCCGGCATTCTTTAGACCGAAAGGCATCACTTTATAGCAGAAAGTTCCCCAAGGAGTTATGAATGACGTTTTGCTCCCTGTCTTCTTCCTTCATACGGATTTGGTTATATCCAGAAAAACCGTCCATGAAAGAGAATAACTCAAATCCTTCTGTGCTGTCAACTAGGACATCGATATGCGGGAGTGGAAAGTCGTCCTTGGGACTTGCTCGGTTCAAGTCGCGATAGTCAACGCACACCCTGATTCGTCCATCTTTCTTCATTACCGACACGATATTGGCTACCCAATCAGGGTAGCGTGTCACTTCGATAAAATCTACTTTCAGCAACTTCATCACTTCTTCTTCGATCTTCTTGGACAACTCTGGTTTAGTTCTCCTAAGTCTTTGCTTCTTAGGCGGCACACTAGGATTCGTCGGCAAAGCATGCTCCACAATTTCAGGATTCAATCCCGGCATGTCGGCATATGTCCAGGCGAACACATCTTGATACTCTTTCAGAAGATTAGTCATCCTTTCCGCTTCTAACTCTGAGAGACATGCCCCGATTTTTACTTCCCTGACATTCTCCGCATCACCCAAATTTATGGTGACTGTTCGCTCCTCAGTCAACGGCTTTGATTCTTCGTGTCGATTCCATTCACGTTCGATCCCCTTCTGATCGTCGTCGTCGGTGTCATCGGAACCTGAGGGACTCTCTTCATGCACATCCGAGTCACATGCGTCCTTATCATGATTATGCATAATGTAATGCCTGGGATGCGATGAGATGAGTTAGAGTAATGTCAACAAAAAAGACGATGCATGTTGTTTTCAAAAAGCTTTTGAAGTATTTTTTTGTAAAAATTTCAAGAACTCGTCCTCATATCCTCGGATTCCCTCGTTCTCGCAAAACATTCAAATAAGGAAGCATGTGGAGGCCTAGGCCTCAGTGACCATCATAGGGCTAGTTTGATGTGCTTCCACATGTCCTTAATAAAAATGTGTCTATTTTATTGAATGAGGAAAGATAAGGCCGTATTTTAACACACACCACCCTCGACCAACGGCTCAAGATCGGGGTTGATCATAGTTTAAGTTACAAATGACATAAGCATGAAACAAAGAAAGGAAAACTACGAGATCCCGCGCAGGGGAAAAGACATAAAACAAAGGACTAGGCTATACGAGAATTGCCCTACTTTGGAGGGACAGCCACGATTTCAGATGACTTGGCTTCCTTGCACGCCAGGATGGTGCATATGACGTCCTCCTCAAATAGCTCGGTCATACCATAGATATCATCCTCCTCCTCGAACAACATCCTTGGGGGCCCTGGAAACGTCTCTTCCAGCAACGGGAGAAATGGGCTTTGATCATCCTCGTTCTCTTCGGTCTGGGTAACGCGTTCACTCTGGTTTTTATACCCATTTCGGCCTCTTCGGGCACCTCGGCCTCTATACCTTCCACGGCTTCCTCGGTTATCATGGCCTCCCCGTTTCTCGACATATCCCAAGCCTTTTCTTTTGAAGTTTTTATGAGCTTCAATGGGTTTTCGCACCCCCTGGCCACGTGATCCAAGACCCTCCCCAGGATTATACCCGCTTGCTAGCATGATCCTTCCCACGGCTATAGCTGGCTTAGACAATTTAGGGGTCTTCGTGAAAGAACCCGCAAGCACATGAATCATGGACACCAGCTCTAATGTTTGAAAGCTGGATTCCTCGGTACATTTGGGTTCCACATAAGGGATGGCCGTCTCGTGGTAGATCTTGAAGTCGGACTCCCCATGAACCGTGATGAGCCCGTTGTCCACCACGAATCGTATCTTCGATGAAGGCTGGAGGCAACAGCACTGCCGTATGGATCCATGGCCTCCCTAACAGAAAATTAAAAGCGCTTGGTATATCTAACACTTGGAACAGGATTTGGAAAAGTACAGGGCCAATCAGCAGCTCAAGTTCAATTTCCCCCATCACCTCCTTCTTCATCCCGTCAAAAGCCCGCACAGTTGACTTGCCAGTATGGATTTTTCCAAGATCAATGCCGAGACGGTGGAGAGTGGCTAACGGGCATATATTGAGCGCCGAACCATTGTCGATTAATACTCTGCAAACAAGAGTACTCTCATGCTTCACCGAGATGTGTAGCGCTTTAGTATGATTAGGACCATCAGGGGGAAGATCATCATCAGTAAAAGAAATTTGGTCTTTCAGCAGAACGGCCCCAACAAACTCTTCCAACTGGACTTCATCGATCGTTTCAGTACGTGCACCTCATTGAGGACCTTCAACAAGATATCCCTATGCTTCTCGGAGGATTTAAACAACTCTAGGAGGGAGATTTGGGCCGACAACTTCCGCAGTTGGTCCACCACATTGAACTCGCTCGATTTTATTACAGTTAAGAATTGTTTTGCCTCCTCTTCGGTCACGGCCTTCTTTTCTACTCCATTATCAGGGGTGTAACAGCGACCTGATCGCGTGACATCGTCTATCTCAGTTGTTCCATAGTCCCAAGGTACAGCTTTGGGATCGAATTTGGGAGGGTTCTCCAACACTATCACTCCATCTTTCTCCCAGGGTGGCAATTCTATCGTGACTGGCATTGCGTTCGCTCCCGTGACTTCGATTGCCGACATCTCTTCGACCATAAGGTCGATCACCGTGGGTTCAGTGGTTTCCATCTCTATATCACCGGCGGGTTCCTCATCGGATAGTTCAATCACCATCGGAGTTATCATAGCTATCACCCCTTCCTCGTACAAAGCTGAGGTCTTCGAAATTCCAGGCGCAACCTTCCTCGCACGAGATACATGAGAAAAATTGCAGGAAGATGAGTGAAATGACGATGGCATTATCATGGATACAACCCTCTCTTCTTCTTCTTCGCGTCGGATTACTCCCATAACCACCATCCTACGGACACGGTGCAGTTTCTCTTCTAGGGTCACATCCTCTTGACCTCCGTAGTATCCTGCTAGCACTAAGGACTCAAACAATTCAGAAGCATCTACCACTAGAGGTTGTTGACTCGTCCGCGTGTCCTCAGAAATTGAGTTCACCCCCCCTGCATGATCTGGTAAAGGGTTTTGTTGCACATTAGGCTGAGCCTCCCTGAAAGTCAAGATGTTCTTGTCTAGAAGCTGCTGAACTTTGTATCTCAGCACGTGGCAATTATCTACATCATGCCCCCTTTCTCCCATGTGGTATTCGCAGGTCTTGGTCATATCGAATCCGACGAACCTTGGGGATTATCCCTAGGTACTTCTTTCGCGACCATCCTCTTTTCGAGAAGCATGGGCAACAACTTTGACAGCGGGCGTGGTAATGGAGAAAATCCCTTTCGAAATGGCCTTTTAGCATTATCATATGCTTGTGACGAGCTGCCTTGAGCCATTATAGGCTTGTGCACGTGTGGTGGTTGGCCGAGGGAGAGGTGGCTCTTGCACAAGCGCAACTTCGACCGCAGCCTCCTTATCTTTTCTCGCTATGAATTTCTTCATGCCTCCAGCAGATATTTTTCCCTCCATAATTGCCCATTCGACCCCTTCACCTACCTCAACCAGTTGTGGAAACGTCTGGCAACCTGAGAACACTAACCCTTGGAAGTATTCAAGGGGTAATGTCTTGAGGAATAGTTGTTTCATCTCCTTCTCATTCAAGGTCGGCTTCACTTGTGAGGCCATAGTCCTCCACCTTTGCGCGAAGGCCTTGAATGACTCATTCCTCTTCTTCTCAATGCGAGTCAACTCCTCCCTCGTGGGGGCGAGCTCGGTATTAAACCGGTATTGCTGCAAGAACTCATTGGTTAAATCATCCCAACTGGTGAACTCTTCAATGTCCAGAGCGATGAACCATGTTAGGGCAATGCCTTCCAAACTATCTTGGAATGTGTGTATGAGGAATGGCACGTTGTCAGCATAACGAGCCATTTTCCTCAAGTAATACCTAAGGTGGGTATTGGGGCATCCTGTTCCGTCATACTTTCTTGTGAATTCCGGCTCTTGGAAATTCTCTGGGAAGTTTGTCTTGGTGTATGGAGATAGCCTGTCAGCTCCTTTCAACTCGTAACCCTGCAAGGCACACAGCCGCTCCTCCATCTTTGCCGACGTTTTTCACTTTCTTCACTTAGGCGAGGTGTTGGGTCTTCCTTTGGAGGAGGGTCCAAATTGACGATGATCGGCGTGACAGAGGGAGCCTCTCCGGCAATTTCTTTCCCAGGGAGATCAGCAACGTGCGTGCCTCCTGTCGACGGGGAGCTTGTCCCGATGACGTAGGAGTGGATGTTCCAAAGGATGGCTATAGCGGGGGCTCTTTAAGCTTTTGGCTTATTTCAAGCATCATAGCGGTGAGTTGAGCCAGCTGGTCCTCCATCTTGGCCATGCGCATGTTGGTGTCCTCATTCTCCATTCTGACTTTTGCACGCGTGCGAATTGGAGATCTCCGCTTGGCCGTGTCAACGATCGGCAGCTGACAATCGATCAGCTAGTACCTGGTTAGGATAGATAAGCATATATAAGCATGGAGTAATGATTATGCGGTCGGTCCATGACAAAGATCTAATCGCCCCAATTTTTGTTCGTTTCATTGAAAGCAAAGTTACTACATAACGTAGGAGAAAACATGAGAAAGAACCCCTAAACAACAAAGCTAATCATGACTCTTATCTCCCGATATTACGACACAAGACAAATTCTTTAACATTGTAACATACGCGGGTATGAGCCCATTACATATCGCACTTGACTCAATCTAACTAACGAGGACAGCTCTCGCTTGTGGCAGCCCCGCTAACTTGGGTCAACTTCGAGGCACGCTCTTCGGCTTCCTCGAGCTTCCTTTTGAGGTGCTTGATCTCGGCTCGATGGGTGGTCTTTAATGGCACGTCGGGAATCTTCGGGCGTAAGCTCTTTGGGATTTTGTGCCTAAGGATGTATTCCATCGAGGCGTAGTGGGTCTTCTCTTGCCCTTCCAGCTCCTCTTCGGGCCATATCAGCTTCCGAGGGTGGCACATATCCCACATCGACTTGACTAATGCGACGGAGTCTTCGTGATCTTGGCATCCGTCAGGGAAGTCTATCCTGAGCGGGTCTTCTTGAATCGTCGGTGGAAGTTGTTGAACCTCTTGGAATTGGCGGGTGACCCGGGTCGGGTGGTACTCAGTGACTCCGGTAATTCCCAACAAAGGAATAGGTCCAAGTAAGCCCACACATGAACCGCGCTTCTCGAACTCTGAGCCATTTGGCGTGCCATTGGAGATCTTCGGGTCCAGGGTTGGTCATGAAAACTAACCACTCAGAATAATGATAATCGGGAGCAAACGTCTTCCTATCTTTAAACTTCAGGATAGGATGATGAGAGTCAGAGATGTCGTTCACGATCATCAAACTACCAAACCCTTTAACGTGAGAGAAAAACCAAATTTGCAAGAGTTCAGGAGGGGCATGAAAAACCCTGTCTTTGTTTTCTTTAAAACGGGTAAGGGAAAGAAAAGTTTCAGTCAGGACGGCATTAACAAAACCCTTTCCCATACATACCTCACGAACTACCCATGCCACGGAGGGGTTAATAGCGTTCCTACAATGTGGGAATATCACGAACCCGAAGAAAGCTAACAGGAAGATCCTATTCTTTTGAAAAGATGGGGCATTTTGAAAAAGCTCGTTTATGAATGAAAATGGGCAGGTCTTGCGATTAGCTTTCAAAACTTTCCTCACGTCATCCTCCTTAACTCTAAGGAAATCAGATAAGGTCGATGCATGCTCAGTCCCTACGGGTGGGCCAATTAACTCCGACACCAAGGGCTTTCCGATGGCAACACTGTATTCTTCCAGGGTTGGGGTGAGTTCGTGATCACCGAGTATGAACGTGCAAGTTTCGGGGTACCAAACATGCGCTAATGCTTGTACTACACCAGAATGAATTTCTATTTCTAATAGGGGAAGTAAACGTCCAACATATGATCGCACCCAATCACAGCCAGTTGGATCACATCTATCCCACCACGCGCGAAGCTCAGCTTTCGGGGCGGAGATGATGCGAAGGTCAGGTACCCCCATCGTAAGATCAACCTAATTTGTCATGGACCAACCAAAATGAAAGCAAGTAAGTAAATTGCGAAGAACAGAATTCAAGAAAGACTTACCCTACTCATTGAGCATCGATGTAAAGGTCATAGACATGCGCATGGACAGTGGTTCGATTTCTATTCTAGACGACCCAAAATGAAGCCATGGGATCACAGGACTGAACCAACAAGCTCGTGGCTAGGTCGTGTTACCCATGACTCCGGCTTTGTCAAAGGACCGACCCGTGTCGCATGCTCGTAGACCAGGGTGGGGACCTTTGACATCAAAAAAAAGAAATTTCGGGGTTAAGGTGGGCGACTCGTACTACATGCTTGTAGTCGGAGTGGTATCCACCTCAACACCATCCTAAATGATCCTATGCAGCCCAGGTCCGGCGGCAGGTAGTGCGTGCTATAGTGTAGTGCAAATGCAAGGGACTCATGCATAACAATTTAAAAACAATCAGCACTTCAAACATAAATAAACCATTCACTCTTGTACTCCCTACAAAATAAAGGTTAGAAATCACCACCCCTTATAACTCCCACAAACAATCAACATTCAATATGTTATGGATGCACATAATGTCTTCGCTGCCAAACAAAAATATTTTTTTGAACAAGATTAATTTTGGCCTAAGTCCTCTAAGGTTTAAAACCAAGTCCCTAGCGGAGTCGCCAAGCTGTCGCGACCTACCCTCGGGGGGAGGGAACAGATTTAGGGGTATTGCCCGAAAGATAGGCTTAAGGCCTATTGATTAGGCGTAGGCTCTCCCAAGCCCATACCCCGCGTGACGTTGGGATATTTTTTTAAGAATTTCGCATAAAAGGAGTCGCCACTAGCCTATTGGGGTCGGCTAGAAACCAAGTGAGGCATGGGAGCGTGCCTCACTTCCTACGTAACCAGAGAATCTAGGTTCGGGGACTTGATTACACTAATTAAGCAATTAGTGCCCTTTCGGTACCTAATCTTGTTCGTTTTAATAAAATGATTTTTGGCAGACAGTTTGAATTGATTTTATACTTATCCACTAACATGTGAGGTGACCATGCAGGTGCGCAATCATTAAAATAATAATCATAACTAGCAAGGTCCTAATTGCATTAAAAATTAAACACTTGCAATTAAACTTAGATAGATATGCGGACTAAACACAATAGTCGAAATAAAAGCAAATAAATATCTAATTACACTAAGAATGCGAAACGTAACAACTCTTAACCAAGCCCCAACATTTTTGGATTTTTCGAAATTTTTTTTTTAAAAAAAAAAAAATTAAAAAAATTTTAAAAAAAAAATCGAAATTTTTAATGCTTTTAGAATTTTGAACTTTCAGAAATATTTTTGAAATTTTTTTTTTTTTTTTTTTTTGAAATTTTTGGTTTTTGAATTTTTTGTTTTTGAAATTTTTTTGAATTTTTAATATATTTTTTTTTGGTTTTTGAATTTTTTAAAATTTTTTTTTTGAATTTTTATTATATTTTCTTTTTGGTTTTTGAAATTTTTTTGAAATTTTTTTAATTTTTAATATATTCTTAATAAAAATTCAAAAAAAAAAAAAAAAAAGGGATCCGGATCGGGTAAACCCAAATCCGACCCGCGGACCCAATCCGAACCGGATCCAGCGTCCAGCATTTTTTATTTGATTTTTTTTTGTAATTTTTAATAATAATAAAAATAATAAAAATTAATTAATTATTTTAAAAAAAAAAAAAAAAAAAAAAAAACGTGCACACCCCCTGCAAACTCTACTTCCCGAGAACAACCTTCTTACTTTTTTTTTTTTTTTTTTTTTTTGAAAATTCGAAAAGCCTTTTTTTTTTTAAAGAATAGAAAAATCTAAAAAAAAATTATTATTTTTCCTCGAAAAGGTTGAAACTAATCTTTAAAGTAATTTCCTCCTAAAAATAGGAAGCCTTTCAATTTGGATTTGTGTTTAAGTTCGATTAAGCCTTTAGGGCTTTACCTTAATATTTCAATTGTCCTTGGGAGCAAATGCCTTTGATTGCGTAATATTGACATGTTGATTTTGGCTTCTTTCTAATTTAGTTAGGATTAGTATTTATCTTTTCTTTGATGTTAAATTTCTTGCTCTTTCATGTAATTTATTTAATCGCTTTTCTTAGTTGCTAATCGTTATTTTAATGAATGTGTACCCGTATGATCACATCATATGTTAGTCGATAGGTATAAAATCAATCCAGATCGCCGATAAAAATCATTTCTTTTAAAAATGAACAAGATTAGGTACCGAAAGGGCACTAATTGGTTAATTAGTGTAATCAAGTCCCCGATCCTAGACTCTCTGGTTGCGTAGGAAGTAAGGTATGCTCCCATGCCTCACTTGGTTTCTAGCCGACCCCAATAGGCTAGTGGCGACTCCTTTTGTGCAAAATTTTAAAAAAAAATATCCCAATGTCACGCGGGGTATGGGCTTGGGAGGGCCCGAGCTTAATTATGGACCTTAATTACATGACATGCATGTAACTTTTCATACCCCTAAAATTGTTCCCTCCCCCCGAGGGTAGGTCGCGACAATATGACATGCACATGACATAGCAATATGATATGACCTAAATTACATGACATGCATGTGATTTTTCTTTTGTATTTTTCCATGATTTTTTTTTTAAATGGAACCTATCTTGAAAAAATCTACTTAATTGTATATAATTTTTTTTTTTCTTAAAATGAACATAATCAATTCAAATCAAACAAAGATAGAAAAAATAAATCCACATCAAATATGACACCAAATCACCAAATCACACAAAATATTATCCTTGTCCACTTAATTTTGTAAATAAATTGGCGAATCGTATCTCGGGCATGAATATCGAATTGGCCAATTTTTCATGCAATTGTGAATCATATCTCGGACATGAGATTAGATTGATGATTTTCAGTGCAATTGCAAATTATCTCTAGTTGGAAATCAGATTGACGATTATAGCATGTTAGGAAATTAGGGAACAATACCTAATTTAAAAGGCTACTAAAGGTTTTGGATAGGATAATATATCTCAGAATTCAATCACATGCATTCACAATATTTTAAATAAGGAAACGGAATATTCGAAAATCAAATTAGATAAAATTTTTACTTAATTTGAATATTCGCTTCCAAATTTGGGTCGACAGACAAGACTCACAAAACACGGTCATGGCTTGATGACGCGGTGCACGGCTCATGGTGATGCTGCTCCACGTTGTGAATGGTGAGGGTACATTGAAGATTTACGCTCGGTAGATGGCTAGCGAGTGCAGGCCTTGCTGTTCGGCCTCGTTTGGTTCGGCTTTCCCAAGGGGCTTTGGGGCCCAAAGCCCCTTGGGGAAAATATTTTGCGTTTGGTTCACATTTTTGAGTTCCCATTTGTCAAATGCTACCATTTTCGGAATGCTACTCTGAGGTTTAATTAATTTTTTCCTTTCCAATATTGCCCTTACTGATAATCATGTTTTCCCCTTTTTCCCTCAAAAACACGGTTCATCATCTTCTTCCATGGACTTGTTGCTCCACCGCAAAGCTTAGGCTGGTAGGCGACGCTCGGTCGTGAGAGGCCGGTTGGCCACCGGGAAGCGTCGCCTGAGGTCGCTCAAACTGAAGCAAGGTTGCTTGAGGTTGGGCAACCTCGGGCGTTGCCGAAGCTCGACGATGCTCTTGGTCGCACCTGAGGTCGAGCGGCGACCCAAGTGGTGCCACTTGAGGTTGTGACCCAGGTGGTTGGGTGGCACGACCCAGGACGGCCATTGGCTGAGTTCCCATTTTGCTTGACTTAGCCATATCAATGTGTCTTTTTGTTTGAGAAGAACTTCTAGATTCCCATGTTTGGCGATAAGCATGCAACTCAGTCAAGCTCACGTGCTATTCGAGTTCGACTTACTGATTACTCAAGCTCGGCTTGATTCTTTTTGAGTTCAAGTAGCACAAATACTAATTAATCGACTCTAGCTCAAGCTTAAAAATAATAGCTCGCGAACCTAATCGAGTGTTTCGATCTTTATGTATTTTAATAATAAAAATTCATTAATAAATATGAACTAAATAAATATAGTACTAGTTTTCAATTATAGCGTATTTTAATGATTCCAGCTTGAGTTTGGGTTTTATTGTGAGTTTTGAGAGAGAACTATTATCTAATTGAGTCAAGGTGAAGCTTATTGAAAACTTATGGAAATCAATTATCTACCTTTAACCATTTGATTTGAGTCGAGACTCAATCATCGAATTGGTTGTTGACTCAACTCAATTACACACTTACTCCCCTAGTTTGGAAATTTAGTTCGAAATTTAGGTTGCCAGATTTTGTTTGTGCATAAAAAGCAGGAATAATGATACTTAACTTTTTTTCAAATTTTAATGAGATCTATGAACCTTTTTTAGTTTAATAAACTCGTTGAACTTTTCTAATTCCAAGCAAAGTAATTTTTCCATTGAAAATCCTAACACTTAGTTGATGTGGACATAGTTTCGTTAACTTAAGGTAGATTCGCTAGGCTGGCATGTACGTGACTTACATATGGCTTCTATGTCAAATATATATATAAAGGAACAAAAACATTTCCTACTTGGGGAAAATGAGGTGGTAGTCTAGATCGTTATTTAGGGCCAATAAATGCTAATAGAGCAGTCCATGTCAAAAAAGTATATGGGGAAAATTGTTCAAAAGTCATAAATTTATTGCATTTTTGTGAATACAGTCTTAAATTTCTAATTATGCCAATTGAGTCCTAAGCCTTTCACATTTTACCAATTGAATCCGTTCGGTCAAAGTTCATGGACAAAATTAAATAAAAAAATTGTATCGACCCCATTATTATTGAAATAAAGTTCTGGAACTACACATATCATTACTCCTTTTTATTCTCATAGCATTTGCTTTTGATAACAAGGGAACCCAACTTAAATGGGTAAACTTTGGTCGCGTCAAAGTACCTCAATAAATCAAATGAGGATCAAAGGTTGGAGATGTGACTAGATCATAAGAGTTTGGTGTAGCGTTCCAAGGGGAGTGGAAAACATTGCTAATAATGTCGACGAATTCAAACTTAAGTTCTCCTTCGAATACGGTCACGGCTCCTTGGTGCGCCTAGCCAACACTCCCATTGTCAAAACTTTCATTGCTTCTAGATATTCATGTTTCCCCCCTTCTAGATATTGCTTTTTAGGCTCCATATTCTTCTTTGTGGAAGCAGGTGGTGGGTGGGGTTGATTATACCCCACTATTAGAGTAAAATTCCTTATGTAATCTATTTACTGAAGGCTCACTGGATAAAGTTGAAATTAGGTATTAAGAATTTAAGCAATGAATTTTAGATGCCGACAAATATAAGTTTTGAAAGTAGAAATAAGAAGTTATTTAATAGATAATTGAAATATTGATCACTGAACATAATTTATTTTTTTCCATACATAAAATTGTGATTATTATAGGTTGATTTGTAACTGACAGTATTCTCGTTGCCATAAATTACTTCTTTCTACTTAAAAAGTTAAGTAACCCCTACCTACTTACCACGTTAAGTAAGTTTCCTGATTTAATGGAATTTTTATGTTGATATTAATTTTAATCATCATATAACGTTTAGACTCATTGAGTGCTGAGCTTTTTAATTTTCAGTACTTAATTATATACTCGATGGGCCATTAGTAATTATAAAGCTTGATTGGCTGCAATTGCAACTATACTTGGTCAAATACATTAGTTCGTACGCGAACAGATAAAATTCTAAACCTAATGAGTATTCCACTTTTGTTGAGATTAAAAGGAGAAAGTGAATGAGTGTTGTCTCCACTTTTGTAGCATTATCATATTCAAGTCACATCCGTTATAACTATTAATTTATTTTACCGAAATTAGTGCTGGACGTGGCTCATGAAAATCTATTTGAAATGAATTTTCTTTATTTTTCTATAATTTGAGAATTCACTATTACTTAATAGATTTAATTAAAGTGTCTCGTGAGCCATATATTATGCATTGCAACTATAGAAAATTTACAGTGCTCTTTTTCTTGTCAGAAAGGAAAAATTACGGTATTCAATGTATTGTTTTTTCTCATAAGGAAAATTCAAAATAAGGGTCTAAAGTATTCTCAATTTATCAAAAAAAGGAACTGAAGTCCCATCATTTTCTTTAAAAAAAAAAGAGCATGAAGTGGACTTTGTTTTAATAAAGGCTTAAAGTAGCTATGTTAGTCTTAAAAAGGACATAACTTCACTAGCTAGTTAAGGACATTTCCATCCTTCATACTTTTCTCATTTTCTTTCCTTATTTTCTTTATTTTTTCCTTCTTTTGTTTTTTCTCTAAAAAAAAGAGTATAAAACAAAAAGAAAAAAGAGAAAAACTCATAATAAAGGAAAAAACTAGGTGGGAAGGCTAGTCTTACCACTTGCGGCCGACGCCCCATAGATGATGGTTTGGCCGCCATAGGCAGGGGAGAGTTGCGAACCCTCTCACTTGTGTGTGTGTCTGTATATTAGCCTTCTTTTCTTTTCTTTTTTTCTATTTTATTTATTTATTTTTTTTTTTTGGTGGAGAAAAAACAGAAAAAAAGAGAAGAAAATTAGAAAAAAAAAATTGTAAACGATGGAAATGCCCTTGACCAACTAGTGAGGTCAAGTCATTTTTTGAGTTTGACATGGCCACATCAATCCTTAATTTGAAATAAAGTCTGTGACATCCCGAATTTCCAATTCTATTTTCAATAAATTGAAACGGGCACTTCATCTGCACGCATATAGTTCTTTCCCCTGAACTGATCACTCATGGGATAACTAGTCTATCGGGTGAAGCCATTAAGAAATTCTAATGCGTCGGACTCGAGAATTTGACCAGGAAACGACTTTTTGACCGAGTTGATCTGCAAGGGTCATTACGGCACAGTTAAAGATCGATTAGAGACTGGAAATAGGTCGACTCGATACAGGCATGTGATCGAGTGTGGGTGATTCCACCAGATCGCACAATTCTTATCGACCGGCACTGGGCCGGCTTTTCTGTCGTTTAGGTACCCTGTGTCCGTGTTTAAAACCTTGAGATTATCCCGACAACCGAGAGTCGCCAATGTGTCAAAGATGTACATTATGGCTTGAATTGATCAACCACAGGTCAAATGCATGAAAATTTCTAAAAGCTACTCGGTAGATCAGGATGCGCTAATATCATGCCAGAGTGAAATTAACCGTGAAATTAAGATCGAATTCAGAAATTGGAAGTCATGGTATGTCACAAATTATTTTAGGAGCATTGATTCATCTTCGAAGGGTTTTTCATGCAAACCGAGTTTTTCGGCAAAATAATCAAAGTATGATTAATTTGGCTCGAGAAATTGGATGGCCCGCCTTTGGTCATGCTTTTGGGACTTAAGTTGGTTCTACGGATAAGTGAAGATGTGAATTGAAGTGTGGTGACATTGGATTAATTTTATGGACTCAATTGGAAGAGAATTGAAAGGGATGGAAGAAATTAATGTACAAGATTTTAGGCCCCGACAGAAAATGAAATTGGACCCATTGGAGGATTGTTGTGGAAGCTTGGTGTGAGTGGAAGATGACCTCATGTGAGGTCATGGTGGGCCATGTTTGAGGAATTAAAGAAAAAGAAAAGAAAATGAGAGACATGGTTTCATCTCTCTCTCTCCTCCTTCCCTCTCTCCCGTTGCCTTTCTCCTCCATCTCCATGGTGCGAAGACCAGAAAAATTGCAGAGGAGAAGCTGGAGCAGCCATGGCCATCCGCTCGCTCCGTCGCCGCTCGCCGCCGCAAGCCACCGCGGTTGTTGCCGCCGTTGGGCGTCCGCGCGAAGCCGCGCGCCAACTCGCCGGCCAGCTCGCGCGCAGACTGCGTGCAGCTGCGTTCCAGCAGCTCGGGCCCCGCCGGAGCTCCCTTCGCCGCCGTCGACCTCCCCACCGGCCCGTCCAAGCTCCGTCGGTCCTCCTACGCCCAAGCCGACGCCGGAACCACCCTTCTCGGCCCCAAATCAGCAGCTGCAGAAAATGGGTATGGCAGCCTAGTTTTGGCCCTTTTTGGCTGCCTTCCCGAGCCTGGTTGCTCGACCCGCCTTGAGGAAAGTCGATCCTCGCGTCGGCCCCGTCGTTTTGGCGTGCTTGGCTCGCTAATCCGGTGAGTTTAGCTCACTAAATCTTGCTTAGACGGTTAATGATGCCCTAAGTGTGCTTAATCTAAGTTAAGTGAGTTTATGTGGTTGGATTAGTTTATTTGATTGATGATTAGATTATGGTGTTTAATTAAGTTAAATTGTGTTTAGTTTAAAGTTAAGAAGGTTTATTTTTAATATAAGCTTTGATGTGACTTATTGGTTTTACTTTTGATTTATTTTTATGTTTCGAAATTCTGGAAAATAGAATAATATATTATATTCCGAAAATCATTAAAATATATAAAAAAAAAACTCGAAAATTTATTTTTGACCTCAATTGCTTAGAATTTCGTGCCGATCGCTGATGTGCATTCAGAATTTGAATTTGATGAATGAATGTGGTAAATTTAGTGTTGATTGTGATAAATAGGGTTGTTAGCTATAAAAACCCAAGTGTTGGATTTTGATGCAGAAATTTGGTTGTTATGGTTTACTATTGAAATTGAAGTGTGTGGATGAAATGTGGAATGTCCGGAGGTCAATAATGATTTGTCGTGTGCTGGTTGATAGACCCGGTCGCAGTAGTGGCTAAGCCGACTGGACCTGTATTCTTTGTGATTTGCCACCTGATAAAGGTCGCGCCCAGTGGGCCATAATTTGCCACCTGATAAAGGTCGCGCCCAGTGGGCCGTAATTGGCCACCTGATAAAGGTAGCGCCCAATGGGGCCGTAATTCGCCACCTGATAAAGGTCGCGCCCAGTGGGGCCGTAATTTGCCACCTGATAAAGGTCGCGCCCAGTGGGGCCGTAATGCCACTGAATCTAATTGTGTTGAGTGGGACCGTGATTACCACTGGTCGTTAAACCTTCCTATAGGGTCGTGACTGGAAGTAGTGATTGATTTGCTAGAATGACATGTAATCGGCCAAGTTGATTGATCGCTGAGACGATCTAAGTGATTGAGTTGTCTTGATAATGTGATTGTGCCACAGTTGTTTGGTTATCAGAATTGTGAGTGGATGAATTATAACTGTGCTAACCTGCAGGAAATGAATTAAGACGAGGTAAGTCTTCTGTGTGAGGTGGCTAGGCCACCCTGGGTGTATTTTCTTTCTAATAGAGGTTTAGGGGGTTGAACTTGCTAAGACATTGTCTCATCCCGGTTTGGGGATTAAAATTTCAGGTCCACCGGTGGTGGTTGAGCGGCTAGATAGCTTTGGTTGTCTCGAGGAGTTGCAGAGGTGAAGTCATAAGGATTGGAGAATGTGTCCAACTTATAGGTCGTAGGACAGTTCCTATTTAAGAGCCGGTCTTTTGTTGACTTTTGGTTGTAGGCCTTTGTTTGTAATTCTGTTGAATTATGGAAGTGTTATGTTGGGGTTTTGCTTCCTGCTTTTCTATCCCGTATTTCATTGTCAGGTTTTTTTTTATAATACGTTCCGCATGCGCATAATGAATTAATTGGGTCGGCGACACTATCTGGGAATGTCGTATTTGTATGACCATGGTGGGATGTTCACGTGTCTCGGGGTTCGGGGCGTGACATCCCCGTTTAAGTGGAATCAGAGCATGGTTTGTGTATGGAGTGATACGGTGCGATGAGTCGTGGGATAGTTAGTAGGAAAGACTTTTATTATGCTGATGCATGTGGTTGATAGCTGTTTGGTAATGTGTTTGTGGGGTCATTTAATTATGTGAGAGTACCGCTGCAAGTCGGTGCGAGAGTGTAGCACACCTAGCGATCCTAAGCTTGTGGGGATCGTTCTGGCGCGATAGTCTTGGGAAGCTTTTTGGGCCAACAAGATCAAGATCGAGCCGCCGTTGTTGCCGTTGTCATTGCTATTGCCAGTGCCGTAACCGTTGTTGTTGTTGCGCTTGTTGAGGCCCAATTGGAGTTTTGATCGGGGAAAACAAGTCACTGTATTTGAGTCAAAGTTCAGTTAAGCAGAGATGTAAATCAATTGGAGGAAAGGTCGATGTAAGAGGAAATGTGCCCCTTTCACCTAATCGGAAGAGTAGAATTGGAAAGTCAGTGCCCAACTTGACCGGTGAGTGTTGTGTACGTAAGAGAAGACATGGATGTGTCCCGTGTTGTAAGAGGGAAAAGACTTGTTACAAGTGTCGCCAATACGGCCATCGATCAAGGGTTGTCCGTACAGATAGATGGAACCACGGCGGTTTACGTCACCGCCGTCAATGGAACATAACAGGGGAAACATGCTTAAGGACATTTAGTGGGGTACTTGGAACAGAACCCCAGTGCAAGGAAGGGTGCATGCTATCACCCGACAGGAGGCAAATGACTCACCAATCGTGTGCCGAGTTTGTGGAAGGAAACATGAATCAGTTAAGTGTCCCGTTTTAACGGGAGCATGCTTTATATGTGGCCAGCACGGCCATCAGGTTAAGAACTGTCCGCGTAAGTTTGGGAGAGCGTAAGCACCGTTACTGCAGATAGGACGCCATTAGGATGGCTAAAGGAGCATGAATGAGTCGACCATGCATCGATCAAGGGAAGAGATGTTTTTATCAGAGTAGTGCAGCAGGGTTTCAGTGAAGGTTGTAGGATTTTCGGATTGGTAATAAAGTAATAGAAATATGAATCTCTGACTATAGTTGTACTTGAAGGGTTTGCTTAAGTATGACTTGGAAGTCATTTTGTAATAGAAAGATGAATCGTGGTACTAAAGTTTTATGGGGTAATTCCTGAAGAAGTGTCAAGTTTGTTATCAAAAAGAGAAATAGAGTTCGTAATTGAATTAGCATCCGAAACAGAGGCAGTCTCTAAGACTCCATACTAGATGGCATTGTTAGGGTTGAAAGAACTGAAAGTGAAAGTGCAGCTTCATGAATTGTTGGAAAGGGGATTCATACGCCCTAATGTGCCACCTTAGAGAGCACCAGTCCTATTCGTGAAGAAAGAGGATGGTTCGTTGCGCCTATGCATCGACTATCAATAAATCAATCAGGTGACGATCATGAACAAGTATCCGTTGTCGAGGATGGATGACTGGTTTAACTAGCTTTAAGGAGCGTCGATATTTTTAAAGATCGACTTGAGGATAAGGTGTCATCAGTTGGGGATTAGAAATGAGGTTATACCGAAGTCGGTGTTTTGTAATTGATACGATCGGTATGAGTTACTTGTAATGCCGTCTGTTGGAAGAATGCTTCAACCGCTTGCTTTCATGGTTATGATGAACCATAGGTTGAAGGAGTACTTGGATCAATCCGTAATCGTTTTCATTGACGACATCCTAGTGTACTCAGGGAGTACTGAAGATCATGAAAAGCACCTAAGGATAGTGCTTTAGACTTTGAGAGATCACGAGCTGTATGCCAAGTTCAGTAAGTGTGAGTTTTGGTTAACTCGTGTGGCTTTCCTAAGTCGTGGGATTTTAGGAGAAGGAATCTCCGTGGACCCCGTCCAAGATTGAAGCAGTTAGCAGTTGGCCGAGATTGACTATAGTGACATAGATCAAAAGTAGCAGAGTATTACAGATAGTTTGTAGAAAAGTCTTCAGTGTTAGCATCGCCGTTAATAAGACCTCTGATGAAGGAAGAAAAGTTGTGTAGTAAGATAAGTACGAGAGTAGTTCCCAAAAGCTTAAGCAAAAGCTAACTACTGCACCTGTGCTCACTATTCCATCTGGTCCAGTAAGATTCGAGGTCTACAGTGATGCGTCATTTAAAGGATTGGGTTGAGTGGTGATGCAGCATGACAGGGTTGTTGCATACACATCCCATTAGTTGAGACCTCATGAGCTGATTTACCCGACGCATGACTTAGAGTTCGCAACTTTCATCTTCGCATTGAATTTGGAGATGTTAGTTATGTGGAGAAAGATTATGGATCTTCACTGATCAACATAGCATTCAGTATTCATTCTCTAAAAAAGGATTGAATATGAGACATCGTCGCTAGTTGGAACTTTGGAAATACTAGAGTTGGGATCAGTAGTGCAAATGGTACTCAAGGAATGAGTTTTAATTGAGAAGGCACAAAACTCGGGTTTTAAAATTGAGGTAGGCCACCTTTAGACTCTTATGGCCATCCTCAGAAATTGAGCTGGATGTACAAATCAGAATCAAAATGCTTTAGTGGTCAGATTCAGAGATTCAGAAAATCGTGCAAGCAAATACAGAAAAGAGAGAAGCCTCACTTCCAGATTTTTATAATGGAACACTAAAGTTCCGAGAGCGATGGTGTGTACCTGACAACGTAGCATCGAAAAGAGAGATCCTATCAGAAGCTCATCGTAATAGTTACAACATTTATCCCGGTAGTACCAAGATGTATCCGAATCTGCGTCGACACTACTAGTGGATTGGTATGAAAGCGGACATCACCAAGCATGATGCCAAGTGCTGGATGTGTCAGTAGGTAAAACCTAGCACTATGAACCGGGAGGATTTTTGTAACCTTTCGAGATTCCCGTGGAGATGGGAGCATATCACGATGGACTTCGTGGCCGGTTGCCAAAGAGTCGAAAAGGAAATGATTCGATTGGACAATAGTCGATAGACGGCAATGTCGACTCACTTCATTGCAGTACGAAAGAACCTTGATTTGGACAAGCTCGTTGAGTTGTACGTGCGTCAAAGAATTCGTCTATTTGGCGTGCCGGTGATGATTTCTTCAACCGAGACCGAAATTTGTAGCTATCTTCTAGAAGAGTTGCAAAGTGTTTTGGGAATGGAACTGCAGTATAGTATAGATTGTTATCTTCTGACGGATGACTACTTTTAAAGGACGATTCAGATCTTTGAGAACAGGTTGAGAACATGTGGGTTGGTTTTAAAGGAAGTGGAAAGGAACAACTCCTTCTCGTTGAGTTCACTTACAGCGACAGTTGCTAGCAGAGTTTTCAATTGGTTCCCAATTTCAACAGCACAGTCAGATGGTTCTTTCGAAGCAGAGCAAAGAAGAGTGTACAGAACTTCAGTTGGTCGTGGTGAGATCAGAGAACATAAAATCGCAGGTCCAGAGTTGGTTCAGAATTCAGTGATTTAGTTGCAGTTATCAGAGACAGACTTGAGGCCACTCAGAATCGCCAGCTTAGCTTCGCAAATTAGTATTGCAGACCTTTGGAATTTCAAGTAGGGGAAATATATTTTTCCCTAAATGTCGCCTATGATAGGGACATCGTGTTTTGTTGAAGAATGGAAGATGAAAGAGAATTTAAATCAGGATCCATCGAAATTTGGGTTCAATGGAGGATTTTGACTTTAAATGGAAAAAGAAAGCAATTCGAGACACTGTTGGTACCTTTAGCCGAGTGGTACCTAGGAATGAAGAAAGGGGTTTGAAGTCGGGAGTTCGGATCCCCGATGCGATAGTTAGCCGCTTAGTGGAAAAAGGGAAAAATAAAAGATAAAAAGAACCAAATTTTTACAGCTTTCTATTTTTGCAAAAGTGGGCAAGTGTTTAGCATTTTGAATCCGTAATAGTTTGGACAAGTTTGGAGGTGATCTGGCAATACCGCAGTACAGAAAGTGCAACTGGGGAAAGAGAAGATTCGATGAGACGACAGTACCCCCACCTTTGTATTTAAGATGGTAAATGTTTAAATTTCGAGGACGAAATTTTTATAAGAGGAAGAGTTGTGACATCCCGAATTTCCAATTCTATTTTCAATAAATTGAAACGGGCATTTCATCTCGCACGCATATAGTTCTTTCCCCTGAACTGATCACTCATGGGATAACTAGTATATCGGGTGAAGCCATTAAGAAATTCTAATGCATCGGACTCGAGAATTTGACTAGGAAACGACTTTTCAACCGAGTTGATCTGCAAGGGTCATTACGGCACAGTTAAAGATCGATTAGAGACCGGAAATAGGTCGACTCGATAGAGGCATGTGATCGAGTGTGGGTGATTCCACCAGAATGCACAATTCTTATCGACCGAAGCCTTTGGGCCGGCTTTTCTCGTTTGGGTACCCCGTGTCGGTGTTTGAAACCTTGAGATTATCCCGACAATCGAGAGTCGCCAATGTGTCAAAGATGTACATTGTGGCTTGAATTGATCAACCACAGGTCAAATGCATGAAAATTTCTAAAAGCTACCCGGTAGATCAGGACGCGCTAATATCGTGCCAGAGTGAAATTAATCGTGAAATTAAGATCGAATTCCAAAAATTGGAAGTCATGGTATGTCACAAATTATTTTAGGAGCATTGATTCATCTTCAAAGGATTTTTCATGCAAACCGAGTTTTTCGGCAAAATAATCAAAGTATGGTTAATTTAGCTAGAGAAATTGGAAGGCCCGCCTTTGGTCATGCTTTTGGGACTTAAGTTGGTTCTACGGATAAGTGAAGATGTGAATTGAAGTGTGGTGACATTGGATTAATTTTATGGACTTCAATTGGACTCAATTGGAAGAGAATTGAAAGGGATGGAAGAAATTAATGTACAAGATTTTAGGCCCCGACGGAAAATGAAATTAGACCCATTGGAGGATTGTTGTGGAAGCTTGGTGTGAGTGGAAGATGACCTCATGTGAGGTCATGGTGGGCCATGTTTGAGGAATTAAAGAAAAAGAAAAGAAAATGAGAGACATGGTCCCATCTCTCTCTCTCCTCCTTCCCTCTCTCCCGTTGCCTTTCTCCTCCATCTCCATGGTGCGAAGACCAGAAAAATTGTAGAGGAGAAGAACTTGCTTGGCAGACTAGAAGATAAAGGCAAGGCCGTCCGCTCGCTCCGTCGCCGCCGCACGTCGCCGCTCGCCGCCACACGCCGCCGCGGTCATCGCCGACGCCGGGCGTCCGCGCGAAGCCGCGCACCAACTCGCCGGCCAGCTTGCGCGCAACTACGTTCCAGCAGCTCGCCCGAGCAGCTCAGGCCCCGCCGGAGCTCCCTTCGCCGCCGCCAACCTCCCCATCGGCCCGTCCAAGCTCCGCCGGTCCTCCTCCGCCCAAGCCGACGCCGGAACCACCCATCTCGGCCCCAAATCAGCAGCTGTAGAAAATGGGTATGGCAGCCTAGTTTTAGCCCTTTTTGGCCGCCTTCCCGAGCTCGGTTGCTGGACCCACCTTGAGGAAAGTCGATCCTCGCGTCGGCCCCTGTTAACGCCTAAATTCTCAATTTCATTATTAATTAGGTTTTATTTTCATTTATTTCATCTTTTTCGGATACTAAATAAACAAACAAAACAACAAAAAAACAAAATAAATAACAAAAATAAATAACAAAAAAACCAAAGAAAACAACAAAAACATAAAGGAAGGGAGGAGGCCTCCGCATGGGCCTCCACGGCCCATCCCCCTCAGCCCGGCCCAGCCGGGTCTTCTTCTCCCTCGCGCCTCTGCAACACACGCGCGAGGGTGCGACGCCGGAGAGAAATCGCCGAACGGCGACACACGTCGAGTAGGGAGGAGCAGGCGGCGATGGGACGTGAAGCAGGGGGTGGTTGGCGGCGGATGGGACGCCGGTTCGGCCGGCTTAAGGCGTGGCAGCCCTCGGTTGAGCTCCGTCGACCGGCCGCCCTTCGCCTATAAATACCGGGCCCCCCCCGCCTCCACCGGGGCACGCGCAACAGCCGGCCAAGCTCCGAGCCCCGAGAGACTTCGGGAACTCAAAGCGAGGCATAGGTGAGGCAATCGGGTCGCGAGCTCGGCCGATCTCCCTCCGAGACTTCGGGAGACGGTGGCGAGCGCAGCCCAAATCCAAGTTCACGAGACAAATAGAAACGAGAGAGGGAGAGATAGAAATCGGAGGGGAAAATGGGGTATCGCCGCCGTCATCGTACCACCGTCCGCCGCCCAAGCCGCCGCCCACGGCCGGCAGCCGCCACCACCGTCGCCATCTTTCCCCCCTCTCGCCGTCACCACCGTCACCGCCGCCGTCGCCGCGTCAACCCCCCTCCCCTTTTTCTCAAAAACGACGCAACTTCGTTTAAAAAAAAAAAGAAAGAAAACGACAAAAAATTTCCGCGTCGGCTTTTATTTTAAATATTAAATATTTAATTTATTTTCCAAAAAAATCAAAATCAAAAAAATATTTTTATTTTCGAAAAAATTAAAAAAATATTTTAATAAAAAAACATAAAATATTCAAAAATATAAAAATTATTTTATTTTCGAGAAAAATCAAGAAAAATCAAAAAAATACTTTATTTTCCAAAAAATATTAAAAAAATATTTTATTTTCTCAAAAAATACTTTATTTTCCAAAAAATATTAAAAAATATTTTATTTAGGGAAAAAAATCAAAAAATTCCATATTTTCCAAAAAAAGGCCAAAAATTCAAAAAAAAAAAAAAAAAAGCCAAAAAGACTTTTATTTTCCAAAAATGCCAAAAATCCAAAAAGTCTTTTTTATGTCCAAAAATTGGAAAAAGACTCAAAAAATGTTTTTCTCTAAAAAATGCATGGAAAACTCCTAAAACATCCAAAAAACCTCGGGTTTAAACAATGTTAGGTACCGAAAGGGCATTAGTGATTAACTAGTGTAATCAAGTTCCCGATCCTAATTTCTCTAGTTGCGTAAGAGCGAATATTTCTCCCAATATTTCGCATGGGTTTCCAATCAACCCACCCCAAATTGACTAGTGGCGACTCCGTTTTAAAAACTAACTTACAGGCTAAAAACTTAGACTATTAAAGTCGTGAATTGGTGGACTTGGGAGAGTCTAGGCTTAATTAACCGCGACGAGCCATTAGCCTCCGCGAGGTGCCCGTCTCGATCGGGCGCCGAAAAAAAGAGGTCGCGATAGCTTGGCGACTCCACTGGGGACTTTGAAGACTTAGGCCTTTTTTGCATTGTTTAAATTCTTTACTGACTTAGTTTTTTTTTTTTTTTTTTATGCAGGTCAATAGCTTAGAATTTTATTTTGCTTAAAATAGATTTTCCTATGAGTATGAATTGTTGTGCATGTTTTACTGTTTCAGAACTACACACGACACACACAACCAGGCCGCCGGACCTGGGCCGCCATAGGATATTTAGGATGGTGTCAAGAAAGATACGACCTCGAACGCGAGACTGCGATGTAGAGGTTGCCTTTCTTTTCCCTGAATTTCTCTAGCTGAGGTTAGAAGGGTATACTGCTAACGCGAGACTGTGATGGGCGGATACCCTTTTAATTTCAACAAGCCTTCTCAGTTAGAAATCGAGCCACACATCTCATGTGCATGTCTTTGTGCTTGCCCTTTTCTTTAAAAGCAAAGTAATTTATTTACTTTTACTTAGTCTTTTTATTGGCTCATGGCATAGGGTCAGGTCATGTAACTCAATTTCTCATATGTGATGGGAAGAGTCGATATCCAGTTCATTCCGGCTCCCAAGAAAGAGCTCCTCAGATGGTGGAATCAGTTGGATCGGCTCGTCCGAGTATGTCAAATCAATCATCGGTCATCTCCTTCCGTTGCTCCAAATCAATATCCACTCCGGAGTCATGCAAGCACTACCACATTTCGGTGCCTTGAAGCATCCACCTTCATGTTTGGCAAATTTGAACCGACTCCGACCTTAGAGGAATACGGTCTCGCCATAGGAATGCCCTGGAGAAGGAGCTCGCCAAGCCACCGACCCGCATTGACCCTGTGGTTAGTTTATCACGGTTTTTAAAAAATCATTCGGTAAAAGAAATAGTTAAAGCCAACAACAATGCATTTCCGCTATCATCTTTAACTGAATGTTTTGAAAAACAATCAATGAACCAAAAAAGCAAGATCTTCCTCTTAGCGTTCTTTGGATTTATTATCTTCCCCTATAGGAAGAATGCAATAAATCATTTAATGGCGGGGGTGATAAGTCAAGTCGCTTTTGGAGCAGGATATGTCAACATGGTTTTAGCTGAAACATTTTTATCCCTTAATCGTTTTAAGGAAAACAAAGAAAAATCATGAGGGCCGCCCGGAAATTTTACAAATGTGGTTCTTTTCTCATATCAAAGGATTTGGGCACCTCATGCAAATATTCGAAATCAACAAATTCAAGCATCCACTTCAAAAATTTCAAAGCTTGGAAAAATACTCTCCCGGCGAAGAATATTCTCGATGGATTGACTTATTAAAAAACCCTGTCCCCGAGACATTCCTATGGCGAGCTAAATGGTTCATTACAGGAGAGGCACGTTTTGCACTTAATTATTACGACCCCATCCCATTGCTGGGCCTCTCCGGAGCTACCTCATATTATCCACATAGGGTGGCTCGTCAGTACAGGGTCCTCCAAGGAATCCCACCGCCACTCAAGCCAGGATTGTTCCGAATCCTTTTCACCCACACCAGTTATAACTACTCAGAGGAGATCCGTATAATCCAGGATGCACGGAGTAGATGTCACACAGAAAAGATCGTCGTACCTAGAAGACTGAAGGGGCAAGAAAAAGCTCATCACGCATCCACGTTCTAGATCCTCAACCACATAATTCCCAAAGAATTGCAACCGGTAATCCCCGATGTAGCTGATAAACTTACTCTCCGAAGACGAATTGAATCGCTTGAAAAAGTTTGAAGACAAGCGGAAACACATATCAAAGCCAGCACGAAAGAGCAAGCAGATTCACAAGACTGGAGCTTCCCATAACATATGAAATTTGGCAATTCGGTTTTTTGATGTAAATATGTCTAAATGTGAATAGTTAGGATCGTTCTATCTTTTATGCCTTGTTTAAAGAGCCCTTTCGGCATTGTATATATTCCCCTGTTAATAAATAAAAATGACTCGACCCTTGCCATGGGCCAATGTTCCATTTGTTTGCCTCACTTATGTTCTTTCCATTTTGCGCAAACACAGGTAATCACGACGTAACTGTATTCGAAAGCTAGAATGGCTGAAGAAAACGTACCAAGCCGTGTCGAGATCATGGAAAATGAAATGAAGTAGGTTTTCAATGTGCTCCAGCAACTCTCAAAGCAGATAGATTCCATTCAGGGCAAACTGGCTCCTGCCCCAGCCTCAATCGAAGTATTGTTACCACAATCATCCATTCAAGGTGATCAAGGAAGAGATACTGACGATAACATGATCCGCACCAAACCGTGATTGAGAAAGCTAAGTCAGGCGGCTTGTCTAAAATCGAGCATGACAAACGCCTCGAAAAGCTTGAGGAAAGATTGAAGCAATTGCAAGGCCTCCATGATCCTACTTTGACAGATCTCTCCATTTACTCCAAAGTCAAAATGCCAGGAAAATTCAAAATACCCGAGTTTGAAAAGTATGATGGCATGACTTGCCCGAGAGCTCATTTGCAAATGTACTTGGTTCGAATGACCCAATACGTTAATAATGCGCCCATTGATGATTCATTGTTCCGATCAAGTCTAATAGGCCCCGCCCGAGATGGTATATCACGAAAAATATAAACCTCCTCAAAGCATGGAGTGAAGTAAGTGAGGCATTTCTCAAGCAGTACAAGTTTATAATGGACATTACCCCTTCTTGTGAGGATCTAGAGCGCACGGAAAAGAAAAAGCATGAATCTTTCAAGGAATATGCCATTAGATGGAGGAATCTAGCTGCCCGATCGAGTCCCCGAACCAACGATTTCGAACTAAGAAAAATGTTCATCAAAACCCTCCCCTATGAATATCGCAATCGAATGGTAACTACGATCGCTGAATCATTCAATCAACTCATCCCAAAAGAGGAGAACAGATTGAGATAGGGTTAAGGGATGGCTGGTTCATTGAGCCCGCACCCATCGGCGGAAGACTCAACGTGAAAAAGACAAAGAACCCCTGGTTGATGTTAATGCAACCTACACTACAAACACCGAGTCACCTCCCGACCGTTCGGACAAACACAGGGACAACGACCCGCCAATCGTCAACCTCCTCAACGCTACAACAATAGGAGGCAGTTCACTCCGCTTCCCGGATCTCCATCACAAGTTCTTGCAATCCTCCGAAACAAGAACCTCCTCTCAACCGAGCCAAAGCGACCCAATGCTGAAAGCTTCTCCAACTATGACCCGTCCAAAAAATGTGATTATCACATGGGAGAAATAGGCCACTCAACTGATGAATGTTTCACCCTTAAGCATCGGATCCAGAACTTGCTGGATACTAAGGCATTCTCGTTCCAAACTACAAAACCAAATGTCCAAAGCAATCCGCTTCCTGATCATGCCAGCAAGGTAAATGCAATATTCAGTTCAGAGGCCGGTCAAATCAGAAATGCCAAAGTACCTACTGTTGACATCTATTGAGGGCTGATAGAAGTCAAGGTATTATTATTCAAGCAATGGGATACCACCCCTTGCAATAATGGAGGAAATGGTATTAAGAATGATAGAGGCCGGAATAGTCATACACGTCAGCCACACCAGTATAGTTTCTACCATATCGCAAATCCTCATCAACTGGGAGGAGGAATTTGCCGTGCTGAATGCAGAAAAGGAGAAGAAAATTCCACCTCACCTGAGAGCGTCTTTGAAAGGAAGGAACCAATTGTTCAAACATCAGCAGCAGAAATGGCTATAGTCATCGAGATTCCCCAACCTTACAAATACGAATACAACAATGCAGTACCATGGTCTTATGACCTTGAGGTTGGTTTAGTCACAAGATCTCGGGCGAACCTATGCACGGGCAAACACTCAGTCTGCTAAGCCCGTCACTGACGAAGAAGCCAAGGAGTTTTTGGCCGTAGTTAAGGCCAGTGAATATAATGTGGTGGAACAGTTACGAAAATCACCAGCACAAATCTCTCTGCTGGAATTGCTTCAGACATCTGTCAAGCACCAGAAATCCCTCATGAAAGTACTAAGTGAGGTACATGTCCCTGAAACAATTGAGCATGACAAACTCGAGGAATTTGTCAGTACTATCCTTTTAAAAGATCAAATGGCATTCTCTGACGAAGAAATTCTTGAAGAGGGTAGAGGACACACCAAGGGCCTCTACATATCAGTCAAATGCAACGCATCTCACGTCGCTCGAGTATTGATTGACAATGGATCTGCTCTTAACATATGTCCACTAGCGACACTCTGTCGCCTTAAGATAGAGAGATCATGGATCCAGGTACCCAAGACTTCCGTTCGAGCATTCGATGGAACGAAGAAGGAAACAGTGGGAGAGATTGAGCTTGACGTTCAAATAGGCCCAACTATATTCAAAATTTTATTCCAAGTAATGGATATCCCCACTGCGTTCAATTTCCTCTTAGGACGCCCATGGATCCACATCGCAGGAGCTGTACCGTCAAGCCTCCACCAAAGTGTGAAGTTTGTGGTTAGAGGAAAACTGATCACGGTCCGAGGAGAAGAAGATCATCGCATCTACCACGAGACAGCCATCCCTTATGTTGAACCTAGTGAGAAAAGCGAAGCCAGCTATCAGTCGTTCGAGCTCGTGTCTACTATACACGAAACTCGAGGGACTTTGCCCCTCATCCCCGAGGTATCAAGTGCTGCAATCATGGTAGGAAAAATCATGGTTGGACATGGTTTCATTCCAGGACGAGGGCTTGGTAGGAGAGGCCAGGGCATCCGTCAACCTATTAAAGCCCTGAGGAGACCCTATACTATCGGTTTAGGATTTTCCCCGGATAGAAAAACAAAGAAAAAAGTCGGCCTTGTATATCCCCGTCTCGAGGAAACTTTCCCAGGCCCAGCCAGGATAATGCATGAGGAAGAAGAAGTGAATACTTCGAAATGGTTCAACTCTGGAAGCGCGAAATTGCCCATAATCCAGGAGAGCACAGTTTAGCCCGTACTTACAAAGGAAGAAGGACCAAATGGCGTGACCACCATGTTTGGAGACCTTTTCATAGGTGCCATTGATGAGGAACAATTAGAAGAAACAGATGATAACCTCTCGTTTACCCAGCTTCAACGTCAAGTCGATGAGCTACACGAGACAGTACACCACTTGACATAAAGTTTCACCCAAATTGCCTGTACATTCCTCTCTCGTCACAATGAAGACTTGGTAGCCAAAGTAAATGAAGAGGACCTTATTAACACAAGCTGGCGAGGGACTCGGCTACCCCAGTCCTCAAGAAGCATGCGGTCGTATTCGCCTCTTCCTAAATCGATGGCCATTATTTTTTCCCATTCTCCTGGAGCTAAAGATGATCACCAGGGAATTGAGTCGTCCTACTCCCGAGTACTTCCTTGGTTATGATCCGTCCAAGCAATGTGATTATCATTCGGGGGAATCAGGACACTCGCTAGATGACCGCACCATCCCGAGAGAGAAGGTTCGGGATCTTTTAGACGTCAGGGGTATTCACGTTTCGCTCCCCATGGCTGTGTTGATGATTCCGACGAAATTCAACGGAATTGGGAGCGACACGAAGAAGCAAGGCCCCTACTACACGAAGACACCGTCGTCGTCAATTTAGGCGGCACGAGAAGATCCAAGGGAGATAAAGATCGGCGCGAGCCTTCCTAAAGAAGAAGCTGCAAGCTTAATTACCCTCCTAAAGAGATATCAAGATGTATTCGCATGGTCATATGCCGATATGCCAGGCCTCGATCCAATGATTGTGGAGCACAGCTTGCCAACCAACCCTGATGTAGCCCCCAAGAAGCAACGGCTAAGGAGAACTAAACCAAAGTTGTCAAAAAAGATCGAAGAAGAAGTGATGAAGCTCCTGGAAGTAGGATTCTTCGAAGTCTCGCAATACCCTAATTGGGTAGCAAACATTGTACCAGTAAAGAAGAAAAACGGTCGAATCCGAGTTTGTGTCGACTACCGCGATTTGAACAAAGCAAGCCCAAAAGATGATTTCCCGCTACCTCATATAGACGTTCTTGTGGATAGTATGGCTGGATTTAAGCTTTTCTCTTTCATGGATGGATTCTCAGGATACAACCAAATAAAAATGAAGGAGGAAGACAAAGAAAAAACAGCGTTCATTACTCCATGGGGAACTTTTCACTATAGGGTTATGCCTTTTGGCCTGAAAAATGCCGGAGCAACTTACCAACGTGCCATGGTCACCCTTTTCCATGACATGATGCACAAAGAAATTGAAGTATATGTTGATGACATGATCGCCAAAACCAGACATGGAGAAGACCATGTGAAAACCCTGGAGAAATTATTCGACCGACTACGCCAATTCAAGTTGCGCTTGAACCCAGCAAAATGTGTGTTTGGGGCAACTTCTGGCAAGTTACTCGGATTCATTGTGAGCTATGAAGGGATAGAAGTAGACCCGTCAAAAACTAAGGCAATATTTGAGATGCCTCATCCCTCGATCAGTAAAGGAAGTCCGAGTCTCCCGGGAAGATTAAATTATATTGCGCGGTTCATTTCCCAACTTTCTCGAAACCGTAAAACCCTTCTTTAAACTTCTCAAGAAGGGTGCACAAATTAAATGGGATGATGATTGCCAACCGGCATTCGAAAATCTAAAGCGTGCACTGATGAAGCCCCCGATTCTCGGTACCTCCGGTCCCGGGCACCCTTTAATCCTCTACCTTACCATCAACAGTGAATCCTTAGGCGCAATGCTCGTACAAGAAGGACCTCATGACGGGAAGGAGCGAGCCATCTACTATTTAAGTAAAAAGTTCACCACGTCGGAGCAAAACTACTCCAAATCATAAAAAACATCCGTTGCATTGGTATGGGTGTTGCACAAACTCCGGCAATATACCTTGCACTACCAAATGTTCCTCGTAACTGAGAGTGACCCGATCAAGTATTTGCTCGGTCGCTCGGCTTTGGTAGGAAAATTGGCCAAATGGCAAATCCTGATCTCAGAATTCGACATCCAAGTTATGTCGAGAAAATCAGTTAAAGGTCGAGTGATTGCTGATATGTTAGCAGATCACCCTAAGGAGGTACACGAGGATAATACACCAGACGACCGGATTTCAACAATAGAAGAAGACACATGGACTATGTGTTTCGATGGAGCTGTAAATTTGTCAGGTTCTGGCACTAGGGCAGTATTGATATCTCCTAATGGGCAACATTATCCTGTGGCTACAAAATTGATTTTTGCATGCACCAACAATATAGCCGAATATGAAGCATGCATCCTCGGCTTGCAAGCAGCTATTGGAATGGAAGTAACAAAACTAAAAGTATTCGGTGACTCCGCCTTAATTATCCTCCAAACGTGGGTGAATGGAAGACGAGAGATACCAAACTTGTGCCTTATCACGACTACTTGGAAAAATTGGTGGGAGAATTTCAAGACATCTCGTTTGAATACCTACCTAGAGTTCATAATCGCCCGCGATGCGCTAGCAACGTTGTCATCTATGTTACAAGTAACGAAAGGGTTACAAGTAGAACCTTTGAAGATCGAAGTTCGACAAGACAGCCCACCGCATGGCTATAACCGAAGAACCCGACGGGAAACCCCGTATTACGATATCATGAAGTACGTCCGAAGTAGGAATTCCACTGAGGAAAGCACTCACTCGATCGAAAATACCTAATGAAAATGGCCTCAAGGTTCTTCGTCAGCGGTGAAAATCTGTACAAAAGATCATATGATTCGATCCCGCTAAGGTGTGTTGATGTAATTGAAGCCACATGGATAATGCAGGAAATACATGAGGGAGTATGTGGCCCTCACATGAATGGACGCATGTTGGCCAAGAAAATAATGAGATTAGGATATTATTGGCTCCCTTTGGAAGGCGATTGTGCTCAACATGTGCGAAGCCGTCATCGTTGCCGATTCACGGGAACAAGATAAATGTCCCTCCAACCGAACCGCATCAATTATCGAGCCGTGGCCATTTTCAATGTGGGGCATTGATGTAATTGGCCCAATCAATCCGAAGGCATCAAATGGGCATCGGTTTATTTTGTTTGCAATTGATTACTTCTCAAAATGGATCGAGGCCACATCCTATGCAAGCGTAACTGCGCGGAACGTTATGAAGTTCATTAGACGTGACATAATCGCCCGATATGGCGTGCCAGAAGCTATCATCACCGAAAATGGGTCAAACCTGAACAACAAGTTGATTGATCAATTGTTCTCTGAATTCAAAATCCAACATTTGAACTCATCCCCTTATCGTCCACAAATGAATGGAGCCGTGGAAGCCGCCAACAAGAACATCAAGAGAATCCTAGCCAAGACAGCTGAAAACTACCGCGACTGGCATGAAAGGTTACCCTTCACACTAACAGCATATCGAACTTCGATTCGAACTTCCACCGGGGCAACCCGTTTTTTCCCTGGTTTACGGCATGGAAGCGATTTTGCCCATAGAAGTAGAAATCCCATCCCTGTGAATTTTATCCCAGGTAGGATTGTCCGAGGAAGAGTGGACACAACAAAGGCTCGAGCAACTGAATATGATCGATGAAAACGATCGAAAGCCTTCTGTCATGGTCGGTGTTATCAACAGAAGGTAGCCCGATCGTTCAATCAGAAAGTGCGACCTAGGAACTTTAAGGTAAATGAGCTAGTCTTGAGAAAGACACTGCCAATCTTCCCGGAGCCCGGAGGCAAGTTTGCCCCAAATTACAAGGGTCCTTACGTGATAAAGAAGATACTCCCCTGGAGGAGCCTTGATCCCGATCGAAATGGATGGGCGGGAATTCTCTAAGCCGGTTAATTCTGATGTTGTAAAAAAGTACTACCCTTGAAAGATGTTCATTGCCTGGCATTGCCAAGCATTTCTTTATCAAAATGAAAATGCCTATGCGCCTTTTATGAGTGATGTATTTACACCATCATAAAATTGTGTTTGGTTGATTCAACAAAGAAGAATGAATGGTAATCACTAGCATTTAAGGGAGTGTCGAGAATCAAGCAGCAAACTCGATGGAATGATCGATACTATCCGAGGCAAACGCATAGGAGTGACCCATGTCAAATTCACCTAACTTGGTATAAAAGACGTGTCGTTCAAGAACCATCCGTTAAATAAAAGAAGCCCTCTATCCCGACGATAACCTTGAACCGGGAAGCCTCACTTCTTGTCCTAGACACATGTTCCCTCAGGAAATAATTAACAAAAGCTAGAGGTTCTAATAGAAGCTCGAAATACATGACTTTATCCGCATGCTGCTATAATCAAAGACAGAAGGAGAAATTTCACAGAAGGAAGGTGTTGGAAATAAATCAACGACCAGCAATCAGGCATACGTGGCCACAAATAAGAAAGGCCAATCAAAAGAAACGTTGAATTGTAAAGAGGCCGTCATCAACATTCACTCTCTGAACTCAATTTTTTTGCTATGTTGACAGGAGGCGTTGGGATTCAAGAACCAAGCTTAATGGTTGAATAGTGGCAAATCAAGTGATCCGGATCAATAACCCGATGGCAAAAGCGAGATATCTCTGTTCGGAGTCTCAACCCTTAGCTAATCATTCATGTGTTATATCATTATAGAGACAACCCATCAACACTCATCAGTAAATAACTATTTGTGAATAACTCTTTTGATGTTCAAAATTCAACACATTTGTAAATACAATTTCACCAAGTAAACACCCCTAAAGTTGTCAATGGGTCTCTTGAGTAAAAATCATTCATTTGTTTTGAGAGTACAAACTCTCTCATAATTTAAAAAAATGCCGCATGCCTTTCTCCAAATGGATATTTGCATGATGATTTCGTCTATCTAAATTACTTATTCCATTGAGGATTACTAGAATAGACAACTAAGTGAAGAATACAAGATTAGTCGAGCAAGTTGGATGAGGTGCGTCAGGATGATGACAGGCAAGCCATATCCTACACACAGTCCCTCATCTATACACTTGTGAGATGAGTACAAAAAATTCCATGACTGCAGGGTAAAGAGTTCTCTCGCGAATGGTACGATAACCAAAATAGTGAGAGGCATTTCATTGCTCACCCCCTATTGAGCCCCATACACTGGTGAAGCTTCTCTCATCAAGAATCACCCCACATTGGAGCATGTCAAAGACAAGGCAAGTCAGCATCACAAGGTGAGAAGAGGGATAGAAATTCTCTTGCTCACACTTGCATCAATCTTCGAGTGTCTTTATTGCATATGAACACCCGCGTTAATTTAAGTGCCTTAGAATGACGAAGAGCAATTCATTTTCTATGCATTTGTATACATTGTATAACCCAAGCGAGTTTGTAAAATTTACCCTCACATTGAGACAAAGCAGAAGTTATTGCCATAGCCTAGAGCGCTGGCCAAAGATGAAGACTCAAAGTCTAAATAATGGTGCTTTGATTGAACTCGCCTAGATCAGTTCCTCAAGCAACAAAAATGAAAAAGCAGGGGCATAAAAAAGCAGTGTGCCTGGTAAAAGCAAGGCCAATGCCCCCCAGTCAAAAAATGCAGCCAAGAAAAAGTTGTGGTTGTACAATCTCCATTTGATAATAAGAAGAGAGACTAGTGATGAATGCTAAGACAGTCACCAACTCTCCCCTTCTACATGTGAGTCGAGTTTACGTTATATTCCCATTGTAAAAAGTCTCTTCAGACTAGGGGCACTTCAATTAACGTAAGATTTCATATGTGCATAAATATCGCTCGAAGAAGTACGAGCAAGATTACTCTATCTCTTTTCATAGGGTTCCTGACTTGTAAACCCGGAGAGAATCGCGCAACATTTTCATCCATTGACTTCAACCTTGATGGTCCCCTTTGATGAGTTGCTAACCAAGTCTTCATCACAATTTCAACAAAGACCTCTCACATTGGTAAAGTCGTACTACTTTCGAGAATACTCGAACCCCTGCTGACATGAGGACAGTGAGAAGTGTGATCCTTATAAATTTTGCATCAATGGTCAAGATAAAATAGTCTTTCCATGAGAGTGAGTGAAAGGTCCTTTTAGACTGAAAGTCCCTCATCTGGCATGCTCAAGATATCTACATTCTAAATAAGGGTTGTCTTTCAAAATCTTCCCCAGTGGAATTCGGATGATACAAAACTGACAAAATTGTCATGCATAAATCACATTTGAATTTATGAATTTACAGCATATACAATCATTGTGTACATGTTTGCATATTGTGTAAATAGTGAACATACTCTTAGTAATCAGAGATATTGCCAAATAAACATATCCCTATCTATCTTAGAGTACCTACCACTGTCCTGGTACTCTCTTCTTGTCACTCGACCTGTTCGAGTCATCTCCTGAGTTTGGGTGCTTGCAGCAGTCTGAGTATCCCCTTGTCTTTGAGTACTTACCATTTGCCGGGTACTCCCTCTTGTCGATACTCGACCTGTTCGAGTTGTCCACAAAATATTAATATTTGCAACTCTCGAGAAATCCCCCTGTTTTGAATGCATGCCGCTACTCAGGTACTCCCTTTGTTGACACTCGATCTGTTCGAGTTGTCCTTAAAGTTTGGATACTCTTGACTGTCCAAGTATTCTCTTGTCTTAGAGTACCGACCACCGTTCGGATACTCCCTTTCTGTGACACTCGACTTGTCCGAGTTGTCCTCCAAATTGTATCTTTGAATACTAGCAACTACTCAAGTATTCCACCACATTATGCGCCTGCAATCACCCAGGGTATGCTTTCTTACACTCGGACCGCCTTGAGTGGTCCCCGATCATATCATTAAATATTTGGTTCATCCAAATGTTCCTCTACTTTGTACACCTGTGTGCCTGCGGCCATCTAGGTAAGCCTTGTGCTACATTCAAATTCTCAATTGCCAGGAGGCGAGAGACCTTCATGAATATCCAAGGTATGTCCTCGATATTCTCAACTACCAGGAGGTGAGAGACCTTCACAAATATCTCGGTGCACGCCCTCGATATTCCCAATTTCCGGAGGTGAGAGACCTTCATGAATATCTCAGGTACGCCCCCGATATTCCCAATTTCCAGAAGGTAAGAGACCTTCACAAATATCCCAGGTATGTCCTCGATATTCCCCATAACTAGGAGGTGAGAGATCTTCACGAATATCTCAGGTACGTCCTCGATATTCCCAACTACCAGGAGGCGAGAGACCTTCATGAATATCCAAGGTATGTCCTCGATATTCTCAACTACCAGGAGGTGAGACACCTTCACGAATATCTCTGGTACGCCCTCGATATTCCCAATTTCCAGAAGGTGAGAGACCTTCACGAATATGCGGGGCATGCTCTCGATATCCTCAATTACCAGGAGGTGACAGACCTTCATGAATATCTAGGGTATGTCCTCGATATTCTCAACTACCAGGAGGTAAGAGACCTTCACGAATATCTCAGGTACGCCCTCAATATTCCTAATTTCCAGAAGGTGAGAGACCTTCACGAATATGCGGGGCATGCCCTCGATATTCTCAATTACCAGGAGGTGAGAGACCTTCACAAATATCCCAGGTATGTCCTCGATATTCCCCATAACCAGGAGGTGAGAGACCTTCACGAATATGCAAGGCACGTCCTCGATATTCCCCAATTATCAATAGGTGAGAGACCTCCACGAATATGCGAGACCCATCCTCGATATTCCATTTGCCGGGTATTCTTTAGAAATTCATACTTGTGATTATATAAGTACCTCTTCAATGCTTGCGAACGTTTAGACATCCTTCAAAGTCCGTAATTGTTAACATCCAAGTACTCTTTCGACACTTGCAATCAATCATGTATTTTCCAGTATCTAGTACTTGTGAGTATACAGGTACCCCTTCGATATCTATGAACAACTAGGTATCCTCCAAGAGTTTGAACTTGTGATCATCCAAGTACCCCTTCAACGCCTACAAAGGCCCAAATATCCTCCAGGTTTGTACTTGTGAATATCTAGGTACTCTTTCAATGCCTGTGAATGTCCAGGTATCTTCCACAAATCGATACCTTGAGAAAGGTCAGTGCATCCCCCGAGAAAGGTCGGGTTCCTACCGGTGTCTTTGACAGAAGTCGGACACCCCAACAAATATGATGCCCTGAGAAAGGTCGGCGCATCTCCCGAGAAAGGTCAGGTACCAACTGGTGTCTTTGACAGAGGTCAGACATCTCCACAAATTGATGCCCTGAGAAAGGTCGGTGCATCCCCCCGAGAAAGGTTGGGTTCCTACCGGTGTCTTTGACAGAAGTCAGACACCCCAACAAATATGATGCCCTGAGAAAGGTCGGCGCATCTCCCGAGAAAGGTCGGGTACCAACTGGTGTCTTTGACAGAGGTCAGACATCTCCACAAATTGATGCCCTGAGAAAGGTCGGTGCATCCTCCCGAAAAAGGTCGGGTTCCAACAGGTGTCTTTGACGGAGATCGACACCTCCACAAAACAGGCCCCGAGAAAGGTCGGCGCATCTCCCGAGGAAGGTCGGGTACCAGGCGGTGTCCTCGATGCAAATCGAGGCACCCACAAATGAGATGCCCTGAGAAAGGTCGGTGCATCTCCCGTCACGGCGACCGAAGAACGATTCGGGTCCGAGACAAACCACTAATTGTTCTAACAGGCGACCGAAGAATGGTTCGGGTCATGGAGGAGCAATTTCCCGTCAAGGCGACGGAAGAAAGGTTCGAGTCCTAGACAAATCATTGATTGTTTTAACAGGTGACCGAAGAATGGTTCGAATCCTGGAGAAACAATTTACAGTCACGGCGACCGAAGAAAGATTCAAGTCCAAGACAAACTATTGATTGCTCTAATAGGCGACCGAAGAATAGTTCGGGTCCTAGAGAAGCAACCCTCTCATATCACCAGGTAAGATGACACCTTGATACTTACCAAAACTCGGGGTTCACACCCTATCTCACTCACTCTCGGTAAGTAATTCCAGGTATCTTCTTATCTGTCTTAGTATATGTAAAGTTATATTACTCTTCTTCTGCACAGAATAATAGGTCCTAAATAAAAGATAATATGTTACACATGCATGGATAAAATTTAGGCATCAGTTTGTCTTTGAATGTAACCTCTGCGAACTCACCTTCAAAGAGGGGCAGCTGTTGACGCTTAAATTCTCAATTTCATTATTAATTAGGTTTTATTTTAGTTTATTTCATCTTTTTCGGATACTGAATAAACAAACAAAACAACAAAAAAACAAAATAAAAACAAAAATAAATAACAAAAAAACCAAAGAAAACAACAAAAACAGAAAGGAAGGGAGGAGGCCTCCGCATGGGCCTCCACGGCCCAT
Source organism: Eucalyptus sp. ANBG9806169 (assembly GCA_014182395.1). Lineage (NCBI taxonomy): Eukaryota > Viridiplantae > Streptophyta > Magnoliopsida > Myrtales > Myrtaceae > Eucalyptus > Eucalyptus sp. ANBG9806169. The sequence goes on along the minus strand of CM024576.1, from coordinate 5,983,608 downwards.
CCCCCTCGCCCGGCCCAGCCGGGTCTTCTTCTCCCTCGCGCCCGCAACGCACGCGCGAGGGTGCGACGCCGGAGAGAAATCGCCGAACGGCGACGCACGTGGAGCAGGGAGGAGCAAGCGGCGACGGGACGTGAAGCAGGGGGTGGTTGGTGTCGGATGGGACGCCGGTTCGGCCGGCGAAAGGCGTGGCAGCCCTCGGTCGAGCTCCGTCGACCGGCCAGCCTTTGCCTATAAATGTCGGGGCCCCCCGCCTCCACCGAGGCACGCGCAGCACCGCCCAAGCTCCGAGCCCCGAGAGACTTCGGGGAACTCAAAGCGAGGCAGAGGTGAGGCAATCGGGTGCGAGCTCACCGATCTCCCTTCGAGAGACTTCGGGAGACCGGTGGTGAGCGCAGCCCGCTCCGAGCTCGCGGACAAACGAAACAGAGAGGGAGAGACGAAATAGGAGGGGAAAAGGGGGCCGCCGCCGTCGCCGTACCGCCGTCCGCCGCCCAAGCTGCCCACGGCCGAGTAGCCGCCACCACCGTGTATCTTTCCCCCCTCTCGCCGTCACCATCGTCACCGCCGCCGTCGCCGCGTCAACCCGCCCCCCCCTCCTCGGCGCCTCGAATCGGGAACCCTAGGGTTCCCGATTCTTTCCGGGTCGCGACCCGGGTCGTTGGGTCGGACCGGGTCGGGGGAACCGGGTAGGGTTCGCCCCTTTTTCTCAAAAACGACGCAGCATCTTTTAAAAAAAAAAAGACAAAAAATTTCCGCGTCGGCTTTTTATTTAAATATTAAATAATTTATTTATTTTTCAAAAAAATCAAAATCAAAAAATATATTTTATTTTCGAAAAATATTAAAAAATATTTTAATAAAGATCGCGCCCAAAGGGGCCGTAATTTGCCACCTGATAAAGGTCGCGCCCAGTGGGCCGTAATTGGCCACCTGATAAAGGTCGCGCCCAATAGGGCCGTAATTCGCCACTTGATAAAGGTCGTGCTCAGTGGGGCCGTAATTCCCACCTGATAAAGGTCGCGCCCAGTGGGGCCGTAATGCCACTGATTCTAATTGTGTTGAGTGGGACCGTGATTACCACTGGTCGTTAAACCTTCCTATAGGGCCGTGACTGGAAGTAGTGATTGATTTGCTAGAATGACATGTAATCGGCCAAGTCGATTGATTGCTGAGACGATCTAAGTGATTGAGTTGTCTTGATAATGTGATTGTGCCATAGTTGTTTGGTTATCAGAATTGTGAGTGGATGAATTATAACTGTGCTAACCTGCAGGAAAGGAATTAAGACGAGGTAAGTCTTCTGTGTGTGGTGACTAGGCCACCCTGGGTGTATTTTCTTTCTAATGGAGGTTTAGAGGGTTGAACTTGCTGAGACATTGTCTCATCCCGGTTTGGGGATTAAAATTTCAGGTCCCTGGTGGTTGGAGCGGCTAGATAGCTTTGGTTGCCATTGAGGAGTTGCAGAGGTGAAGTCGTAAGGATTAGAGAATGTGTCCAACTTGTAGGTCGTAGGACAGTTCCTTTTTAAGAGCCGGTCTTTTGTTGACTTTTGGCTATAGGCCTTTGTTTATAATTCTGTTGAATTATGGAAGTGTTATGTTGGGGTTTTGCTTCCTGCTTTTCTATCCCGTATTGCATTGTCAGGTTTTTTTTTTTTATAATACGTTCCGCATGCGCATAATGAACTAATTGGTTGGCGACACTATCTGGGAATGTTGTACTTGTATGACCATGGTGGGATGTTCACATGTCTCGGGGTTCGGGGCGTGACAAAGTCTACTTCAGGCTCTTATTTGAAAAATTAAGAATACTTCAAGCCCCTATTAAAGACAAGGTTTACTTCAAGCCTTTATTTGAGAAATTGAGAGCACTTTGAATTCTTATTTGGAATTTTCCATTTTCTCTTAATATATAGAATCATTTTTTGAAAACAGAAATATATTTAGTTAGCATATTTAGAATTAATGACACTCAATGACAAACTTTGTTTAATAAGGTATAGTTAGAGTAAGGATAACTTTGCTGGACATTAAAGATTGTTCAAAGTTTTATGAGGTTTTGAACATTTCTCTAAGTTAAAATACGCCTTTGCATCTTCGTCGAAAGGTGCAAGATTTTTAAAATGGGAAGTGCTTTTAGAATTGTCCCACCTTTGTGCTAAGAAATGACGTGATCTTCCATATTATAAACTTAGCAATCCAAGCCTAGTAATCAAGCGAATTAGGTAAGAAAAGTTTCACTCGACAAATATTTATTGGATTTTTGCTGAAGTATCCCCCAATCATTCACAGCAATAGGTTTCACCTTGGATCATGAAGATAGTTTCGTGATAAAAAATTAGGTCTGTTACCTCGAAGAAAATAATAGTTGCAATAAGTTTGACTAATGCCATTAATTATTAGGTCCTTTGTTGATACTAAATTTTTTTACTCCAAGTCCCTTCCGCATTCCTTGAAAATTTCGCATTGAATTGGCTATTAATATCGGATTTTGACCTTTAAACAAAATGATCCAGATTGGTCTTGCAGTCCTGCTCTTCATTGTATTCTTCGTATTTAGAAATTGTTAGAACTAGAATTAGCACCTAGAGGGGGGTGAATAGGTGTTTAAAGCGATTTTAACAATTCAAACCGAATGAGATATAAATAATTTAAAATCAACGATTGCAGCAAATGAAAACAGTTAACAATATAAAGGATTAGGGATAGAAAATCAAGACTCCAGATTTATAGTGGTTCGGCTTAGATCAAGCCTAC